>JALGBA010000959.1:0-146600 GCA_023970755.1 Azemiops feae
AAAGAGCCAAGGTTGCCTATCCCTGACCTACACTAAAGTTGGGTTCACACACCCTGCTCAATAATACTTTGTCCTAACCATAATTGGCAGATTAATCTCAAAGTATTATTGACAGGGTGTGTGAACCCAGCCTTAGTGTAGGCACTGCATGCACTTAGTTGGTTTTGATCTTCTGTTATCACTTGTGTCCTGTGGGATTGCTCTGATGCTCTGCTCTTTTATATGTCATTATCTTCAATACCTCTTCATTAATGTAGAGGCTTCTTGAGCAGACAAGGACAGTGCTTATTAAATCCCTTATTTCCTAACCACTTCTTGACTTATTATTGCAACACTTTACATTTTTATATTTATATTATTGCAACACTTTACATTTCTAAGCTTAAACATCATTACCGAAGAGTCAAAACAAATGGAAGTGAAGTATCTGTGCAAAAACAGGAATTTGCAGGGATGGTGGGCCAAGATACAATTCACACAGCTGCCTCTAATTACTATTTTGAGTTTAGATGGGATGTGTGTCTTGGGCCATGTGAATGGCGCATGTATGTTCAGTGCTACAGCCTGGCCACCCAGTAAGAAGTGCAAATATATCCAATTTTCCTCTAGACTTTAAAAAAAAAGAAGAACCGATAGCTTTCAGTCTGCTCCTGAATCACCATCAGACGCTTTCATCCGGGAAGCCCTAGGTAGTTTTATTCAATACCAAGGGAGTCAAAATCCGTTGCTGTTTTAAACTTGCAGGGCCCATCATCTTCCAAAGGAGACATCCACGTTGGCTTCCACCTCCAGCAAGCGTTCTCCCTTCAGAAGTGCAACAGGCTGCTCAGATGCTCAGGACCTCAACTCCTATGTCTACCGAAGATTCTCAATCATCCAGATCATGGTTGTCCCAAAGATGCTTTTTTCCAAAGGGTAACTGGAATTTATTTGGAAAAAGCACCTTTGGGACATTAACCTCCATGGTTCCCAGCCAGAACCCTTTTAAGGAAGAAGCTATCCTCTTTGAGCAAGTAACAAGTTTAGCCAACAATAAGAGGGAAGCCACGCCATCAAGGTCATGGGCGGGGGTGAGGGAGCATCTCGGTCGTGGGAAGGGGTCGCCCGCATTTTACACGCGGAGGGGGGGGACGCTGCTTAGGGGGTGCGGAAACCTCGGTTCTCACGCTCCTCCTGCACCCCCGAGGCAGCTGCGCCCACCTTCTCCGCGCTCCCCTTTGCGCGCAAGGACTGGCGCGCTCCAGCCGGCCGAGGCAGGCGACCTCGCGGGCGGGCGGAGCCGGGGAAAGGAGGGCGAGGGGCTGGCTCTCTCGACTTGCAGTTCCAGCCCCAGCCCAGTCCAAGGCGGAGCCGACCTCGCTGCAAGTAGGCGGGGAAGCGGGTTGGGGAGGCGGAGCGCGCCCGATCGCCCGGCGCCGCCATGCCCAAAGTGGTCTCTCGCTCCGTGGTCTGCTCCGACACGCGCGACCGGGAGGAATATGACGATGGCGAGAAGCCCCTGCACGTGTATTACTGCCTCTGCGGGCAGATGGTGCTGGTCCTGGGTGAGCCAAGGAAGGGACCCCGGCCCCATCCCCATACCCCGCCTCTCCTCCCGTCCGCTCGGCCAGGGCGCAAAGCGCCCCCCCCCCGCCAACCCTCGCCAAGCCTTGGGCATTACGCACCGGCTGTAAGAACCCAGCCGTTGGGAGCGACTGGCAAAGCCGGGACTGCCATTCCCGGAGTTCCGCGCCGTTGGGGCGCGAGGGTGGGGCTGATGGAAGTTGAAGTCCAAAAGCTTTCAGGTTGATTCTGAAGCTTTCCGGCCGTACCTGCCAGGTGTTTTCAACCCAGGTGGGCGCTGCTGGGGGATGATGGGAGTTGTAGTCCTCGGGGGTAGGGGAGTCCTGTTTCACCCATGCTAGCAAATAACAGCCAGCCTCCTAAGCTGCTTTGGGGGTGAGCATCAGAGGTGTTTAAACCTAATGCAAGGTATAGAGTTGTCCGGAATCTCTTTGGATGGTAAAATGAGTGGCTTATACATTTAATAAATAAGTAAACTTGTCCATCCTAATACTGGAGGGTTTGCAAAGGGAGACATGACTCCACACTTGAGCTAGCCAATGTTTCATCCCTAGCGCTTTTTATTAATATCTCCCCCTTCTTATAAATAAGCTCCATAGTCAACAAAACCCTTGAAACTTCAACAAAGCTTGCCAAATGTTGCTCAGGAAAAAAAAAATGCTGTAAGAAACCTTGTGGGTATAATTAAGATCTGTACGATGGTTTCCATGTTAGAAAGCAATTCCTTTTATCAAACGTTTGGGGAGTTTGATGTTTTCTGTCCAAGTTTGATTGATAGCTATAAAATGCGATTGGAACATTGATTTGATATTAGGGTGGATGTTGCTTTGTTTAATCTTTCTGGGACCTCCTACCGCATGGATCGCCTGACTTTAGATTTATTTTCCCTGAAGGCTTTTTAAAATTATGATGATGATTTTTTTTTTCTAGACTGCCAACTTGAGAAGCTGCCCATGAGACCCCGCGATCGGTCCAGAGTTATTGATGCGGTCAAACATGCCCACAAATTCTGTAACACGGAAGAAGAGGAAAATGTTTTCCTGCGCAGGTAGGAAGGCCCCACAAAGCCCCATTGCCAGGAATAGTCAGCTGGGGGCCAGGCAGCCATGGCCAAAATCAAAGATGTACAATTTCAGAAACAAATCTTTGCTTTTGATGGACTTCTTCAACTTATCTCATATTTCATATGAAATACTGGAAGGGGGTGTCCCCGTCTTAATTGTCTCCATCGACCTCTTTGTTTCTGCAGAGGAAGATGTAACATTAAAATGGCTGAAACATTTGTTTTTATTCCTTAGATATTAACTGATGGTTTCTTTCTTTGTGAAAATATAATTTTAACTGCATTTTAACAGGAGTCACTCGTGGAAAAATAAGTTCGCGTGGTAAAATATGTTTGTTTAAAGAATAAGTTTATCATCCAGAATTAATGGCTTCTCAGACTATGTAATCCCAACTAAAAATGACTTTTTTTTTGCAACAAACTAAGTAAAGCCTACTTACCTATTTTTTCTCCCTACCTAGGCCAGAAGGCATTGAGCGACAATACAGGAAAAAGTGTGGAAAGTAAGTGATTTCAGAGGAAGTGTTCAGAAGGTAAAACAGTCAACAAATCTTGTTTCCAGTGATAAAAGAACATACAGCCTGTGGGGGGGGGGCATTGTGATCTGGTGAATTATGCATTCAACTATTTCTCCAAAGTAAAAATAAAATAAAACCAAGGGATCTAAATCCAGTGTGATGCAGTGGTTAGGATGTCATCCAGAAGACTCTAATGCATCCCCAATTGAGTGTCTTCTCGTAAATTGGGCTACTGGCTGTTGGGGGTTGGGATCCAGCTTAACAAATAGGCCCAGATTAGTGAAGGGTGAAATGATTGCAATTTATGTCATTCTGAGGCTTAATTAGCAGGTGAAGTGAGCTAAAATATCAGCTTCAGGGAGACTGTTTGTTTATTAGAGGAAGGAAATAAAACAAGCGGTCACTTTCTTTCCAGGTGTGGCCTACTCCTTTTCTACCAACACCAGCAGAAGAACGCTCCGGTGACGTTCATTGTTGATGGTGCCGTGGTCAAATTTGGACAAGGTTTTGGGAAGACCAACATCTACACTCAGAAGCAAGAGCCCCCTAAGAAGGTAGAGAGACAGAGACTTCTCTTGTAGTGTGTGGAGATTGAGTAGGGAGGATGCTAACCACTGTGAAGTTTCATCACAGGACTTCCGATCTTCCTGGTGGCATCTGCTTGACCTGATCTCTCTTCTTACTCCAGGAAGTCCTGAAATATTTGGTCGTGAGAGCAAGAGGTTGTGTGGAGGCTCCTCCTTTGTAAATTTGTTGTCCAGTTGACTTGCTCCATCAGAAGATGCATTCTTCAATTCCATTTCCTTTTCTCAAGCCCAAGAGCATGGCTTCACCAGCTTCAGTTGACTTAATCCACCTCAGTCATCAGCCAAACTTCTTTTAAAGCACAATTTTTGGGGGGGTTGAGGGCCACAAATTAGCAGAATGATAAATCTTGATGTCTTGATGTCGGTATTTTTTCCCTGCTTTCCTGATTTTGCATGGCTGGAATCCATTTTAAATGTGCTAAATGTCTTTAGCTTCCTAAAGGAATCTGGGACACAGTTGCCCAACACATTTAGTGGTGCAACTCTTGGGGAATTCTACATGTTGTAAAAAAAAAAGGGGGGGGTTGGACATCTGTACACAGCTGGTGATCTGCAAGTTACGGTCCCTGTTCTGAGATCCCAAAACATGAGGTATTGGACAGATCTACCTTTCTTTTCTTAGTATTAAATTTCAGGACAGCATTTTTCCGATCTGTGAAGGATACTATAGTCGCCTTTTACATTTGCTGATCCCCAAGCTTCGACCACACGTAATATTCTTTTTAAAAAACTTCTCTCCTTCCAAGGTTATGATGACCAAACGGACGAAGGATATGGGCAAATTCAGCTCGGTGACCGTGTCCACTATTGATGAAGAAGAAGAAGAGATTGAAGCGGTAAGGTCTTCCATATCTCTCTAGCCTGTTTTTGATGTGTTTCTTTTCTGCTGGCACTACCATCATAGTGTCTTAACCCCTTCTTACGGAATATTTTTTCAGCGTGAGATTGCTGATTCATATGCCCAAAATGCCAAAGTGATCGAGAAGCAGCTGGAAAGGAAAGGCATGAGCAAGAGAAGGCTGCAGGAACTGGTGAGTGTCTTATTTTATTTCATCCTTCTCATTTCTGCATTTCACGTATAGGTTTGAGGCAACAGCGCTCTACGGATTCTGGTGGGAACCGACCTTACGTTCTCTCTAAATAACGTGTCCTAAAATACTTGAGGACCTTGTAGACAATCCAATGCTGTATCAATCATTTCATTTAGTTACTTTTATTATTCGTGACCATGTTTTTGTAGAGATGATTGCAACTCTTGCATTTCTGGATTGACTTTATTTATTTTGTTATTATTGGCAACGGTTCCATTGAATTGAATCCAATTAACTTTTGTGTTTGCTGAACTGCCCTACAGTGAGTTGGCAGTGTTGAATTGTCCCACTCTATATTGAATCAGTGACCGTAAAAATTCTGCAGCCTGTTGGGTGGCTGCAAGTTTCTCAAGCTTTGCAGAAAACGAACTTAATTTTATTCCAAAGTTCTCGCTTTCGATTGTAAGAGAGAAGTCACTTCCGGTTCCTCGTAAGTGTTAGCAAGGATATTATTTCTTTAATGGTTGCTTTTCCGTTTTGTTTTTTTAATTTGATCAGGCCGAGCTGGAAGCCAAGAAGGCCAAAATGAAAGGGACCCTTATTGACAACCAGTTCAAATAAGAAGTTTCGCCAGAAGAAGAGAAGCAGCCCACAACATTTTGTTTCCTTGCTGGTTTGTCCCAAGGAATTTGGCCGCACTCCTGAAAACGCCGTGGAGGGGGGCAGCTTGGCAAAGAGAAATAAATGCTCTGCTTTTTCTAATGTATTGCTTGAAGTCTAGTTTTTAATTTTCCTTTTGAGGATTTCCTTTTCAAGGTTCTGAGAAGCATTTCCCCGTCACTTGCTGTATATTCAGTTTTGCAAGACATTGTACATTTGAATTTAGGACCTCACCTGTGCAGTTATTTTTTTTAGCTATTTGTGTATTTTCATATGTACATAAAATTCTGGTGAGAGAGAAACCAATAAAGAAAAATAAACCTTTGGTAAATGATTAGTTTCATGTGATTGTCATTCCTTTGTCTGCTGGAAATTGTTATGTAGACATTTGTTGTATCATGTGATTGTCTAGCCTGGAAGATAAGCAAGATCAGGCCTGGGGTACAATCTGAATGGGAGGCCTCTAGGAATACCGAAACTGTATACAGAACCAGGAATGTTTAAAAAAATGTCCAATGTTAGACAGACTATGGCTTAGTGTGATATGATGAACCCAGCACATGCTGTTCAAGGTGGCTTGTTTCTCCTTAACGTGGATTATTTTATACTGTTTATGTTTACACCCTGAGGTGACCGTGAAAAATTCAAGTTCAGTGACCAAGCATTAAACTCAGAGGTTAATATGTACATAAAAAAATAAACATAAAAAATATATGTTAAAAGTCTTTTTAAATGACATGAAGATCTGTTAGCCTTGTCTTGACTGGAAGTTTGTCAGTCTCTTTGGTATAAATTTAAAAACATGCCATTTTCATCCAAATGGGTTGCAGTAGCAACATTTGGCCAGCAGAGGTCTTACAAGTGACGTGGCTAAATCAAACGCAACCAGTCAAGTTTCTAGTTCTGGTGGAAAAAAAAAGAGCTTAACTGCCCCAACAAAGCAGATCATAGCAAGAAACAAGACGTTGGTTTAAACTCTTTCAAAAAAATCTCATCCTTAAAATTCTAGGGACACTCATGACTTAAGGTAAGTGGGTGTCTAATTGCACTGGTTTTATTGTTTCGTGTTGTTGAGCTTTTGCAAAACCTGCGTGCCTTGAACAGAGATTCTGTGCCCTTTAAGAGCTGTGTCTTATAAGTGAGAAGAGCGGCATATAAATGTAATCAATAAATTTAATCCATAAAATCTTAAAGCTCACGACTGCAGTTGTTAAAATTAGTCCAATTTTTGTTAAGTGAATCTGGCTTTCCCCTTGACTTCGCTTGACAGACGGTCACAAAAGGGGATCACGTGACTCTCCCGGGACACCGCGACCGTCATAAATATGAATCAGTTGCCAAGCGTCTGAATTTTGATCACATGACCTTGGGGAATACTACGACAGTCATAAGTGTGAAAACTGGTCATCGGTCGCTTTTTTCCAGCGCCGTAACTTGGAACAGTCACTAAACAAATTATTGTAAGTTGAGAACTATCTGTAGCAATTTGCAAACAGGTAAGAGAACGGTCCAGGTTGGACAGGTGTACTCCTAAGGAGGTTCTTCCTAAGAAGCTGGACCTTTCTCCTCTTTGCTCTGCTCCGCCAGTCCTTGCAAGACTTGGCCTGTTCAGGCAGACGTTCTCTGGGCGTGGATGACACAAGTTAAGGTGGAGCCTGGACCAATCAAGCTTGGATGGAAAAATGCTTCCTGCCTTTGCAGATCTCCTTAAAAGGACATTCAGGACGCTGTCTCAACCACTGGGTGACCTTCAGTCAGGTGACGATCAAAAGGAGGAAAAAAAAATAGGGAAACACCTTTTTTGAGTTTGAAGGTCGTTTTTTTTTTTTTTACAAGAAGGGAAGGAAAGATGTTATATAGGTCGACGGCAGCAAGATTACTTTATGCACAAAAATGGAAAGACACTTTGATTCTCACAATGGACAAACTGCTGCAAAAGTTAATGGAGTTAGCAGAGAGGGCTAAATTGACAGCCTTAATTAAAGAGAAAAAAAACAATTACTTTTGTTTCTACCTGGAAACCATTTCTGGACTTTGTGCTTGAGGTGGGGGAAAAAAAAAGGAAGCTTTGGTTTTGGGTTTTATCGATTAGATAGGTTTATTGTTATAGAAATGGCTAGTTTATACTATTATGTTGAAGCTGAAGTTTGATGCTAATATCTTATTCTACTGCACCAAAGGGAGTTGGAAGTCAATGCCTATTCTTTCTTTTTCCCCTTTTCCCTACACTTTTCCCTCCCCTATTTTCCTATTATTTTTTGTGTGTATCTTTGTATTTTATATTATAAACTAATCAACAATAGGTTGACCCCCCTGTTTCCTGTGACAGTCCCTCAAATATTGGAAGACTGCTACCACATCACATTTATTTAATTATTACAGCACAGTTTCGGATCCGCACAGAACAAGAAAGTAATTAAAAACCAGCTCCCCAAATAAGCAGAAATCCTTCCCTGTTGTGCAATGTTCTAGTCCATAAGAGACTTTGTCAATCTTATTTTAGCTTCATGTTCTGATCTGTTGACCAAGTACACTGTTTCTAAACAGGTTGCCTTTTCCCCTTCCCCACCGTGTTATCAATCACTAGATCAGAATGACATCAGCTCTGAACAGTGTGACTTTGCCATTGCACCTGTGTGCAAAGTGACCAGGTTGTGCTGGGGTTTGTGACAGGTTTGACGATCTATCAACCACGTGGGTGTGCATTCATCTGCCAGAGTCTTTGGTCAAAGTGCTTTCCATGTCACAAGTTTACAACCGCTTGTTTTCTGGGTGACCTTAGATCCGAAGGGGTCATGATGGACCCTGCCCACCAGTTTGTGAACACCCTAATTCAGTTAACGAACCTTGACAATTAACTGGGGTGGGGATTGTTTGAATTTTAACCCCCAAGAGCCCAGGTAGGTCCTTGACTTACAAGCAGAACTGGAACCAGAATTTTCCTTGCTAAGCTAGGCCGTTGTTAAGTGAGTCCTTCCCAATTTTGTGACCTTTCTCATCATGGCTGCCACAAAGAAGAGGGGGGTCGACTTATTTTCCAAAGCACCAAAAGACAAGACAAGAAACAATGGATGGAAAGTAATGCAGGAGAGAAGCAACCTGGAATTAAGGAGAAACTTCCTCACACTGAGGACAATTAACCAGAGGAACAGCTTGCCACCAGAAGTTGTGGTGGTTTTTAAGAAGAGACTGGACAGCCACTTGTTTGGAATGGTAAGGTCTCCTGCTTGAGCAGGGGTTGGACTAGAAGACCTCCAAGGTCCCTTCCAGCTCTATTCTATTCTATTCTATTCTATTCTATTCTATTCTATTCCTCTATTCTATTCCTCTACTCTACATTCTATTCTATTCTATTCTATTCTATTCTATTCTATTCTATTCTATTCTATTCTATTCTATTCTATTCTATTCTATTTATTCTATTCTATTCTATTTCACTGCAGTTGTTAAATGAATTACAAGGTCCATAAGTAAATCTGACTTCCTTCATTAGCTTGGCTTTTGGGAAACCAGCTGGGAAGGTTGCAAATTTTGGTCACATGACCTCAAGATGCTGCAATCATCATATATGCATGATGGTTGCCAAGGTCCCAAATTTTGATCACATGACTCCGGGGTTGCTGCCACAATTTTAAGTGGGAGGACTGGCCATAAGTAATTTCTTTTTAGTGATGCTGTAGCTTCGAACGGTTGCTAAATTAATGGTTTTAAGTTTACACATTCCCTAATATGGGGTGAACTGCCTATCTATATGAATAATTAGTCGTTCCTACGCCTAAAATCAGAGTTAAAATTGTTCAAAGGTCCTGAAAAGAAAAGACACTTCTCTAAATATATCTTCTTTGGCCATATTGAGACATGAAAACGGAGAGAAAAAATTGCCAGCTAGGAGAACTCACTCTAACCACAGTAGTGCCAATGTTATTAGAGACCTCAAATTTAATTCCTGTTTCTCTCCACTAAGAAGCAGTCAACTCTAAAACCTTGGAAGTGACAGTTTCCTGAATCCCCGATAAGAAATTTTTTAGTTTTTCTGTGGAAGAGCTCTTACTCACTCATTACAAGGAAGTAATGCAATCATTCTACTACTATTCAAAGTAGTTCAGTAACTCCAGTGCCAACTTTTTTTTCTTTTTTTTTTGGCATACTATGGGAAAAGGTTGTGCAATGTCATTTGAAAAGGAGACATTGGGCGACAGACTAGAGGGAAAACACACACGCAGAGCGAAAAGGGCCATTTCAACAGAGTTAAGGACGCATGCTATCTACTTAAGAGCAACCTACACAGCCTCTTCACAGAACACCCTGATTGCTATCTCGGCTCCCGTAGGTAAATATATTTTTGTCAACTGGGTATGGAAAACCAATGGGACAGATCCACAGACGCATGCATTACAAGTTGGAAATCCCTACAGAAAGTGATTATTTCAGGTTGAGAGTTAAGTAAGTTACTTAGCATTTCTAGCATAATGTCGGACCTGCCACAACTTAAACCTCTGGCTCCATTTGTTGAGGAAGGTATAGTTTATTAAAGATCTAAGGTATTGCAGCAATGCAAAGCCAGAACTGAAAATAGTGTGCCCAAATCCCTAAGTTCTACTTCTCCCTGCCTTAACTCCCTCCCTCATTGCCCACCCCAGTATCACCAATCAGGTTCAGGCAAGATGTTTTCATAACGGTCTGTCCAAGCATTCTTTGGTATGCAGCTCCCTCCTTCTTCCAGCTGGGTGACCTTGAGGCAGCATCTCCAGAAGGCACAGAACTTACTTTCGTTTCCCCAAGCATTTCTCTCTTCATTCCCTCTCTCCACAGTTCATGGCAGTCTGTTACTGCATAGCAGCGAAGCACAAGCAAGGATAAAGTGGCAGCTGATACATACTGTGTATCTCCGAAAATAAGACTGGGTCTTATATCAATTTTTTGCTCCAAAAGAGGCATTAGGGCTTATTTTCTGGTTAGGTTTTATTTTGGGGGAAACATAACTAGTCAACTATTCAGTTCTAAACCATTGGAGTCTGAGAAAAACTTAAGTTCTTGAGTCACACATAAGGTTAAACCTTGATTTTTTAAACAATGATGTATTATAATACAGGTAGTCCTCATTTAGTGACTGCTTCATTTAGCAACTGAAATTGCAACGGTGAGGAAAATTTAAATTTACATCCGAGTCTTCCATTTACAATCTTCCCAGGTGTGTAAAGCAAAGAAAAGCTGAAGCAAGATAATCAACGCAGTTATTTTACTTAGCAACCGCTATGCTTAATGACCAAGTTTCCACTCCTAATTTTGGTCACTAAATGAGGACCACTTGTATTAGACCTAAGAGTGGATATTAAGTTAGTTCCTTGAGTTGACTGATTTAGATACGGCTCCTGCTGCTTAATTAGTCCAAGTACTTTTTTTGATCAATGGCATGCTTCAAATTCTAACTTTTTTACTGATTAAACTTGGCAGCCTTCAGAGTGACTCATTGGAAAGATGTTGCAACACACACCACGTGTGTGTTGCGGCACTCAGCAGAAAATACAAAGAGCAAAATGTTCTCCAGTTAAGATTTCAACTTGGCTGTGACGTTGCTTCCGATGCACTATTTATTCTCTCTGAAGACTCCCTGGTTTCATAACAGCCTATTTTGCAGGCTGCTGATAGGTTGAGGATACGCTAGGATGTCTCAATCATTTTTAAAATGTGTGGATTTCAAGTGCTGGCTGGGGATTTCTGGGACTTGGAAGTCCCCACTTCTTAAAAGGAGTAGAGATCGAGAAACACTACGTTACGTCGTTATGAATAGATTCCAGTAACTCACTGACTTTAACCCAGGTACTGTCAAAAAAAAATATCAAATATCATTGCATAGGCTATCATGCCATGCTTCTCAACCTTTTATTCAACCGTGGCCCCCTTCCAATCTTGTTACCGTCCGCCCCTCCCCCCCCAGGTCTCATTAATAAGGAAGAAGACTGCCACTGTCACCCTTGGCTTGTAAATAAAATATGTTTTTATTTATAATTTAAAAAAAACCCAGAATAGGTAGTCCTTTGACTTTTGTCCACAACTGGGACCAGAATTTCCATTTTTAAGCCAGGTGATTGTTAAGTGAGTAGAACCTGGTTTTACTACCAATTTTGCAATGGAGGGAAACTAATCAAGGAGAGAAGCAACCTAGAACTAAGAAGAAAATTTCTGACAGTTGGAACAATTAACCAGTGGAACAACCTGCCTCCAGAAGCGGTGAATGCTCCAACACTGGAGGTTTTTAAGAAGAGACTGGACAGCCATTTGTCCGAAATGATATAGGGTTTCCTGCCTGAGCAGGGGGTTGGACTAGATTCTAGAAGACCTCCAAGGTCCCTTCCAACGGTGTTATTCTCTATTCTATTCTATTCTATTCTATTCTATTCTTTCTACTTTTTCTATTCTATTCTCTTCCTTCTATTCTATTCTATTCTTTCTTCTATTCTACTCTATTCTATTTATTCTACTTTTTCTTCTATTCTATTCTCTTCCTTCTATTCTATTTATTCTACTTTTTCTTCTATTCTATTCTATTTATTCTATTTTTCTTCTATTCTATTCTATTCTATTCCATTCTATTCTATTTATTATTCTATTCTATTCTATTCTATTCTATTCTATTCTATTCTATTCTATTCTATTCTTCTATTCTATTCCCTTCCATTCTATATTCTATTCTATTCCATTCCATACCGTGGGGATGCTGCTATGATCATCAGTGCAAGGGCCAGTTGTAAACTACCTTTTCCCAGTCCCATCAGAACTTTGAAGTCATCAAATGAATGGCTGTACTGTAAGTGAGGACTACCCGTATTTGCAGGATAAGCACTTTGCTTTGCTGTGGCCCTGTCAGCCCTTCGTTGCATGCTTTTCACCAGGCTCCTTAGGTGAGGGTTGAGAACCTTTCCTGTAATGGATCGAACCTGTGCAGGAATCAATTGCTGGCCTTTGAGATGTGCTAAGACGCTTCCCTGCTTTTGCTCAGACAGGTTTGATGGGGCTTCGGAGTCCCGATTCCTATTAATGGCCCTCCCTTTGCAGCTCCCTTCAATGAACAACACTCACTATCGCAGAATCACAACCTTGGAAGAACCAGGGAAGGAACCTGTCTAACTGGAAATTCAAGATTAAACAGCTTCCCTTTCCAAATGGCCATGACAGCACATGGCAGGGAGACAAAACATCTTCCGAGTTGGAAGGGACCTTGGGGGTCTTCTAGTGCAACCCCATCCTCAGGCAGGAAACCCTACACCATTTCAGGCAAACTGGTTGTCCAGTCTCTTCTTGAAAACCTCCAGTGTTAAGAGCACCCACAACTTCTGAAGGTAAGCTGTTCCACTGGTTAATTGTTCTGTCAGGAAATTTCTCCTTCGTTCTAGGTTGCTTCTCTCCTTGGTTAGTTTCCATCCGTTGCTTCTTGTCCTGCCTTCTGAGGCTTTGGAGAATGAAGGTCATTTGAAGGGAGCTTTGTGGTTCAACTCCCAGCACCCCGAGACTTGCAAAACTCCGAGGCAAACTACGTGAAGCATCAGTGCTTGACATAACTCTCGAGATATTGTGGGTTCAGTTCCAGACCACCACAATAAAGCGAGTATCACAATAAAGTCCCTCTTTGAGATGGGCGGTTCAAGAATGTGAAAAATAAATTTTAAAAAATAAACAAATGAGTCACACCAATTGTTTGGATTCCCAGTGCCTATAAATTATATTTACACTATGCTGCAGTCTATTAAGTGTGCAATAGCTTTATGTCTTAAAAAAAAACACCCAATCATACTTAATTAAAAATGCTTTATGGCTAGTGAGCAAAGGCTGTTGGAAAAATGACGCGGACAGACTAGTTCAGGGGTAGGCAACCTTGGCTCTTTTTATGACTCGTGGACTTCAACTCCCAGAATTCCTGAGCCAGCCACGCTGAGGGGTAAGGGAGAGGTTTCCAAGCTGAGCCATGCTGGCTCGGGAATTTTGGGAGTTGAAGTCCACGAGTCATAAAAGAGCCAAGGTTGCCGACCCCTGGACTAGTTCAATGCAAGGTTCCTGCAGACCATCAATTTGTAAAAAACAAAATAGACATACCGGTATGCTTGCAATAGTGGGGCAGGGGAAACAAGACAACCACGATAAGCTACAGATCGTACGGTACCCTGTACAACTTGCTGAGACTTTACTAGCCCCATTAGTGGCTTTTCTTTAAATTACACAAAATTCATTTGTAGCTGGGTTCCACAGAGCGGTGTTTCTCAACTTCAGCAACGTTTAAGACCTATAGATTTCAACTCCCGGAAAAATTAAAGAGTTGCCAAAATTGAAAAAGACTGCCATGGACTGATGGGCTTGGAGTTCATCCTGACATTTAAAGACAGGATGATAAAAGGAAGCTGGCTTGTGCAGAGCGATTTCCTGCCCTCAGGAATATGGAAGAGTCCTTTATTCTAGACTAGAACTTTTGAGGGTACATGCCTAATACTTCTTCCTCTTATTCTCCCCAAAACAATCCTGTCAGGTGGGTTGGCTGAGAAAGAGAAATTGGCCCAAAGTCACCCAGATGTTTTTTTTATACCTAAGGCAGAACTAGAACTCCGTCTCCTGGTGACTGGCCCAAAGTAACCCATTCTTTCATGTGTAAGGCAGACCTAGAATCCACAATCTCCTGGCTTCTAGCCTTGTGCCTTAACCCTTAGCAAACTGGCTCTTTGCCAACAGTTGTGTGACTGCAGGGACATTGTGACCGCTGTAAAGTCACTTCCTTCAGCGCCTTTCTAACTTTGAACAGTCACTAAATGAATGCTCCTAAATCGAGGATTACCTGCATTTACTCAGGATGAACTCAACACCTGGGAATTGTAGTTTAATAACAGCTGGAGGCTATTATCTACCATGCAAAAAAAAACAAAAAAACAAACCGTTATCCAAGAGAAGGAAAATCAACAAAGTTTCGGTACCTTTTTTTTTTTCCTTCCCATTTTATTTCTCAAACTTATTTTAACAGGAGTGACTGAATAAAAATAAAGTTTGAGTCCCATCGTCAAAGGAATGACTTGAGAAAGGGGA
This sequence comes from Azemiops feae, assembly GCA_023970755.1. Lineage (NCBI taxonomy): Eukaryota > Metazoa > Chordata > Lepidosauria > Squamata > Viperidae > Azemiops > Azemiops feae. The sequence goes on from JALGBA010000959.1 coordinate 14,489, forward strand.
TCAGGCAAGCAAAACCGTGGCTTCTCTGTCAACTAAGAGACACCACCGGGGGGCGGGGGGAAACGATAAATAGTTTTGATGCAGTCCATGGAATATTATGTAGGGTCGTCTAAGGAATTGGGGGAGAGGGGGTGTTTATGTGTACTTCTTGATTTCGTCGTACAAGACTAGGACGAAAGCACCTCCCATTCCTCTTAGGACGTTGGACCATGCACCCTTAAAAAACGCTTTGCCGCCCTCATCGCGCGCAATCTTCCGCCAGCAATCAATCGTTCCAGAGTACATGATGTCGGCTGGAAAAAAAGAGACAAAACAGAAAACCAAATGGGCAACTCGATTCATCTGATGTTTGCAACAATACAGGTGCTTTGCTAGTGCTGGAGAAATCCTAATAAAATCTTTTTTAGGGACTTTCGTCAGAGACGTTTCTGCCCCGAAACGCAATTTAAAATGGAGCAGGGAAAAAAAACAGCAGAAAGGGAAAGAGGGATAAAAGAGGCGTTAGCTTCAGACTTTTTCTCAAACTCCACTGTTTTAAGATGCGTGGACATCAACTCCCAGAAGTCCCTGCTGGCAGGGGAATTCTGGGAGTTGAAGTCCATGGTTCTCAAACTTGCTGAGGCCGAGAATCTATGGACTAAATCAGGGGTAGGCAACCTGGGCTCTTTTATGACTCGTGGACTTCAACTCCCAGAATTCCTGAGCCAGCCATGCTGAGGGGAAAGGGAGAGGTTTCCAAGCTGAGCCATGCTGGCTCAGGAATTCTGGGAGTTGAAGTCCACGAGTCATGAAGGGGCCATAGTTCCCTCATGCTGGCTCAGGAATTCTGGGAGTTGAAGTCCACGAGTCATAAAAGAGCCAAGGTTGCCTACCCCTGGATTAAATGATGGTTTGAGATGAATGGGAAACTAGATGCAGTCTCGCAACCTACTGTAAGCATCATCAGCGCACGTTCTGGAATTTAATCTAAAGAGGATAGCCAGAGGAAGAGGCTGTTTCTGATTGGCTAACACTGCCGCCCCTCGCCGTGGGCTCCTGCCAAGTACAACCAATCAGGAATAAGAATCCAATGTCATGGGCCATCTTTATAGAGAAAGGACCATTTATAAATCACACCAAAGAGTGTTCTATTACTAATGACAAAGTATTGGGATCTTTTTACCCTTTAACAACAAATTCAGGAAGATGCTTGAGCTGAAAATGATTTTTTTCCCTTTTGACTTGGGGCTCCTCCAGGTGACCATTCAGCTCAATAAAAGTCATAATTGATACAGGAGAGAGAACCATGATGTTCAGAAAATGTCATTTTCCTCCTTAGTTACATTTTTCCCCCTACTGGGTGGGCCTAAGGGAGAACAAAGCAAGCTTGTCAAGGATGAAACTTTGGCAGCTACGTGCCTCTGCATTTCAACTTGCCTTTAGAGTAAGGGTGGGGGGATAGATGGAGAAACAAAACTTCTATGATTTCTCTGAAGACTGTGAGAGCCTGAAAACTTTTCAAGGACACCATAAGAGGTGTGGATTTGAAGCAGACGGTTCCCATAACAAAGTGAACTTCTTTCTATGGGCTAGGGAAGACATTGGGGGTTTGGCTGGGAAAATTATTGCTTAAGTCTGTGAATTGGTGTTGGAACTTCAAAAGTTAGTTTTGCTTTGACATCACCATGCAGTGTATTTAATAAACAGTAAGATTTTTTGGAGACGGAATGAACCTGGAGTTTTATTTGAATTCTCGAGCTAGATTTGACAAAGCTCCGAAAGAACAGTCACAAAGGGACATTTGGAAGAAAAGCTAGATGGGATTCTTTGGTGCTCTCCGAGCTTGGTGGTTTGCAGACATTTCAATGACCCAACTAGATAACGTCATCAATCTTACCAGCTAGCTGGGTCATGAAAATTCCAGGCAAGCAAGCAAACCACAAAGCTCAGAGAGCATCAACGATTCTACATTCAACCCTGAGCTACAAACACTCTCTCCTGTTGGAAAAGCTAGATACCCACCTCCTTTGCGTCCAGATTGCATCATCATACGCCGCCGGACAGTGTCGAAGGGATATGAGGTCAGGCCTGCAACGGCCGTTACCGTCTGTGCAATCATCCAGCTAATTAAGATGTGTGTGTTCTTCGGGTCGGGAAGCATTCCTGGGTAAAGAAGGAAAACAAAACAAAATAAAACAACAACAAAAAACCCCTCTGCTTAATTACTGTCTCTTAGAGCAGTGTTTCCTAATCCTGACAACTTTTAAGATAGATGGACTTCAACTCCCAGAATTCCCCAGTCAGTGAAGCTGGCTGGGGAATTCTGGGAGTTGAAGTCCACCTGTCTTAAAGTTGCTAAGGTTGGGGAAAAAAGGCCTTAGAGCAGGGGGTCTCCAACCTTGGCAACTTTTAAGACTTGTCTTAAAAACTATGCTGGCTAGGGAATTCTGGGAGTTGAAGTCCACCTATCTAAACGGTGCCTGCATTGGAGACTCCTGCCTTAGCGCTTCAACTGGGAGGTCGGGCAAAGGACCACAAACCCAATCCCCCACTCCCTTTACCTTTTGCGGTGTCATAAATGCCAAAATACGCTGCTCTGTAAATGATGATTCCCTGGACAGAGACGTTGAAGCCTTGGTAGAGCCCCCGAAGACCGTCGGACCTGGAGATCTTCACCAAGCAGTCACCGAGACCATTGAACTCTCGTTCAGCCCCGGCTTTGCCCACATCCGCGGCCAGACGCGTTCGGGCAAAATCAAGAGGGTAGACAAAGCAGAGGGACGTGGCTCCGGCAGCGCCCCCCGACGCCAGGTTGCCTGCAAAGTAACGCCAGAACTGGGTTCTTTTGTCAACGCCGCCCAAGAAGATCTGCTTGTACTTGTCTTTGAAGGCAAAGTTGAGGGCTTGTGTGGGGAAGTAGCGGATCACGTTGGCGAGGTTGCCCCGCCAAAAGGAGAGGAACCCTTGTTCCTTGGGGATTCGGACCACACAATCGATGATGCCCTTGTACTGTTTCTCGGCCGTGATCTGCATGCTGGCATGTTGGACCTGCCAAGAGGGAAAGAGGTGAAGGTTAAAAACAGCAGCACTGGCTACATTCAGACTTTCTTTCTTTCTTTCTTTCTTTCTTTCTTTCTTACTCAATGTCTATACCAGTGGTCTTCAAACTTGGCCCTTTTATGACTTGTGGACTTCAACTCCCAGAATTCCTCAGCCAGGCACGCCCACAAGTCATAAAAGGGCCAAGTTTGAAGACCCTTGGTCTATACCCTCCCATCTCAGCCAAGTGACTCTTGAGTGGCTTACAATTCTAAAACAATGAAAACTCTTTAAAAAATATTTAAACAATAAAAACATCCACCCAATAAATCAGTATAAAGAGCAGCCATGATGATTAATCAACTAATACTAAAGCCAAGTAACGGGGCCCTTAACACATTCTGAACCTCAGGCCCAAGTAAACAGCCAAATTGTTAAAACCAGAGGTCATCCCTGGGTGCGACAAATTTTTTAAAAAATGGGCCGAGAGTGACTGACTGGTCACCCAGCCATTTTTTCATGTCCGAGGTAGGACTAGAATTCCCAGTCTCCTGGTGACTGGCCCAAAATTACTCAGCTGGCTTTCAGGCCTAAGGCAGGACTAGAACTCACCATCTCCTGGTTTCTAGCCTTAACCACTACACCAAACTGGTTTTGTTTAATTGCAAATGTCACAATACGGTTTTGTCACAACATTTGGGAAATAATTGGGGCAGGACAAGCTGGGTCAGTGCCCCTTACAACGTTCACGGTTAGATGGCTCAAACGATTCAAAAACAGAAAGTGAAAGTTTAGCTTTGGGACTGCACAATTCAGTGCCCTTTGTGGCTTTTAGACAAACCCTGGCTAACAATTTCACTAGGCCAAGGACACAAGTACGAATCCCAAATCACTGAACGAAGGCAATTATTGGAACTGCTGCGGAAAGGCCTGGCAAATCAGTTTTGAAACATCAAATCCTGACAAGTCCTGTACAGTAAAATCACACGCACGCTGTGTCTTGTCGAATAGTGTGCAGGAAGTAACGTTTTTCTTCCTCCGCCTTGAGACGGAAGGAAGAAACTGCAGTTGAAACTCTCTTTAAAAAAAACGTCTGAGTAGCTGAAGGTTTTGTCCTAGGCTGGGCCTACCAAGCAACTGGCATTGGGGTCCCTGTTTTAAATCTCAGGCTTTTTTGAGTTTTGAAAGCTTGGAAATTTAAGAGTGTGATCTGGAAAGCGGAGCACTCAGGCTAAAACAGGTCGGAAGTTTACAATGGAATTCCTAAAGGTAGACGGAGTTTACAAGGCCAGCCAGAGGCCACAGGCTGAGTTCAATGGATCTGCCTCTGGGTAAGCTAGGTAGACAATGGGTTCTAATCCACCCGGGTGATAAGAGCTTCTTTGCAAGGTGACCTTTTTCCTGGGAGATTGTGGCTTGGCGCCATCCCGGGATCAAGATGTCCTTAGCTGCCTGCTAGCTAAGAAACCAGGTCACAACCCACAGCTGCATTTTCTCTCCTTTCTCTCCAATTCACCGCTGCCTAAAAAAAACGGCAACTGCTTCTTTCCTTTTCAGGGGCCCAAGGTGGCCTTAAGGCTTCCTGCTGCGAGCCTGCAAGAAGCGAGGATGCCATTTAAATCTAGAGTGACCTTGCTAGGCCTTTTCCGGTGCCTGGGCAGCACATGGAGAGAAAGGGAATGATTGCTTCCAAGAAAAAGCAGCTCGGTTGAAGCCGGGAACAGTTTAGCCGGGAACCCCCCAAAGAGCGGGTGGAGCAAGACCCAGGGGTTGATCCATCCCCAGATTTCGGCCCAGCCGCCCTTCTCCCTTCAAGGTCACAGGATGGCCGGTTGGGGCCCGGCAGATGGAGGAACCGGTGGAGGGCAGGATTAATCCCTTTGCAAAGACAGGAAAGCCGCTCAGAAGCCCCGGAGGAAAAAGGAAAAACAGCTGGCAGAGGACGGAGCAGCTGGCAGAGAGGAGAGACCCGGCCAGCGAGGAGCGCCTTGCTGCCAAAGGCCTCTCGCCGCCCTGCGCTCCGCTGCAAAATGCAATCACTGCAACGCCGGCCCGGGGATCGGCATCGACGGAACCGGTTCGCTCCGCCAGCCAGGGGTGGCGAGGCAGAAGCAGGGGGAAAGAAAGGTGGGTGGGTGGGTTTCTTGTGGGTGGGTCGGTGGGCAGCCTTAAGAACCGGATGGGTTTTGCAGAGCGTTCATGGCTATCCGTAGGCGGAGGCGCGATGGGTGGGCGCCGTCCAGGGTCCTGGCCGCCCCCTCCCCTCGTTCATCGACGAGGCCGTGGGGTTTCTGCGTGGGGGGAGGGGGAGCAGCAAAGGGGGAGTTCAGCCCCCCCCCACATCTCCTTGGGGCGACCTTGGGGAAAGGACGGCGCGGCTTCCCCCAGCCCGCACGAGGCCGCCTCTGCCCACGCGGCAGGACCCCCCCCCCAAACTCGGCCCCGTGGGAGCCCCTTCCCCATTTCCACCCTTGCTTGGCTCCCGGCCCTTCGATCCCCCCCCTCCCCGGAGAGGAAGCCTCTCCTCCCCCCCCCAGCCTCGACCCCCGTCTGAAACCCCCCCCCCGGGCCCTACCTGGAGCAGCAGCTTGACCCGCTCGATGGGGGCCACGGCGGTCTTGGAGATGGCGGCCGCCACGCCGCCCGCCAGGAAGTCTTTCAGGAAGGAGATGGCCGCGTCGCTCATGCTTGCGGCGGCTGGAGGGCGAGGCTGGGAGCCGGCAGACTTGGGGGGGGCGGTGGTGGCAAACGAGGCGGCGCGGAGAGGCGAAGGGCGGCCGGCGGACTGGGAGCGAGCGCTGGAAATGGCCGGCTTTTATAGCGCGCCGCAGACTTGAACGTGGGAACGGGGGAGGGACCGGGGGGGGGAGGAGGACGAGACGCGGGCAGCCACGCACAGCCTGCTTCCCAGCGCCCTGATTGGCTGCCGGGCGGAGGGAGGGACCGTGGGGAGGACTGCGGAGGGGTGGGTGGGGGGGAACCTAGATCCTGGGCTCCCCCTCCCCCCGCAATCTGTTCCGTGGCGGGGGGGGGGTTCGGGGTGGAAGAGGAGAGTTGGGGGGGGGATTGGATCGCCTCCCGCCCGGGAGATCCCGGTTGCTAAGCCCGGATTAAACCCGGGCAAGAGGCCGGCTTTAACCTTGGAGACGGGGCCCGCAAAGGATGCCGGCTTTCCACCTGCGTGACGTCCGATGACCCGCGGGTAGGGCGTTCCCACGACAACCTCGGAAGGAACGTCGCGTGTCCTTAAATGTCCCCCTCGCCGCCTGACCGCGGCAAGGGGAGGGGGACGGGCACCCCCCGCCCGCCCGATCGTGATTGCCACCCCTGCCCGGGCGGGGCTGGGACTGTGCTGCCCCCCCCCAGGAGGGATCTGAACCCAATTGGGGAGGGGGGGGCTGATCTCGACCTACAGAAGGCAACTCCCCCATCTTAAAAAAATAATAATAAAGTAAATCCAGGATCTTGATTTCCCCTTTTGCTAAAAGGTGGAACCTTGGCTTAATCCGGGTTTGTGGAGGCGCCGCCATTACCTGGCTTTGCGGGGGTTGCAATTTGCAGCCCCTGCCCCAGATGCAGCCCTGAGCTTATGCTTTAAAAGGACGGGTGCGGGGGGGGGGAAGGGGGCAGGCTTTTAATCTTGTCACGTCTATTACCGTCTCAAAGTTTCCTTTCTGGGCTGCGGCTGTTTGTGCTTAGTGATCCATAAACAAACCAGGTTGAGTTCAGCACAGCATCCCATTTGTGTCGTAGTCCCTTGCGGTGGCCAGGTTGGAAGGCTTCCTAGCACTTGGATGCTCTGGGACAAGGTATGTCCTTGTCCCCCATCCTGACCTGGAAGAGGTGAGGGACATGGAGAAATTTTGCCCAACTTTTGGCCTTAATTAGGATTGATGGCCCTCTCACTGGTGCAGTGGATCTTTGAAAAGATCTTGAGATCTGGCAGGCATCCCCCCTCTGGCCCCAACCTTGATTGGGAGAGTTTTTAAATGGTAAGACTTCGTCTGGACCCCACAGACCCCTTATTTTCCTTGGGTTCCCAAAAGCCACACAAAAGCAGGGTGGCTGTGTTGTGAGAGCTGCTAGCAACTAGCATCTTACCTGAATCATGCAATCCATGCCCCATAATAATAACAACTGTTTTTAATTACAAATTTTGCTTTTTAAAAAAAAATTTGTCGCCTTAATCAACAGGATTAAGCCATTTCACATCCGACTTAAAACTGGACACTGGAGAACCTTCCGAGAAATTTGTGCTCTTCAAGTTAGTTTTGGACTCCTAGCAATGGTGTCACCGGTGTGCGAGTTGGGCAGCCAGTTAAATTTGTGTTATAAATAAATAAAAGGACCTAGTAGACAACTCCCTGAAGTCTTCCTGGCAATGTTTCTCTAAGTGACTTGCCAGGGGTGAGAGTCCCTTTAAAAAATTGCTATCGATGCCTCTTTCTAAATTGGAGTGATTATTTTTTTCCCGCTTTTTCCCTTGGTCTCTCAAGGAACTTGATCTGTTCACTTTGGAAAAACTTGGCCCAAGGCGATGCATAATTTGCCTGCATATATTCCTTATATTTGCTTCGCGATTGTCATTTCCATAAAGCATTTATTGCTGTCATTTTAATATCCATAAGCTGTCCACCATCCGTTAAGGTTGCTCCATCACTGGAGGCTTTTAAGAAGAAACTGGACGGCCATCTGTCTAGAATGGCATAAGGTCTCCTGCTTGAGCAGAGGGTTGGACTAGAAGATCTCCGAGGTCCCTTCCAACTCTTGTTATTCTGACTTCACTAGGTTAAGGCAACGGGACAATCGCCCGATTTATTAATAGGCACAAACCACCTGACCACGAGACTTTTAAGCCACAGTCATTTGTTCTCCAGTTTAATATTAAAGTTCAGTATCAAGTATGCAGCAAGAAAACCCATTAAAGCCCATTATTGCTAGGAATTTTAGAGCAACTGTTGACAGCCTCATGACTTTAAGCTGGTATCTAAAATAACAAGGAAGAGAAAGGACTGTGCTGGCATATTACATTTCAAGATTAGGAGAGAGGGGACTTTCCTGTACATTTGGTCACTGCTGCTCATTTGCAAGCTTTTGGGGGATCTAAAAAAAAAAGGAGAACTAAGACTACATGAGAAGGACTCACTGGAGAAGAGCCTAATGCTGGGAAAGATTAAGGGCAATAGAAGAAGGGGACGACAGAGAATGAGGTGGCTGGATGGAGTCACTGAAGCAGGAGGCGTGAGCTTAAATGGACTCCAGAAGATGGTGGAGGACAGGAAGGCCTGGAGGAACGTTATCCATGGGGTTGCGATAGGTCGGACACGACTTCGCAACTAACAACAACAAAGACTACATGTCTGTGGAGATTCTCAGTCCTCCAGGTCCTGGTTGTCCCAAAGGTGCTTTTTTCAAGAGGCAACTGGACTCTGTTTTTCTTTGAAGACGTTTCGCTTCTCATCCAAGAAGCTTCTTCAGCTCTGAAGCTCAGCTTGGACTTTCTTGTTTTTCTTTGAAGACGTTTCTTCAAAGAGAAGCGAAACATCTTCAAAGAAAAACAAGGAAGTCCATTTGCCTCTTGAAAAAGCACCCTTGGGACATCTGAGACTACAGTTCACTGGGAGACTCCAGCAGAATCCAAGCACTACAGTCCTTCTTGGTCCGTTCCATTTCGGAATCTTAAGGCAGGGATGGGTAGGTAGATGAGGGAGTTGCCGTTTTGCAGAATTAAAAGTTCAACTCCCCCTATTCAAATTCCTACCCGTGGAAAGTCAGCATGTCAGGGACATCTCTAATCTGATCTCCATCAGCTAGCTTTCTATGGCCAGGGGATTTTGATGTGGAGAAGGATCTCTTTTTAGCCTCCTCCTCCTCCTCACGTACACAATGAAGGCTGTACTTCAAAAAGTCCCCATCGGATTCCCATCTTCAGGATATGAGATTGTCTCGCATTGGACCCTGCTTCTCCTTTCCGACGATCCTGTGACGAACGACGATTTGACACATTGCTGATCTGAGATTCATTATTATGCTGTGACGGATCAGGCTGCGCTGGAAAAGGAATGGAGTTTTTAGAGTATCAATAGTTGAATAGTTGGAAGTGAATGTTTGTAACTCAGGGTTGAAGTGTGGGGTCCCTGCTGCTCTCTGAGCTTGGTTGTTTTCTTGCAGATGTTTCATTACCCAACTAGGTAGCATCATCAGTGCTAGAAGGGAGTGAAATTTGCTCTCATGTTTTATATATATATATATAAAACATGTTTTATATATATATAACTCCACTCTCCCTCCAGCACTGATGTTGTTACCTAGTTGGGCAATGAAACGTCTGCAAGGAAACAACCAAGCTTAGACAGTACCACAGTTCAATAGTTGGCAATAAACGAGAGTGGATGGATTTTATCAGCTTGGGAGGTTGTCCGGCTGTGCAGACCATCTTAAATAAGGAAATTATGTCCCATTTCCTTGAGTTTGGGGCCTCTGGCAGCAATTCCGCGGAAGACAAGATAGCTGGCGGTGAATCTCGGTGCCTCTTTTTGCTGGGAATCTGCGTTCAGAAATGCATCCGGAGGCTTAGAAGTTTCTACGTCCAAGGAGCTTTATGTCTTGCAATTCCTGAGGTTGTAAACTCTGGTCTACACCGGGAGTAAGGGCGTAGCGTAAAGGGGAATCGGTGTAACCATTCCAGTACAGGCAGACCCGCTTACAGAATTCAAAAGTGCTGAACATGATCCCAAAATAAGGGACGATCTGGGTAAATAAAACACAAAAGCTAAAATTACTTTCAAAATTAAATCTTAATTATAATTTTTTGACAGAGAGGTCATTTTATCCCTAGGATGTCAGTCTGCGTAAAACACTGAAGTCTTTGATAGTTAAGATCCTTCAATTAACATTTTATTTCGTTCATTGGAGGGGTGCTGCTTTTGCAGCCTACACACAAAGGGGTCTACTCAAATGTAACCATGCAGGGATGGCAAATTTTAACTAGCCACAACACCCTTTTTAACTGGTGGGGCTTGTAGACTTGCTTATTTTTTTTAAAAAAGGAGATATTTTGTTTCTGCTGTGTCTCTCTAAAACATTATAAGAGAAAAGTATATCTTATTGACACTGTTGCAAAAATGGTCTCCTTGCTTAAGCTGGATAATAATCCAGCATTTTATTAAAAAAAAAAAAAAAAAGAACAACTGAAAAGAAGATAAGATAGTACAGGTAGTCCTTGACTTACGACCACAATTTCTGTTGCTAACTGAAGCAGTTGTTAAGTGAGTTTTTCTTGCCAAAGTTGTTAAGTGAATCACTGCAGTTGTTAAGTTAGTAACACGGTTGTTAAGCGAATCCAGCTTCCCCGTTGACTTTGCTGGTCAGAAAGTCGCAAAACATGATCATATGACCCCAGGACACGGTGACCGTCGTAAATACGAGTCAGTTGCCAAGTGTCAAATTTTGATCAGGTGATCGTTAGGATGCTGCAATGGCCATACGTTTGAAAAATGGCCGTAAGTCCCTTTTTTTCGGTGCTTTTGTAATTTTGGTCACTGTCCTAAAGGCAGGCCAGTCGCCAAGCGTCCGAATTTTGATCACATGATCACGGGGATGCTGCAACAGTCGTTAAGTGTGAAAAACGGTCATAAGTCACTTTTTCCCCCGCTTTGAACGGCCACCAAACGAATGGTTTTAAGACAAGGACTATCTGTAAATGAAGAACAATTAACCAGTGGAACAACCTGCCTCTAGAAGCGGTGAATGCTCCAACACTGCAAGTTTTTAAGAAGAGACTGGACAGCCATTTGTCCGAAATGGTATAGGGTTTCCTGCCTGAGCAGGGGGTTGGACTAGATGACCTCCAAGGTCCCTTCCAACTTTATTATTATTGTTGTTATTGTTATTATTTTTATTTATTTATTTATTGTTGTTTGTTGTTGTTGTTAATTATTATTATTATTATTATTATTATTATTATTATTATTATTATTATTATTATTAGCAAGATTACTTTCCAGTGGAAGTGAGCAGGAAGGCTTACCCTGAGTAAATTGGCAGTTAGTCCATTCCAGAGAGCGAGGACTCCTTTGTTTTTCACCGTCTGTTTGAAGCAATCTATCACGCCGGTAAAATGGACATCAACCCCCCCAGAACAAGGGAGGCAGGGACTTTGAGCCTGCTCGGGAAGAGAAGAGAGAGAAGGCTTTTAAAGTAGTTACATTGGCCACGGGGAATCCTCGACTTACGACCATGACTGGGCCCAAAGTGTCTGTGGCTAAGTGAGACCTTCGCTAAGTGAATTTTGCTCCATTGTACGATGTTTTCGCCTCAGTTTGTTCAGTGAATCGCCGCAGCTGATAAGTTAGTAACACGGTTGTTAAGTGAGTCTGGCTTCCCCATTGACTTGGCTTGTCAGAAGGTCGCAAAAGGGGACTTGGTGATCCCGGGACACTGCAACCGTCCTAAGTACATGCCAGTTGCCTAGCATCTGAATTTTGGTCATGCGATCCTGGGGATGCTGCGATGGTCGTTAAGCGTGAGAAACAGTCATAAGTCGCTGTAACTTTGAGCGGTCACTAAATGAACTGTTGTAAGTCAAGGTCTACCTGTGACTTAAAATACAAGAGATCCATTTTTCTGCAATGCCTGCTCGTTCACGTGCCAGGATCTTACGCCATCAAAATGTCACCGAAAGACAGACTGGCTTTGAAATGGCTCTCAGAAGGACAGCTGGAGTCTGAATTTTCAAAAACTGCAGTTTTGGTACTCCTCATTTAACGACCGCAACTGGATCAGCAAGTCGGTCGCTAAGTGGAACTGCAACTGGGCTTCCCCTCTTGCTTCAGCTGTCCTTTGCTTGACAGACCTCTGAAGGTCATAAATGTGAGGATTGTTTGCAAAGTTCCTTTTTAATCCCTACTGTGACTGCGAACAGCCGCTGTACGAGTCACTAAACGAGGACTATCGGTGGCCTATTTAATCTCAGAGATTTGGACGACATTTTTTCCCCATATGGACCCATATTGTTTGCTGAATGATTTCTGGTTTTAGCAACTGTAAGCCTGGTTTAACACCAGGATTGTTGCTCTCTAACCCAACACAGCCTCAGTATACAGTACTAGAGAAATAATTTTGAATCGCTGGTCTCTGGCTTCGTTCCCAAACAAATGTGTTTTGATGTTTTTGAGGTGGAATGCCAAAACTTGCAAGTTAAGCTGTGAAGGGCTGACCTCATTTCCTTTCCACATTTTTCAACTTCAGACAGCAGGCTGCATGAAGCTTTGAAGATATCAACAATATCTTCTGAAGCCGAAGAGTCAAACCGGACGGTCAAGAAATAATGCACAAGGAAAAATAATTGCTACGTTGTTCCACTCCAGATGTGAAGGATCATATTAAAAAAACAACAACTCTTGTGCTTAAAAAGTCCTTGCAAGCAGAAGACTAGCATGATAACCATTCACTGATCTGCTACTTTTCTATTTGCAGAGCCTTAAAATAAGATGTTTCAAATAGGAAGATTACATTTACATGCTGAAGGAGAATGGATCTAAATGCCTGTTTCATCCCAACCTTTACTGTGTGAGTTCAGACTAACACAGACTAACCTGTGTTAGTTCAGACTTTAGGAGTCCTTGGTGCTCTCTGAGCTAGTTTGTTTCCCTGTAGACGTTTCATGACCAAACTAGGTAACATCATCAGGACTAGTGATAGCAATGGTGATGTTGCCTAGTTTGGGGTCATGAAATGTCTGCAAGAAAACAAGCTAGCTCAGAAGGTAGCAAGGACCCCTCACAGTCCTCTTCCTCCTCCTCCTCTCCACACACCCCACTTTCTTTTAGCACTGATGATGGTACCTAGTTGGGTCATGAAACATCTGCAAAAAACAAGCAAGCTCAGGGAGCACCAAAGACCCCTTATGTCAACCCTGAGCTACAAATATTCTCCTTTAATATTTCAGACTTTCCCCAGGTTCTCTGTCATTATTGTGCACGTATGATTTATATATACTACTAGCACAATGCTTATCCCATTCGGAGCCTGGGCGTAGTAGGCTGACAGGCAAACAGACCCAAGACCTACGGAAAGAACATTTTAAGCATGCCCGCGTGGAGGACTGAAATAAAAGCTCTTTCCTCTGTCTGACTCTGACCTTAGATACCGTAAATCAATCTGCAAAGACAGCTTCCAGAGGTGATAAGCCTAAATGATCCCCTTTGCTCAGGCAGGATCAACTCTGATTTGCAAGCTTGGCAAATGTTCCTGTTTCGCTTACAGAAAGATGATCCGCTGGGCAGAGCTTCAGCTGGTGGTGCCAGCCGAGTGGGCGACGTGCCTGTTTATAGGAGATGCAGTCTGCCCTTTCAACTATTGCAAGCCAGTCCTCGGCTTACCCCAGTTCGTTTAGTGACCGTTCAAAGTGACAAGGGCATTGAAAAAAAGGGACTTGTGACCGTTTTTCACACTTGCGGCCTTTGTCGTATCCCCATGATCCTGTGATCAAAAGTCAGATGCTTGCAACTGGTTCATACTTATGACCATGGCTGTGTCCAAGGTCACGCAGTCCCCTTTTGCGACCTTCCGACAAGCAAAATCAGTGGGGGAAAGCCAGATTCACTTAACAAACGGGTTACTAACTTATCACCTAACAACTATGGCAAGAACGGTCATAAAATGGGGCAAAACTCACTTAACGAATACCTCACTTAACAACAGAAATTTGGGCTCAATCGTGGTCGTAAATTGAGGACTATATGTATTAGATTAGATTAGATAACCTTTATTGTCATTTTTTCCTGTGGCACAACGGCACACATTAAAAACGAAATTTAGTTGCTTGCTCTCAAAGTGTACATATACATAACACGTTTAAAACATACTATATACAACATATGTATAGACCTACACCCTTATACATAAGTAACATATACATATTAATCACTGTCCATCTTCGCTTACCGACAGTTCGAAGATATAACCTACTTGACAAAAGGGAGTTATAACCGGATTCTGAAATTCGGGTGATTGGGCTCCCTTGCCGTTACGCAATCACAGTTTGGGTGCTTGGCAATACTTTTCCTTTGTGGTCGTGTGACGGCATTTTACAATGGTTTTCCTGAAAACTGGAAGTTCCTGGGTTTGTTTAGTGACCGTCACAAAAAGGTCATAAAAGCAGGTCACTCATGTGGCTCCATTAAGGTTACATATTGAGGACTAGCTGCCCTTGAGCTCTCAAGAGACAGAGCTGGCTTGAAATGCAATCAATGTAAATAAAACGGAGCCAATTTTGTCTCTTTTATTTCTCCAACGTGCCAATCAGCAACGAAGGGAAGAAACAAACCAGGAATAAAATTGGGATGAATACCACCGACGACCCAGTAAATGGATTGTTTCCTAAACAGTTTATTTTCAAGACCAAACAGGCAGTCCTTGACTTAGGACTATAATGGGCTTAGTGACCATTCGAAGTTACAACGGCACTGAAAAATGTGATTTATGACAGGTTCTCACCTACATTGCAATGTTCCCGCGGTCACGTGATTGTAATTTCGGGCACTTGTCAACCTGCGTGTATTTTTGACAACTGCGCTGTCCTGGGGGTCACGTGATCACCCTTTGTGACTTTCTCACGTCACCTTTGACAATCGGAGTCAATGGGGGAAAAGCAGATTTGCAGCCCAAAAGATAATAAAACCGGGTGCAGCAGTCATGTGATGGCTCACTTTAAAACTGCATTTGCTTAGCGATGGAAGTTTTCCTCCCAATTACGGTCGTAAATCAAGGACTATCTGTATTTATTAAATTTATTTATCTGGATTTATTAATTTCCTTTAAGGAAATTCTGCAATAGAAAGGAAATTCTAGCCAAGTGAATATTTTAAGTAGCAGCAGGGTGCCCCCTAGCGGTTCAAAAGAGGCAAACGTTTCTTCCCCCACAGCCCTATACTGAATTTGAAAAGGGGGGCAGGCAATGAGGTTGGGGGCTGTGATTATTTCATTCCTACCCCCATTTCTGTAATAGAATAAATAAAAGAAAGAATTTTCTAATATTTTACAGACTTAAGAGGCAACATTTCTTCGCCCACAGCCCTATACTGAATCTGAAAGGGGGGGGGGGCAGGCAATGAGTTTGGGGGCTGTGATTATTTCATTCCTGCCCCCCATTTCTGTAATGGAATAAATAAAAGAGACAAGAAAGAACTTTCTAATATCTTGCAGACTTTTTTGTTGGGAGGATAATATGGGTGATAAACCTATCAGCAGTTTAAGTTCTTTTAATAAGGGGGGAAAAAACTTCTGCTATTAAAGGTTGACTTTTTTTGTAATAAAAAAAAAATGCCAATTCCATTTGCAGACGCTGTCGTGTTTTTCCAACTTGGCAAATGACAATTACACTGCTTTTTGGGGCAGTCCCTTTTTCAGCCCAGCCTACCTCACTTGGGTTATAAAGAGGGGAAAACAGAACTTCTACCTGTATTTAGACAACTCTGTAAGACCTGGATGCACATCGCGTTAGCTCCTTATAGAGGCAAAGAGAGGCCACGATCTCGCCATTCCCCACCAGATGTCAAGCTGCACACCTTGGCAGGTGTGGTGAAAAGGTCCCTGAAGTAGAATTTACCTGCATTTTCCTCTTGACTGTTTCAAAGGGGAAGGAGAAGGTTTGGGCCACTGCAGCAGCCAGACAGCCGTTGAAGAAGTTTTGGGTTGGTGTGAAAGGCAGGCTGGGTTGACCCCAGAGTTCATCCAGGTGAGTGTAAACAAGGAAGGAAGCAATGGAAAAAGGGATTGCACCTGTTAGGGAAGACAGACAAGGTAGATTTGGTAGTGAATATCCAGAGGCAGGGACACAGGTATCAATATTGATCTACTAGGACAGGGGTAGGCAACTTTGGCTCTTTTATGACTCGTGGACTTCAACTCCCAGAATTCCTGAGCCAGCTATGCTGGCTGGCTATGCTGGCTCAGGAATTCTGGGAGTTGAAGTCCACGAGTCATAAAAGAGCCAAGGTTGCCTACCCCTGTACTAGGACAATATCTGTGAAGGCCTAGCTCTCTGGAGAAGACTGTAAGGGTGGGAAAGAGGGAAGGGATGAGAAGAGGTCAACCAGCAGCAAGATGGATGGACTCAGCCGCAGCAGGGATGGGGCAGATCTGAAAGGCCAGGTTAGGGACAGATCGTCTTGGAGAAAATCTACGTGATCACGAAGATCACCAACTTGAAGGCACATAATCAAGCCGTCACGATATTCAGTGAGCCTGGCCCATGTCACTTATAATTGGACTAATAAAACTTGAATTACCACAATTAGAAAGCTGCATACTTCTGGAAAAACGTCATTTGTGGAACTATTTGGAAATATATTCTCCGGTAAAAAAAGTATTTACTGTAAGCTTGATGGGGAACAGAGCCAATGAGATGGATGGCATTGAACAAATTGGAATGAGGGGGCCTTGGTGCTCTTTGAACTTGTTTGTTTGCTTGCAGACCTTTCATGACCCAACTAGGTAACAACATCAGTCTAGAGCAAAGGTCCCCAACCTTTTGGGCACCAGGGACCGGATCCGTGGAGAAAGCTTTTTCCACGGACCGGAAAGTGCGTGGTTTTGTGTGCTGCCTGCATCCCACGGATGGGGCTTTGCTTCTTTGTGTGGACCAGTTGCTGGCATGCCGTGGCTCGGTACCGGTCCATGGACCGGGGATTGGGGACCTCTGGTCTAGAGGGGACAGGGGTCCTAGCACTAATGATGTTACCTAGTTGGGCCATGAAACATCTGCAAGTAAACAACCAAGCTCAGGGAGCCCCAAGGACCCCACCGTTCAACCTTGAGCTACGAATATTCTCCTTTATTGGTTACTGGATTGTCCTTGGAAGAGGTGATGGGTGCAAGGTTGGAAGATCTTAAGTGCCAAGTTAGGGACAGAGCACCCTGAAGGAACTCTATTTATGGCGTGCACACACCTCTTACAGAATTCTAGGGGTTGAACTCCAGACATCTTTAAAAAAGTGCCAAGTTTGAAAGATAATAGAATATCAATCGATTTGAGGAGAGGAAACTTAACTACCTAATACTGACAGGGAAACACCCCGATAAAGTGCAGAGGCTCCTTCCTGGTGGTAAATCATGTATAAAGCATGAAGAATGCCTTTGTAGGGAGGGTCCAGTCGGTTCTGCATAATCAGCCGGGTCTTGACCACCTCCGTTGGATAGGTTGCAACGGCCGCCATCATTCCCGCCAGACTCCCGGCCATGATGGCGTTCCACTGGGAAATATGGCCCAGATCATCCATCAGCAACATCACACATCTAAGGCGAGATCAACAGGAAAAAGTCATTTTTTCCCTCCTGGGACTTTTCCTTCCACAAGTGCTTCAGCTATGCAAGGACTCTGAGCTAGGCCTCCTTCCAGCTAGCTGGTAGTTTCCCATCATCTTTCTTGAAGGCAACAGGGGAGATCTAGGTGGTCTAGAAATTTGAAGCCAAGGATTTAGCCAGAAACAAATCAAGGAGAGAAGCAACCTGGAATTAAGGAGAAACTTCCTAACAGCGAGGACAATTAACCAGTGGAACGACTTGCCTCCAAAAGTTGTGGGTGCTTCATCACCGGAGGCTTTTAAGAAGAGACTGGACAAGCCATTTGTCAGTAATGGTATAGGGTCTCCTGCTTGACCAGGGGGCTGGACTAGAAGACCTCCAAGGTCCCTTCCAGCTCTATTCTGATTCTGATTCTTCCCTTCTGCTCCCCAAACGACATAAGACGGTGCAACCTCCCACGCCAGGTTCGGGCTCACCCAGCGGAGCGCGCAGGGCCGGGGCAGCTGTTCCGCTTTCACGACCCGGTCGTGCGCCGGAGACAAACCCGGATCGCCGCTTACCCCCCTTCCCTCGCCCTAGCCCATCCCTCCAATCCCTCACGGCTTACCGGCGGTAGGAGGCGAGCTGCACGGCGCTGTAAGGCAGGAGGCGCAGGCAGGCGGTCAGGTTGCCCTTCCAGAGCGCGCCCGGCCCCTCGGCCCGGCACAGCCGGCTCCCCGCTTGCCAGAGGCCGCCGCCCGGTCGCCCGGCCAGCGCCCCGACCTGGCCCAGCACGGTGAGCACCTCCAGCGGAGCCGTCAGGCTGTGGCTCGCCGCCCCGGCCAGCCCGGCGCAGCCCAGCCGCTGCAGCGCCGTCAGCCGCCCGTCGCGTTTCCAGGTGGTCATGGCGCACCATGCCCGCCGGCCCCGGGCCGCGGTGGAGACGCCGCCGGGCTCCGCGATCCGCCGAGTAGGGCGGCCGGGGGCGGCGCCAGCCAGCAGCCAGGCGGGCGGGCCGGAGACAGGAAGGGGAAGGGCGCGCAAAGCGGGCCGCCCTCCCGGCCCCGGGGCGCAGGGCGCGCGGCGAGCGGAGCGCAGGGGAGGCTGCAGCGCAGGGATCCGACGGGGGCGCAGCAGGAGCGGATCGCCGCCGGGATGCCCGCCCGCCTGGGCAGCCGTTGGCCAGGGGAGGCGGCGGATCTCTAGGCCGGCCGCCTTTCGGCTCCCGGGGGGACGTCGCCGGCTGCGGGTAAAGGGGAGAAGAGCCGGTAAAGGGGAATCTTTGTAGCTCCGGGCTGAGCTGTGGGGTGCCTTGATGCTCTGAAAGCTTGGTGGTTCTGTTGCAGACGTTTCATGACCCATCTAGGTGACATCATCAGTGCTAGGAGAAAGCGGGGTATGTGGAGAGGAGGAGGTGGAGGAGGAGGATTGTGGGGTCCTTGGAACATCATCGATGCTAGAAGAAAGTGGGTGTGTGGAGCGGAGGAGACGACTGTGGGGTCCTTGGTGCTCTCTGAGCTTGGTTGTTTTCTTGCAAACTAGGTAATATCATCAGTGCTAGTCAGGACTAGCTCCCCGTCATCACACTGATGATGTTACCTAGTTTGAGTAATGAAATGTCTGCAAGAAGGCGACCAAGCTCAAAAAGCACCAAGCAGCCCTCAATGGGGAGAGCGCGGGGCTTGGGTGGTGGAGATGCCATGGGGCGATGCCAGCCTGTCCCGGGTTTGGGGCACTATTCATCCTTCTCTTCTCGGCCTAGCCTATCTGCCACGGTCATTGTTCCTGGCAGAGCATTATGGGCGGCTTTGCTGGAAGAGGGAATGGGGACAGAAAGGTTAAGCCGGTTCTTGGCACACTTGTTGCTACCATGCCAAGTTGGCCCAGCGCGTTTACAGTGGCCGGGATGGGGTTAGGGGTCCCGGAGTTACATTGTCCGGTTGGTGGGTTTGATGGATTAGGCTTCCCCCTTCTTGAACCCTGTTCTGGAGGGTGCTTAGCAAAAACCTGTTACCGGATTGTCCTCCCCCCTGCCTGCCTCCCCTTCTTCAAAGAAAGGTAAAGCAAAGTCCACTGAGGTTTGCTAAATATATTCCTTCTCCAGAATCTTTTCTATGGTTCTCTACACCCCGTTTGCAGAGAAAAGGGGATTATTTTTAAAAAGCTTGCATGCAGAGGCAGCTGTTTCCAAAAGGGTCCCGGGGATTTGGCCCCTAAGGAGCCCCTCTTCCCTGGGGGAAGGGGGGGTTTAA
Source organism: Azemiops feae (assembly GCA_023970755.1). Classification (NCBI taxonomy): domain Eukaryota; kingdom Metazoa; phylum Chordata; class Lepidosauria; order Squamata; family Viperidae; genus Azemiops; species Azemiops feae. The sequence continues at coordinate 34,045 of JALGBA010000959.1, forward strand.
GAAGTGAGGCTCCCCCCAGCCCCTTCCAGCTGAGCTCTGCTCCAGATGTGTGGGATTCGGGCTCCCTCCAGCCCTGTGCCCATGGGGGAGCCGGACCCCGACCTCTGCATGGCAAGTGGCTTTTTGCAAGGATTGGGGGGAAGGGGTCGGGTTCAGAAGAAACCCTGTAAGGGGGGGGTTGTTTGGGGGGTGGAAATAAAGCTTGTTCGGGGGGGGGGGATATCATTGCCATAGGGGTTGCCAAATCGCCCCACATCTGTGCAGGAAGGGCTGAAACTGGCCCTAGAGGAGTTGCACGGGGGGGGGTCATTGGTGTCCTGGAGGGTCTTCTTGCTCCCCCAGGTCAGTCCTGGGGCTGCCTTGGACCCCCCGCCATGGGTCAAAAAGGGGGCAGAGCTCCGGACGAGACCTGTCCCGCCTGCCTGGGCCCCGGGTTCGAGTCCAGCCGGCCAGGACGAGGCGGGGTGGCGGGGACCCGAGGCGGGGGGTTTCCCCTATAGCCCCCCGGGAGGGAGTGGACCGACGCGGGGACCCCCCCCCCCGGGGCCCGTTGGCGGAGCGGCGGCCTCGGTTGCGGGGCTCCCGGCCTCTCCCTGGCAGGGACCGGCGCCTCGCGGCCCTCCGGAAACCCCGGCGGGGCCCAGGCCGAGGTCCGCCCGGTCGAGCGCGGCCAGGCGGGGGGGAGGGGGCGGGCAGGGCCGCCATTGCTGGGGGGGCGAGGGGGGCGCGTCGGCTCCGCCCCGGGGAGGCCGGACCAGGAAGCGGCGGCGGCGGCGGAGCGGCGAGGCAGGCCCGGTAGGCCGCGCGCGGAGGAGAGGCCGAGGGAGGCGGCGGCGGCGGCGCCTGGGCAGGAGGTTTGGGGGTCCGGAGGGTCCCCTGGGTCTGGCCGCGCCCGGGCTCTGAGGGGAGGGACTCCAGCTCCCATCTGCCCTGCTTGTCCGGGACTCCAACTCCCATCTGCCCTGCTTGTCCGGGACTCCAACACCCATTTGCCCTGCTTGCCTGGGACTCCAGCTCCCATCCGCCCTGCTTGTCCGGGACTCCAACTCCCATCTGCCCTGCTTGTCCGGGACTCCAACACCCATTTGCCCTGCTTGCCTGGGACTCCAGCTCCCATCCGCCCTGCTTGTCCGGGACTCCAGCTCCCATCCGCCCGGCTTGCCCGGGACTCCAGCTCCCATCCGCCCGGCTTGCCTGGGACTCCAGCTCCCATCCGCCCGGCTTGTCCGGGACTCCAGCTCCCAAACACCTGGCTTGCCTGGGACTCCAGCTCCCATCCTCCCTGCTTGCCTGGGACTCCAGCTCCCATCCTCCCTGCTTGTCTGGGACTCCAGTTCCCATCTGCCTGGCTTGCCTGGGATTCCAGCTCCCATCCGCCCTGCTTCTCTGGGACTCCGGCTCCCATCTGCCAAACTCCTGTAGGTGTCAAACATCTGAAAGTACTCCAGTTCCCATCTCTCTGCCTCCTGCAGGCATGGGGTGAGTGCAGTACATTTGGGTGTATCTGGGACTCCAGCTCCCATCTGCCTGTCTCCTACAGGTCCTATACAACGGGGAGTACTCCAGCTCCCATCTGCCTTGCTTGTGTGGGACTTCTCCTACCTGCCTGGCTCCTGGTGTGAATTCGAGACATCTTAGCATCTCTGGGACTCCACTCTGCCCAGTTCATGTAGCTTCTTAGCTTCTGGGAGGACTCCAGCTCCCATCTGCCTGCCTCCTGCAGGTGCTGGGGTGAGTCCAGGACATCTGGGATTCTCTGTAACACCAGCTCCCATCTTCCAGAGTTGCCGTGACGATTCCCATCCTCCTTTCTTCCACGGGCCCAATGCTTCTAGAAGCGTCTGGAACTACAACTCCCATTTGCCTGAGCATTGGGTCCCAAATGCCTGGATGGGACAGGAATAGAAGAGAGGAAATGGAGTTAATCCCTCGCATGAGGATGGATGTTGTAGTCCCCCATATCTGCAGGGGAGGCCTCATAGAGGGAAATTGGGGGCTCTTTGCAAAAAGCAGAATTGTGCCCTGTGGCAGGGGAAGATGGGCTAGGGGGGCATTTGTAGCATTGCTTTGGCATGCTGCTGTGTGACCCTAATAAAGATTGATTTGATTTGGGGAGGTGGGAACGTGAGACACTGCCCCTGTGCCACGGCTTGGGCTGCAATGGTGGGGTTCATGTCACACAGGTAGTCCTTGATTTACAATCATTCATTTACCGACCGTTCAAAGTTACAACAGCACTGAAAAAAAAATGACTTGGGACCAATCCTCGCACTTACGGCCATCATAGTATCCCCACGGTCATGTAATCAGAATCCGGGCGTTTGATAATCAGCACGTATTTACGACGGTTGCAGCGTCCTTGGGTCATGGGGTCACCATTTGTGATCTTCCCATCTTCCCAGGATTCACTTACCAACATCATGATTCACTTAACAACGGCAGTGATTCCCATAACAACCCTTGGCCAAAAGATTGTAGAATTGGGGGGCAACTCATATATCAACTGCTTTGCTTAGCAACGGAAATTCTGTTCCCTATTATGGCTATAAATCGAGGATTTTCTGTAGTCTGTTAAGAGTTGAGTTGGGTATCCCAGGGCTTGGAGTGTGAGGACAAAACAATTTAACCCTCTAACTTATTCTCTTTTAATGAGTTTTCTCATTAAAGAACAAAAAGTCAGCAATGACAATGTTATGGGCCCCCATTTAACATGACCCGTGGAGGAAATGACCAGAAATTAAAGCAAATAAAAAGAAGCTGAGGTTAGTTTCCCTTTCTGGTTCCTTAATTTTTTTATCTGGGTTCAGATGAACATCTGCTGGGTTAAATTTGGGGTTCAGGCTATTATGTGGAGCCAGATTGCTTGATTAATCGACTGATCCATAAAGTAGCAACACAGCTTTGAAGGAGAACTCGGGCCCTAAAAAGGATACCCTACTTTACTCATGTAATGCTGTCCTTAAAATTAAGAATAGAAATACTATACATGTTTAAGGAACGGAGGCCTGGATGATTATGAGGTCATTATGTGAGTTTACTTTTGGGCTCGGCATGATACAAATTTCACACAAACAAGGAACTATGATCTAGATACAGGGGTAGGCAACCTTGGCTCTTTTATGACTTGTGGACTTCAACTCCCAGAATTCCTGAGCCGGCCATGCTGAGGGGAAACGGAGAAGTTTCCAAGCTGAGCCATGCTGGCTCAGGAATTCTGGGAGTTGAAGTCCACGAGTCATAAAAGAGCCAAGGTTGCCTATCCCTGATCTAGAACAACTTTACCCAGTAAGGGAAAACAAGGCAGAGTAATTTTAGCCATTTTGCAGAAAACCTACCCCATCATTTGCCAGAAGAAATAAAAAGGAACAATTGCATCAGAGTTGTTCTATGAGGGAGGGAGGTGGTTTCTAAATATGATATATAAATATATATATATAGAGAGATATAATAAGACAAGTGGGGTTTCAGCAAGACCATTATGAAACTGAATTCAGCTAGGAGTAGCAAAGGCCCCTTAAGTCGAAGGAAATTTTCCATTTGGTTTGCTTCCTAACATTTCTATTGTTACGAAGAATACATAGTTTCAGAAATATATGAAGATATGAAGAATATAGTTTCAAAGTCATAAGCCGGTTTACCCACCGGAACTAACCCAGAGATAAAATCAGATTAAGTTAGGTATTCTCAAATGTTCTACTAGAGACCCATTTTTCCAGAAGTTGGCTGTGTACGAGTTGCAGACATGTTTGGCTGTAATTTTCAAAATGGGGTGGTTTTACTTATTTAAGGCATTTAAACACCACCCTTCACGTTGCGGGATAATCTATATCGCTGACTGTGTTTATTTCAAGAGGATGTTTATCAGAAAGAAAGATGGTGTGTTGTTCTCCATCAGCAGCACATTTTATGGATGTACATCTGTGATGGAGATGTTTTGTAAAGGATGGGCACAGGTGATGCTTTGCCTCTGGGTGTATTTGATTATTCAGCCTCCCTTGAGTTCTGCAATTTGGGTCTAAAATCTCAGAAGAGATCTTTGTAGAATTCTCTAGTAACCTTCCTCTGCACATTCGCGCAGGGGAAAGATTGTGTTGAGCACTGTTTTGTGAGGAGAACAAAGAAGCTTCTTAATAAATTGAACATTCGATAGACAGTTCTAAGTATACAAACCAAAATAACTCCCATTTATCACACAGAGCCTGAAGGCAAAATTAGAAGAACTGGCAGAGAACAGAAACATGTGTTCCAAAGAGCCAAAAACTGTCAAGATCAAAAAAGTAACTGGAATTTCCACCACCTATTAATCGCTTCTCAAAGGATACTCAAGGTTTGTAATGGTTTAATTATTGCATGGGATTCGCAGAATAGCTGGTTAAATGAAAGATAGACTAACAGGCATTCTGAAAGGATATATATATATATTTAGTATTTGAACTGGTCAAAAGCTGAAAATGTATTTGCATGTTTCAGAATAGAAGACTATTTGTGGAAAAATCACAAAAGCATTTCTGTGCTAATTGAGCTCACCCAGAAAAAGTGGGTTTTGTGCTATTTGCAAATTAGTTAAAATAGGTTTTTTTGATATTAATGATAAGCACCTTTAATCAGTAGCAATCCGTTTGTTAAAATTTTTGATGTTTGATGTATGCAGTTTAGTTGATCCTTTGATCTAGTACGCAGTTTACAGAAACTTTTCTTCCATGTGCTCTTGTTGGAATTACTAAACTGCAGATATTTTTTTAAAAAAAGTCTTAATAATAACAATCCTAAACAACCCTAATTTTTCCTTACTAAGAGTGAAATCATTTGAAGTGGGTGGAACTTTTAAGTAAAGAGAATTCTTTTATTCTACTGCTTAAGAGTCTTGTCAGATCAATTCCTGGTTGGCATTTCTTTCTTGATATTTTTAACGATCTGTCTGCTCTTGAACAACAATTCAGATGAAAGTTGTTTTTAATTTTCATAGACACCTTTTGCTGAAGGTTTAGATTTATAATTTTAAGTCCTTATCCAATTCAGTTAAAGATCGTATTAGTTACGCTTGTTCTAACACAGTAAAAGCAACATGGCTGCATTTAGTTTTAAATAAGTAGGCACTGTGATACTGCAACGAACAAGGATGCAAATTTAAATTGGATTAACTGTAATGAGGTCACCCGAATAACAATTTATGAAAAACCAGTTAGGCTACCACAACAAACTCAGCGAGGTGCTTGGTGTTCTCTGAGCTTGGTTGTGTCTTGCAGACGTTTCATTACCAAACTAGGTAACGTCATCAGTGGTAGACTAAGATACCAGCACTGATGATGTTACCTAGCTTGGTGATGAAACGTCTGCAAGAAAACAATCACACTCGAGAGGCCCAAGGACCTCCCCTTTCAACTCTCAGCTACAAACGTCCTCCTGCATCAGAACAAACTCAAGATATAAGAGTGTTTCTAATTCCTTAAATAAAATAGGTCCAACCCGATGGGAGATGGTCGGAAGGCCCAAAGTCACTTTTGCCAGACGTGAGAGTGTCGTTTGGTGCACGTAACTCGCCTTTGAATTGTTTTTTCCGAAGGATATTCGGACACCATGACGGTCACCCTTGTCTGCGATCCCTCAGAGGCCATGGAGCTGTGTGCCTCTCAGCAGCTTTACCTGAAGCCCGTTGCGAAACTGACCATCAGCGTGGTGCTTCCGGAACACACCGGATCTACCCGGGCCTTCTCCAAGTGGGAGGTGATGGAGAAGCTGAAGAACATGATCTGCCCAGACCAGTTCACCAGCGTGAAGGTGTTGAAGAGCACCAAGGCCTTCATCCGATTCGAAGGAGAGGCGGAAACCAAGCATTTGGCCACCAGCCTGAAGGAGAAGCTCCATGGCAAGCTGATCAAGCTGAACGGCTTCAAGGAAGACTTGCAGGTGGTCGCTACGGAAGCCCCTCCGGACGGCCCAGCTCCTCAGGAATCGGAGCCCAACGCGAAGAGCCAGAAACCGCCGGAGGAGAAGAAGGAGGAGGAGGAGGAGGAGGAGCAGAGCCAGGCACTCCTGGACTGCCTCCATCTGGAAGGCCTGCCGTGCAAATGGTTTGCCCTGAAAGGCTCGGAGAGCGAGAGCCCCAGCGAGGACGTCTTGAGGACGGTCTTTGGAACGTTCGGGAAGATCAAGAACGTGGACATCCCCATGCTGGATCCCTATCGGGAGGAAACGGTGGGAAGAAGCAGGAATAATTTCATTTTCCGGGGCCTGCGGTCCTTCGAAGCCTTTGTCCAGTATCAAGAGTCCAAGTCGTTTGCAAGGGCCATGGAGACGCTCAAGGGCATGAAGCTGATGTTCAAGGGAGAGGACGGCAAAGCTCTGGCGTGTAACATCAAGGTAAGGCGTCCTTGCGGTCGTGGGAACACTCTCTTAAGCCAGGATTGCAAAAAGATACCCGAACCTCACGGGCCAGAACGATGGATGGATGGATTGGTAGACCAGAGCACGCTTCTCAGCTCCACTTCCTATCTGATGTGGGGCTCTTTTTCATAAAACTCCACGCCCCGCTAAATCAGTCTCTGCAAGGGCGTCACGTTCCTCTCGTGCTTTTCTACATGCAGGCAGTTCCATTTAGTGTCCGTTCAAAGTTACGTCATTGAAAAAAAAAGTGACATATGACCATTTTCCCCACACTCGCGACTGTTGCGGCCTCCCCCGAGATCACGTGATCCAAATTCAGACGCTTGGCAACCGACTCATACTTATGACGGTCGCCGTGTCTCCCGGGGGTCTTTTTGCCGGCCTTCTGACCAGCAAAGTCCATGGGGAAGCCAGATTCGCTTAACGACCGTGTTACTAATTTAAACACTTGCTGTGGTTCATTTAACAACGGTGGCAAGAAAGTTCGTAAAATGGGAAACCTCGTTTAACACATCTCGCTTAATGACAGAAAATTGGGGCTCCGTGTCGTAAGTCGAGGACTACCTGTTCTTTGGCTGCAATTTTCTCGGGAGGAGTCTCAGCAGCCGTCCAGAATGTGCTTCTGAAATGGATGCTGCTGCTTCCTTGAATTTACAGGTAGTCCTCCAGTTACGACGGGTCGCTTAGGTGACCAAAGTCACGACCGACCTCCCTGGAGGTACCTACGATTGGATTCGAAGTTCCGATGGTTGGGAGTTCCCCCATCCCCATGTTCATGTGACCACATTTCAAGTGTTCAGCCAACTGCGCTGCAGTTGTGTCGCAGTATCTAGTCGCACAACTGCATTTTACGACTGTTTTGCCTAAAACGGGGATTTACTTCCAATTTTCAGCAAAACTGCGCCCATCGCAAAGCGGGTTCGCTTCACGAACTGCAGTGTGTTCGCTTCACGACGGCTGCAAAAACGGTCGTTGGGTCGGCGGATGACCTAATTTAAGACCGTCCCGAGTTAACGACTGTGAAGGACAGGTTCCAGGACGGTCATAACCCGAGGACTACCTCTGCTTTAAAAGGTCCAATAACGCCCTACGTGTTCTGTATTTCGTTCTGGAGTGTAACTCCTTTGCCTACGAATAATAAGCCATTTTTTTTAAAATAAAATAAAATAAAATAAAATAACTGGGATGGAAAGGCCGCGTATCAATCGAAGAAACAATCGTGGTCCATTTGAATGAGCCATGCGCTTTGTTGTTGCTGTTTTGACACAGGTGACCTCTGACACCACTAGTCATTTCAGTGAGAACGCTATAAAGCAGAGAACGCTAGAGAGATTAACTCTACAAGGTCTAGAACGAGAGAGAAAGAGAGAGGAGAACAGAGGGAGAAAAGGGACTGAAAGGTGAGGAACTTAACTCCTTCGCTTTAATTATTAACGGAAATCATTTAACGCTAATCGTTCTTTATCGGGAGGGCAAAGACACCTCTGTCTGTGCGTGTGTGCGTTGCCGTGTGGGCTCCCACTGAAACGAGTAACAGGTTAAAAAAAGACCAGATAACATTTTTGCATCCATGCCTTTGAAACTGTGGACCGAGAACACTGAACTTTGTTTTTTTGGGGTGTGTGTGTGTGTGTGTATTTTTAGACCTCTCCTGGTATTTTTAGACTGAGAATGTACAAGGTAATCCTTGACTTACAACTATTCGTTTATTGACTATTTGAAGTTGCAGTGACACCGAAAAATGTGACTTAGGCGCAGTCCTCACGCTTAACTACCATTGCTGCATCTCCTTGGCCACGATGGCAACTTGGGTTCTGGACAACCAGCATGCGTTTACGGTGCCGGTTGCGGCGTCCTGGAGTCACGTGATCCCTTTTGGCACCTTCCCAAGCTACCTTCTGTCCAGCAAAGTCAATGGGGGATAGCCAGCTTTGCTTAACGCCCACCTGATTCAATTAACAACAAGTCGTAAAGTTAGATGTGACTCGCTTAACCAGCACCTTGCTTAGCGACAGAAATTCCAGGCCCTGTTAGGATCATAAGTTGAGGGCTACCCGTACATCTACGTTGTCCTACTTTCCCATCATTTATTTTGGGTTGGCTAGCAAAGAGACAGCTGATGAATTCAATAAAAACAGGTCCCTGATTCCTGGAAATCTTAACTGCGACGCCTACTTGTCTCCTGAGGTTTCAGCAGATGTTTTTCCATGCGATCCCACATACGTTATTTATCACGAGAGTTGGTACCCTCACTTCTTAATATACGAAAGTTGAGTGTAGGTGCTATCTTTTGCACACTGCATTAATGTTTCTTTTACTTTGAACTTCATATGAAGTCTGGCAGATGTTGCAACCAAACACACCTTAGTCAGAAACAAAGGTAAATTCAGCTGGTCAGCTCCTCCTATTCAACATGGCTGTGTTGAGTACATAGACCAGTGGTTTATGCCCGAATAGTAGATTTTCCAAAGTCTGCAATAATTGAGAGCTGGTTTGCAAATAGGTTGTATAAACGCCAATGGCTTCACTTGCAGTTCACTTTCTCAGTTGCTGCCATAATCTTAAGGCAGAAGTATATCTAGCCTGAAATAAAGTTATTATTATTATTATTATTGGAAAAGATCACACTGCAGTTTCAAGATGCAGGGTTGACTCTTACATCTACTTGTAAGTTTATAGTACTGCTTGTTTTCCCAGTCTGCTTTGCCTCTGTTCTGTAGACATAAGTACACCTGAGCACACTTAGTTTTTTTTTTAATTCTGCAGGGAGGGTTCCACCCACTCCATTGGGTTTGGAACAAAAGTTGTTATGTTGCAGACCAAAATAGCTTTGTGACTCTCTCGACAAATGCAGTGCTTACGTTTATATTCCCATCCTTCAAACCGTTCAGCAATTGTATATAAAATGCAGGCCTTTCGTTCCTAGTGGCTGAAGGAGGCTGTGGGATTGCTTAGCGTTCTAGCTTTGTACCAAATTGCAACAGATTTAAATAGTGTCTCCCAAGCTTGAAAAAATAAAAACATGATTATTTGTTAAATTTACTTGCCGCTTGTCTCACCTTGCGGCTACTCTAAGGGGCTTCTAAGGAAGAAAATGAAAGGCGTGTAAACAGAAGTAAAATGATAGAACAAATAGGAAAAAGGAACACAAGGAGAATATGTGGGAGATGGTTGGTTAAGAAGTGTGAAAATAAACAAAAAAAATAAATATATCAATATGATGTATTTGCTTAACCACTGTGGCAACCTTGTTTAGCTGTGGACATTCTAGTCCCAATTCTCTCCCAATCAAGGAGAGAAGCAACCTAGAACTAAGGAGAAATTTCCTGACAGTCAGAACAATTAACCAGTGGAACAACCTGCCTCCAGAAGTTGTGAATGCTCCAACTCTGGAAGTTTTTAAGAAGAGACTGGACAGCCATTTGTCCGAAATGGTGTAGGGTTTCCTGCCTGAGCAGGGGGTTGGACTAGAAGACCTCCAAGGTCCCTTCCAACTCTTATTACTCTGTTGTTCTGTAATTGTGGCCAGACTAACTGTGTTAGTCTGCTGTATCTCTTGATTGCAAGGAAGTGAGAGAAACTCAGAACAGCAATGGAAACCACAGACCGTCAGAATAACCTGATCCTTCTACATGCCACAGATGTAGAAGGAACATCTGCAGCCACCACTTAAAAGAGACAACAGACCTGTGAAACTTACCCAGATGCAGCCAGCAATCTCTTTTGAACACACAGATTTATTTGGGGGGGAAACTGCTGCCACATTTGTGATGACAGGTGACTTATTCTTCTGCAAGTTGATTAGACTTACTGCCTGGTGAGCTTTGTTTTTGCCCCGCTTGTTCCCCTAAAAGCACGATAAGCAACCTCAGGGCCTCTACTGTAGATGTTCTCAAGGACATCCCTCAGATTCTTTGACGGCTGTTCACGCCAGCCAGGATTGGTGGGAGCCGTAACACAAAGCGGAGGGAGTGTGTTGTGTTCTCGCAATCTCTGCTTTTAAAAGGTTCAGCTGTTTACAAGGCCAGTGGCCCTTAAAATAGTGGTGAGGCAGTCATCCTGGAGACGAGGAGTCAGATTAGAGATAATTAACAGAAAAAGGAGCAGTGTGACCTCTGAGTGGGAGAGATAGGACTTATATGCATGCTGATTTATTTATTTTTTTTATAAAAAAAGGATCCCACACAGAATGTAAATTCAAATGCCCTTGGAAAAGATGAAAGCTTTATGTTTAGGTGTGTGTCATGTATATGTTTCACTTTGAGAGCGGGCAACTAAATTTCATTTTTTATGTGTGCCGTTCTGCCCACAATATAAAAATGACAATAAAGGTTATTTATCTTTATCTTTATCTTAACTGGGAATGTCAGCAGGGCCTTGATGTGTAACTACTAATATCCAAGTACTCGTAGGAGTGTCAGCTCTTCCTACAGAGCAGCTCAAATTTCTCCAGCTTATTTTACGGTCTCCTTGGAAATCCGCAAGGTGTTAGCCTCCCATTTCGAAGAGCAGCGTAGCAATTAGATTTCGCAACAGGGCTCATTTTACTCTCAAACCACCTGAAATGGCGCGCACGAGATAACGTGTGTTCCTCTAAACGGTTGCGTTATTGCTAACTGCCTAGAAAAAGACGAGATGACGACGGAGAAGGAAGGAGGAGGGCTAAGATCAAGAGACGAGGCAAAAGGCGGATGGACCAAGAGGAGAAACACCCCAGAAAGCATCTGAAAGTAACAGCTGCAGAAGAAGTGAACGCCGCAGACCTGCCTGAATGGGAGGAGAGGAAATACCTCTTGGCGCAGAGGAGGGTGGAATCAATCAGACTCCTCACAGTGCTGCTAAGCCAAATAAAAGTAAGAATATTGGGGGGACGCATATCCCAAAGGGGTGGTTTATCTTTCCAGTTCTTTGCTGGGAGAAGATGAGAAGTGACATGCTTCGTCAATTTTTAAGCAATTTAGCCACAAGACGTGGTTGGATGTGCCTATCAGTTAAATGCGCTCCAACTCTTTCTTCAATTGTTTTAATTCTTTTATAATCTTAGAACGGCGAGCCGCCCAGGGTTGAGTTGGGTGGCTATAGAAATCAAATCAAATCCGTCGATTCAATCAAAAGAAACGTGTTTCCTCAAACATGGTAATTTTGGATTTTGCTAAAAGTATTGGAGAGAGAGAGAGACATTGCATTGTATCTTGAAGGAATAAGAGCTGTATTAGGACATTATCTATATACTATTAAAGCTCTCATGTCTGTAACCTATTAGCTGGGCGAAAGGGAGGCAAAAAACCCTGAATCCCGTGGAACTGAAATACGGCAGATTTTACAAAACATTTTGTGACACAAAACATTATCGTAATGCATTTCATATCATAAAGCATTTCCTGTGGTCATCTCCTGATGTTTAATTGTGCTCTGCAATTCCACAGGGCCTACTTTCAAGGGAGATACACCTCTGAGCATCTCCTGGCATTTTTTAAAGAACTTACCGAGTACATTAGAAGCTCTGCCATTGTTGAAGGCATAAGGATTTCTCTCTGAAACAATGATCCGACGAGTCTAGTTGTTGTCTAGTTCCAAATAAAACCATTTCTCCCCCCCCCATTTCATTGGGCTGAGCACCATTAAAATTGACCCAATTCCTCATAGTGCCCAATGATGGTTACAGTTGAGAAGATGCAGATGTTTTCTCCCTGTAACCAAGGTGGACAAAACTCAAATCACATGCGAGGGATCTGCATTGTTAAGACTGTGCTGAATTGTCTCTGCTTTGTGGTGCAGTAACCCTGTTTGTCTTTCTGTTTCTGTTGAAGAATTTCGTCCTGTCCTCTGGGCAAACGGAGGCCCATCTGCTGGAGCCTCAACCTGAAGAGGAGAAGACTTCCTCCACCCCTCCCGTAGAGGATGCGCCCAAGGAGGAGACAGATGTCCCTCACCTTGAGCGTCAAGAAGCGGAGGATGAGAGCCAGCCTGCCTCTCCCTCTGCCCTGCTGGAAAATGTCGCGATCGAAAAAGAGAACGAAGAACAATTCCTGGCTGAAGACTTGCCTCCATCCCCTTCTCCCTTCGGGAGAGCTCTTGCGAACGGACCCGCTGCTAGGGCAGTCACCAGCCACTTGACGCAGAACAACGCCAACCCCTTTCGTGCCACGGGCTTGCTGCAGGTGACGGTCACTCAGGACTGCCAAGCGAACGAGTTGTCCCCCTACAGGTGGGGTTACCTGAGACCCAACCTGGGGCCCTTCGCAGAGGCTCCCGACGCAGCCAAGGCTAAAAAGCAAAAGGTTTATGAAACGGAGGAATTCATCCATTATTTACTGAACTACTACCAAACCCCCCGATACGCACGCCTCTGTCCCAGCGCACAAAGCCCGTCAGATGCATCCTGGTGGCACAGGGTGGTGTCCTGTTACGGAGACGGCTTCCTGGTCAAATTGCAGAGTAGAGATGAAGACTGTTGGACGGAAGAGAGTTTAGGATCAGAGCTCCCTGAATACGACCCTCAGGTGGCTGACGATGATGAAGATGACCCCTGGGAGGTAACTGACGTAAGCTCTGAGCCTGAGGAACAGGCCTGTCCTCAAGAGTTCAGCAAAAGTTGCCAGGGAGAGTGGGAGGATTCCCTGGAGGAGGAGGAGGAGGAGGAGGAGGAGGAGGCGAGCGATGGCTCCCCGCCGGTCAGGTTGCGTAGTCCCCTCCCAGGAAGCAACAATATTGCTGACAAAAACACGTCCCAAGGAGAGACTCCTGAAACGGCCCTGAGGTCGTCAGCCAGCATGTATAAACTGAAGGACCTGCTGGAAGAGATCAGCAGCGATTCGGAATATTTTAGCGAGGCGCTTAACGAGCCCTGGAACCCATCGGAGCAAAGGAACGGCAGCTACCCAGGCAGCTGCAAGACGCGGCCTCTCCACCAGCAGAAGACCAAGGAACTCTTGATACGCATCCAGAACGTCGGCGGGGAGGAGCAAGAGGGGAAACGTGGCGGGCGCAGCTTCTGCTCCAGCGCAGAACGCTGCGATTCCGGACCGAGGGCCAAGACGAGGTTCAAGAGATCCAGCAGCAAAGCCTGGTCAGAAAAGCCGAAGATCCAGTGGACGTCAAGCGAGGAGGAGAGAGACCTCAGCAGGAAGAAGAAGAAGACGACGAAGAAGAGGGAAAGCTTCTCCGATAGCTCCTTCCTGGATGAGGAAGCTCGGCTCCTCAAAACCAACCACTGCGGAGACTTGGGCGCCTTCCGCCAAATCCAGAGGAGATGTAGCAAGCTCATCCATCATAAAATGAAATGTAAGACTCTCCGGGCCTTGGAAGGAGCCGTGGAAATCAAAGACCTTATCCACCTGAGCGCCTCTCCGCTACCGGAGGAAGCTCACCAGCTGACGGGTAAGGGGAACGTGGACACGGGTGAGCGAAGGCGCAAAGCAGAAGACCGGCAGAGACTTTCCAGGCGCCTGGTGGAAAGGTGATGAAAGAGAGCAGCTCAGGGCTGGAGTAGAAACGGTGGGATGTGTAGATGGAGGAAGGTGGCATCCAAAGAACTTGGTGGTTAAAGCGGTCAACTTTGACAGCGCCTCTGGAAGTGGCCGGCAGCTCCCGCAGCAGAGTCTCCTCAACTCTTTTTGAGTTCCTTGCCTTTCTCCCTTGCTTTGCAGGGTCCTCCCTTTTGAGAAGAAGCTGGAAACGCTTTCTGGAGGATGTCCTTTTGTTTCCTGTCGAAATAATCCAGCTCAGCCCATGCTTGGACTCAGCCTGTGGAGCAGAGCTTGGGGGAGGATGCTACTTTGGGTTGATTCCGATGGATGGCGGGGGGAAGAGGGACACCTCCAAACGATTCCAGTAGAAGTTCATATTAGGTCATTTTATATAACCCCTCTCAAGGGCTGCACTGTAGAGCCTGAACTTTGATAATATTGACTTGGGCTGGTTGGGGTATGTGTGTGTGTGTGTGCGTGTGTATGTTTGTGATTTAGTTTTGGGGGTGCTGGGTCTCTTCTGCATGCTGGAAAAGAAAGAGCAGCATGGTGCAACACTCTTCGCTTCATAAAAATAGGTGGCAAATGTCAAATTCCTGGACTCGGTGTCGGTAGAAAGAGGGACCACTTTTCTGAACGACTGCACAATTAGAGAAGTCACATGTGGTCACCCAGCAGCTCAAGAAGTCTTTCCAAGTCCTAAAATTCAAAGGCCGAGTGTCTCTCTGTTATGGTCAGAAAGAGAATGGTCAGGAGAGAGCAAATAACAATATTTGCAGTAGGCAGAGAAGGAAGATGTTTATAATTTAGGACAGGGAAAAAAAATATGGGACGATAGAAAAACTACAGCTTTATTATCCAGGATCGCACAGGGTAAATGATGTCTGATCTCTGCCACTTCCTGATCCCTTTTTGGAAAACTGGCTAAGCAACAGATACCCAGTTTCTCAGCCTGCTGCCGTCTCACATTATTCGGCCGAAAACAAAGCCTTGTGTTGTGTTGACGCGTCCATTTTCCTGAGGCGAGGAAGCTCTTAATCCCAGGGAGTTAGATTACCTTCAGAAGTGGCAAGGCTCCCCCTACTCTCCCTGCATTACTGATCTAAATAATCCCCTGAAATTGCCATGTGAGATCCTGGATGGCAGAAGAAATGCTGATAGAATGAATGGAAACACCCCCCCCCCCCATGTACTGGACTATAGCAGCATCTTTGGAGGGAGGGGCTTAAATTGGCAGAGCCTGGAAAAGCATTACATCCATCTAATGTCTCCCCCTTGCAGCTTCCATCCATTTTAACCCCCTCCCTCTCCCTCTCTGAGCACGTTCGTGTTTTGGAAAAAAACAACACATCAAGAGATCATCTTGCAAATCATCTTCATTGCATCCACTTTAATCCTGATTTAACATAACTGTGCCCAGAAAGTCGGGTTGACACCTGAAATAGGTAGAGCTGACCATGGCTTTCAGCTCCAGGGAATTTCCTCCAGTGGGGGCCTTCCCTTGCTTTGTTGGTGCGTTGTTGATTTAGTGACTTTGCAGAACCACGGTGGGTTTCTGGTGTGTGTGTGTGTGTTTCTTTGGAGAAGTGGAAGCCCCCCCCCCAGACTCAACATAGGCTTTTCACGAGACCTTCTTTGCCCGGTCAGTTGAACACAAGTTGGTTTGAACAATAAAACAGGGGTTATGAAAGCTTCTTTGTTGATGTTTGGGAATCCCATTAGCAAGACAAAGCTTCCAGGGTGCTGTTAGTTGCTTGAAATAAACACAGAACTGGTGAAAAAATACCAGCTTAAAGGGACCCCTTTTAAATTGCCAAGTTACCAAATTTAGTGATTTGGCAGTTCTGAGGGTGCCGCTGAAGTGGTCTCGCCCTGGACCGGAGAACCACAATTTCCTAGAGAAGAATTCTATGCAGATGGGAGAACAAGACGTTTTGGTTCCAGTTCCCGCTTCACTTGAACGTGATTTATTTATTCCATGTCATGGTACTTCTAGGTGATATGACTTAGCTAGCATACCGTCCACGTTTGTTAAACTTGGCTCCAATAAAAGTAGTGACGAACCAAAGTACGCAGGAATTTTTTTTTTCTGTGCTTAAGGCTGTTTTTGTGTCACGCTGGTCAAAGGTGCTGGTTTTCTTTCGGCTTTTTGAAAGTCCCAACTTTAAACTCTGAAGCTATCATCTTTCTTCTTTGCTTTGCTGAGGGACAGAAATGCATTTCCTGAGCGGGTGAGTGAAAAGTATATTTCTCTATAAACAACCTTTTGTACTTGCATAGTTTCTTAACCCTCTGGACCCAATTGAAAAGTTAGCTGTGAATAAAAATTGTTTTATAGGAACATCCTTCCGGGGCTACGGTGGCATTTTGTTTTCGTTGCAGATGCAATTTCCATTTCGCGTTTCGAGTCTTTCTCTTTTTCGTCTTTGCTTGGAACTGATTTGCCTAGATGTGCATACTCCTTTTGAATAAAATCTTTGCGCTCACTTTTAAAAAACGCTTGGTTCCTTCACTGGAAAATCACCGAACCGTTTTGGTAACACTAAGCCTGAGAGACCTGGGGAAAACGCAGCTTTATAACATGCCTGCGATCTCCAAATTCTGGAAAAGGAGATCCTGATTTATTGGACCAGGCAACATAACCCAAAGGCTAGGCAGTCCAAGCTACCTGTGGAGGAACAAAATGTGTAATTTTTCACTTGATATTTTAGATAAGCTGTTCCTTTCTTTCACCCCAAAAGACAGGAGGATCCACAAAAATTCTTGGCGGGTCAGTTTTCTTCAACCTAGTCATCCTTCTTCAGTTTCCAGAATTCTCCAGCCAACATGACCCATCGTGAAGGATTCTGGGAATTAAGATCTACCCATTTTGTGGGGCTCCGAGGTTGGGGAAAGCTGGAAGAGCTTTTTTGCATTGGAGAAACGTCACCTTTGCTGGCTGGGAATTCTGGGAGTTGGAAGCCCAGCTGGCCTGGCTTATATCGTAGCACCTTTATTTTCAAGAATGCCTCTGAACCTATGAGAAAATGGCCAGTAGCTTGAGTCCAGGTCTATATTTAGAAGTGTGTCCAACTGTTTACAACCCAAAGGTAAGTTGGGGTGATCCACATTTGGTGGATGGCGAAGAACATCTCCCTTTTTCGTGGGGAATACAAATGACCGCGATTCATGTGGCGGCTACTCCATCAGGCTTGAAAACACCACCAGGCCGAAATAGAGAGCTTTATGTTTTAAAAGGGCTTTGAAGAAGCTTGAAGACCTTGCTGTCTCCGTGGCATCGCATCAGAACTGACTTGCGGTTCAGATTGTGTGTGTGTGTAAACCATTCAGAATATTGAAAACTGAAGCAGCATAGAAGGCCAAATAAAGGCTTCCCTGGTTCTAATAAAGAAGAATATTTATAGCTCAGGGTTGAAATGAGGGGTCCTTGCTGCTCTCTTCGAGCTGGGTTGTTTTCTTCCTTGCAGCTGGGTTGTTTTCTTGCACATGACCCAACTAGGTAACATCATCAGTGCTACGACCAACTAGGTAACATCATCAGTGCTAGAAGAAAGTGGGGTGTGTGGAGAAGAGGAGAAAGACGACTGGGGGGTCCTTGGTGCTCTCTGAACTAGGTTGTTTTCTTGCAGACATTACCCAAACTAGGTTAACATCAGCGCTGATATTACCAAGTTTTGGGTAATGAAACGTCTGCAAGAAAGCAACCAAGCTTTGTTTCTTTGGTTCTCCACCAAGTTTTCCCATCTCTTTTGTTTGCAACTGCCTTTCTTCCCTCACACAATCTCTCCTCCTTGCTGCCAGTTATCTTGAAATGGAGACTTTTGGGGTGTAAACACATCAGAATCCCCAATCCTCTTATCCAATGCTCAGCTGGAGGCAGCTAATAAACAATGGCATCTCCGGAGATGTATCAGATTTCCTGAGCATGTTGTAAAGAGATGAAAACATTGGATATAGAGCACTTCACTTTTTTTTTTTAATCCTGGTTTACACAGAGGTTAAAGAACATGGGAAAGTTCTGCAAGACAACGGAACTTTTAGCCTGTTCGTATCCCTCGCCTTACTTCCATAATTGCAATGATCTAAAATGAGATTTAAGGAGCAAAACCAAGCGAATTTAATTGCATTAAATACAGAAATCCATCTGTTTAAACCTTTGACGAGTCAGTTCAGAGCCTGCTAAGCAAGCTTCTGAATGAAAGGCAGGCTATTAATCTAAAAACCAAAGAAATAAACAGCCTTTGAAGGCTACATGTGCCTCTGAGCAACATGCTGTGATATGTCTTCCATAAATTTGAAAAGGGCACCAGGTTCCTAATCAGCATTACATCACCAGCAGTTCTAAGCACTGGAGGAGAGATTCCATCATAAACACCTTCCTTTCCCAGGTGCTTTTGGAGCGCTAAATTCTGCCCTTCATATTAAGTCAAAAGAAAAGCACATTTGTAGGAAGAATTTTATTTCCTCTCCTTTAAAAACAAAGCAAACAACAACCATCTCGCCTGGAATTTGAAACATCGTTCAGCATCAATTCTGCAAGAATGGTGATTAGAAAGAAGCAGAAAACCCTAAAAAAAAATTAGTATTTCATTAATTACCCTACATGGCCCAGAGGTAGGTCACAACATTTCAGCCAGTTAAATGTCTTTAGGGCAATAAGCAAGAACAACAGGCAAAGATCTTGTAAGAATGTTGTACATTTGGGGAAATTGGGACAGGCAACGCAGAAAAAAAATATATCTAAATTCTGTACTTTGCATTTACAAAGGTAGAACTTCAAAGTTACAATATTTATTGCTTGCTGTGGAAAAGTAGTGTGGTTTTTTTTTTACAAGGAGAACAAATCTCTTACCATTTTGAGTCCCTCAAAATGTGAGTCTATAAAAAGGGTGGGAAAAGAAACAAACTTGGGAATAACTTCTTGGAAACATGTTCCCTGGTTCCATAGTCCTTGCTTACTTTCCTAAATCCAGCTGATTCATACTGTGAGTGACCACAAAACGAACTGAATCTCTCAACGACACCCCCAAAAAATATATATATCTGAGAATTAATAGAATACTTGCAGTGGATCAATTATCCTATAGTGAAATTTTGGATTTTATTATCGTTATCTGCAATCAAGGAAAGTTGGTGGCCTTTTCAACCCTCTTAAAATACCTGATGGTTGTCAAGCACCCCAATTTTGACCAAAGGGAATACTGTGAGAGATACAAGTGTGAGGACCGGTCCTAGGCCAGTGCTGTTGTAAATTTCAAAAGTCACTAAAGGAACGATTGTAAGTCGAGGACTTAACACCTACATGCTAGTAGGATTCTGTCAACATCTTAAAGCTTACAATTAACCACCCATTATAAATGGGCCCTGAAGATCGCATTGCAGCTAAACCAAACTTGCTTGTTAGATTTGCACCACGGCGAATTAGCCTAGTAGTGGAAAGAGGAAAACAATCCTTTTAAAAAGAAAGTTACTTTGCTTCAAAGCTAGGGCCCGATCAGGTGGGTGTAAGTATCTATATAAAAGCACTTTTCAACCACTTCCAATCCTACATTAGCTGTGACAACAAAGCCCCATTAGACTCCACTTTCCTAAGTATCTGAAATGATATAAACCCCCTCCCCCCCCCTGAAATTGCACCTGTGAAGGAAACTGCAGTGGACAAAGCTCGCTCAAAGGATACACAGAGATGGGCAATTGGTGGAAGACAAGGTTTTTATAAAAGGAATGATAAAGACACCGGCTGGGGAAGATACAGGAACCCTTTCTGAATACCATCAGGTTGAGGGACAGAGCAGTGTCTCCTACAAGGAGACATTGTCTGGTCAAGGGTCAACCTTCAGAGCATTGCAATGTCTGTTCAACAGGGTCCTCATAGTGACATCCTGCAAAGCACCATTAAATGGAAGGGAAATCCCACCTAACAGCAACTGCTTGGGTGGTGAGGATCCTTTACGTACCACCAACTGGTTTGCTCATTGCTCTACTGCCCAAGGAGGCCCTCGGCTTGGATTTGAAAAAAGTTAGCACTGAGTTACTTAGGAATGTTGATTAAAATGTGCAGCATTACAGCCAACGTCACTGCAAGTCCTAGTATTTCTAAAAACGGCTGATATAGAAACGGGTAAAAGAGAAGGGAAGGGGGGCGGGATATGATAAAAATGTTCCTTAAAAATTAAAAGCAAAGAAACCAGCTAGTAGCTTCAGGTGGCTCCTCGTCGCGTTTGCTAATCGTTCTTGCGGTCTTTAGCATCTTTCGTTTCTTCTTCGTCGGAATATACCGTCGGTTCTTCCCCATCCTTCAGCAGTTTGCCGACGTAGTGATATTTAACTGAATAAAGACCCACGAAGTAAGAATTATTATTTCAAATCAACACTGACAAAACTTCAGATCAAGTTCTACCCTTCCCAAGGGACACAAGGGTTACCAATTTCAAAGCCCCAAAGCAACCGATTTAGTTTAGATTCCACAAAGGAAAGTTAAGATGGCCTGCAAAGAATATAGAAGATTGACTTCCCGGCACCCAAGAATTCTTGTGTTATTAGGCAAGCTCTTTCGGCTACAATGCTAAAACAGATTTACAGAAAAAGCTTCCCTCAATCCGATTGGACTTCAGTGCCCACAATCGCCTAACCCGGATGGTTTGTGGGGAATCAGGTTTGGAAAAGTTAAAATAGCAATTCTGTCAGCCAGTCCAAGCAGACTAGACAGAGGACATGATCGGAGGAGCTATTTCCGTTTTATTTGTAAGGCTACATTAGCAGAATCTGGCAAGGCTGAAAGTACAAATCGCTCACTGTCTCTTTTTACAGCCTGATAAGTGAAGGGGGATTTCTCTCTGAGTCTCTTTCTCTGCCCATTATGCAACTGTGGGCTATTCCGTCTCTTATCTGATCATTCCCTAGGGAGCATCTCTTCCATCTCCCAAGGTCATTTCCACACACCATAACAAATTCCCATTCAGCGTTTCCTTCCATCCATATTTACAATTACGTTTTGGCCGTGACCCTCTTAGAACAAATGCTTTGTGGGAAGTGGCGCTTAAGGATGCATGGAAACAGTTTAGGGCCGGACGAAATTTGAAATACTTACACGTAAACTGCTGTTCCCAATCAGTCAGGGTTTCTTTCTGCGAAGCATCCAGGTCAGAGAGATCGTCGTATTCATCTTTCAGAGCTTCTTTATCAAGGCAGAAGGTAGCAAGACCACGGGATGCATCTCTTCCAGCAAAGACGCCGTAAGGTCCCTCTGCAGAGAACAGCCAAGGTTTAGACAGTGGAATCTATGACCCTACAGAATGGAATGGAATGGAATAGGAGAAAGAATAGAATAGAATAGAATAGAATAGAATAGAATAGAATAGAATAGAATAGAGAATAGAATAGAATAGAATAGAATAGAATAGAATAGGATAGGATAGGATAGGATAGGATAGGATAGGATAGGATAGGATAGGATAGAATGGAATAGAATAGAATATAGAATAGAATAGAATAGAATAGAAGAGAATAGAAGAGAATAGAAGAGAAGAGAATAGGAAATGGAATGGAATAGAAGAGAATAGAAGAGAAGAAATGAAGAATAGAATAAAGAAATGAATAGAATAGAATAGAAGAAATGAATAGAAAAAAGAAATGCAGAATAGAATAGAATAGAATAGGGAATGGAATAGAATAGAATATAGAATGGAATGGAATGGAATAGAATAGAATAGAATAGAATAGAATTAGAATAGAATAGGAAATGGAATGGAATGGAATGGAATAGAAGAAATGAAGAATAGAATAAAGAAATGAATAGAATAGAATAGAAGAAATGAATAGAAAAAAGAAATGCAGAATAGAATAGAATAGAATAGAATAGAATAGAATAGGGAATGGAATGGAATAGAATAGAATATAGAATAAATAGAATAGAATAGAATGGAATGGAATGGAACGGAGGAACGGAACGGAATATAGAATAGAATAGAATAGAATAGAATAGAATAGAATAGAATAGAATAGAATGGAATAGAATATAGAATAGAATAGAATAGAATAGAATAGAATAGAATAGAATAGAATAGAATGGAATAGAATATAGAATAGAATAGAATAGAATAGAATAGAATGGAATGGAATGGAATAGAATATAGAATAGAATAGAATAGAATAGAATAGAATAGAATAGAATAGAATAGAATAGAATAGAATAGAATAGAATAGAATAGAATAGGAAATGGAATGGAATAGAATAGAATAGAATAGAAGAAATGAAGAATAGAATAAAGAAATGAATAGAATAGAATAGAAGAAATGAATAGAAAAAAGAAATGAAGAATAGAATAGAATAGAACCAGTTGAAAGGGACATTGGAGGTCTTGTAGTCCAACCCCTACTTAGGCAGGAAACCCTATACCATTTCATCTTTCAAAAACTTGTTGAATTGGGATTCTCCAGTATTTGGGTAAGCAGACCTAACCTTTGCGCAGCATTTTAAAAGCAAATGCCTACTTTAAAAAAAAAATAAAAAAATTAGTTGCCAGATTTTTCTAAAGGCTGCAATTTTAGCTTGATCCATCAAGGACTTTAGACAGTAAAAGTAAATCAGTAACTTTGCTGGTTCTTATAAATTGTTGCTGGGTTTCAGAAATGTCGAAATGCTTAATCGTTCTCTAGCTACCGACCTCCCCCCCCCCCCAACGAACAGAAATTTCACTGTGTTATATTTCGGTACTTCCCTCTTGAGGACTAGACCCTTTTATATTTTTAAAGCAGGAAGGGGGCAAATATGCAAAGTCAGATGGTTCAGAACACTTTATTCCAATCTGCAAACTTCATCTGCCTGCTGTCCGCTCAAGATAACACAACCTGAGCTGAAATACGTATCCAGAATGAAAGATAAGGCAAAATTGACAGATGACTTTTCTTGCAGTCAGAAACTGAAAAAAAGAGGCACATCCGTTATATTAGAAAGCCATGAAAAAACTAGCAAGCATCCTTGGGACATAGTTCAAGAAAGGGACCTCACAAAATTCAGATTTCTAAAGGGAAACTTTTATGAAGCTCTTCCTAGCCCAGGGGTAGGCAACCTTGGCTCTTTTATGACTCGTGGACTTCAACTCCCAGAATTCCTGAGCCGGCCATGCTGAGGGGAAAGGGAGAGGTTTCCAAGTTGAGCCATGCTGGCTCAGGAATTCTGGGAGTTGAAGTCCACAAGTCATGAAGGGGCCGAAGTTTCCCTCATGCTGGCTCAGGAATTCTGGGAGTTGAAGTCCACGAGTCATAAAAGAGCCAAGGTTGCCTACCTCTGGCCTTAGGCCTAGGCCGCTTTATGACTCGTGGACTTCAACTCCCAGAATTCCTGAGCCAGCCACGCTGAGGGGAAAGGGAGAGGTTTCCATGCTGAGCCATGCTGACTCAGGAATTCTGGAAGTTGAAGTCCACGAGTCATAAAAGAGCCAAGGTTGCCTACCCCTGTCCTAGCCTGTTCTTTACTTGTCTGGCTTTTGACCAAAGTAAAATTAGTCAACCTAAGTGGGTAGATCTCTAAATAAATGTGAGAAGCAGGTGTCCAGGGTGGAAAGAGAATTATTTTGGAGATGAATCTGAAGCACAACTGCAAAACATGGACCTGATTTAGGGTCCAGCACCCTAGACACATCCAGGCAATAGCAGGTACATTTAGTAAACAACTGTTGCTGTTTTTTAACTGCTTTACACTGACATTTTATTTCGCTAACCTTTTCCCCTGCGACAATTGCTTTTTTTTTTTTTCTTTTCTTTTACAAATAAATTTCCCAATTGTGGTTGCAAGTCAAGAATTACCTCTAGAGCCACAAGAGAGAATGCTTAACTCTTTCGTTGCTGGTTGCTTTTTCAGCTACTCCTGTTCCAAACTCGGTTAAGTGGGAGCACCTAGCCAACCTTGGGTGAGGTTGAAAAAGGAAGATCAGATGGGGTGGGATTGGGTTTTATTAGCCTTGGTGTTCTCAGGGCTTTAGGAACATTGGGAAAAAAAAAACTTAAAAAGCGATGGGTATGGTTGCAAGAAAGAGAACCAAGGACCTATTTCTGAAATTTGGGATAGAAAGTTTTAGCTTTGGGAAGATTAGGATATCAATAACGTCCTTGGTATTTGTCCCTTGATGTGGCTCCCCGCACGATCAGGCAGATGTTTAGACTGGATCTGGCATTTTTAATCCCGCTCTCGAGCCCTTCATGATTATTATTATCATTAAGCTTCCCGAAGCACTGCAAACTAGGTGTGATAGAAACAGACTTCAAACTAGCTTGCAGTCGGTAAACATCTCCGTGTAACAAGAAGAAGAAGAAGAAACGAAAAACCTGTTTGGCCAATTCTACGGAAGGATTGCCAAGAGCTCTCAAGCCCTTCTGGTTTTCTTGCTCCTTACCTAATCTCTGAAGGAAGAACCGGAGGGGTGGGTAAGTGGGTGGGTGGCCTCTTTTGAGGCCAAACTCCTGGCCTTGTGAAATGCACGGCCTGCCTCCTCCCACAGGCCAGGGCAGCTGAAGGCGGAGTGGCGAAACGGGAGGCTGGGCACAAAACAAAGGGCAATTTTGCGCCCCCGTTCGAGCGCCTTCTTAGGACCTGGGGGATAATCCGCTTGGAGAACAAGACCGGCTGGTTAGACGTGGGATTGAGATGGAAAGAGGAGGCGGTGGGCGGGCTTGGCACCAGTGCCTGGCACACAGCAGTCTGTTCCCTACACGTACCCTTCCTAAATTACATATTTAATTATATTAAATGCTTTTAATCGGAGTCCCGTGCAACAATCCACGCTCCTCTCCGGGTTTCCACCTTCCGCGGTTGCATGTTCCCAGGGAAGGGAGATCTCTCCCTACTACTCCACCCGGAACCCGTTGTCCTGATTCAGACAACCGCAAAGGCTCAAGGCAACACACATGGTTGTCATGCCTGAAGAAAAGACACTCGGCCTGACTGATTTCACGCTGGGCAGCGAAGCTTTGTCTCCGTGGTTTTTCGATATGGCAGATCGGATGGCAGCCATAAATATTTTATGGGGAACACAAGAGTAACTGGTTTGGATCTCTCTCTCTCTCTCTCTCTCTCTCTCTCTCACACACACACACACACACACACACACACACACACACACAAGGCCTTCTTCCCTTGGGTTGCGTTCCTGGCTGCCTAAATGTCACAACTGGGGTTCAAATGCAGGATTGCAGCCCAAAGTCTTTTGGCACTTTGGTTTTCAGGCTGCTGAAGCTTTTGAATTCAGACTTGTTGCAAAATTAAACCCTAGGTCCAACTAAATCAGGATTTCATCGAGGCTTAATCTGAAAGAAGTGTATTCAGTTGACAGTTGTATGGTAAAGCTCTGGGCCTGTTAGTCAGAAATGAACAGAACCGGCTCCAATAAATCTCTCTCTGGAATTGACTTACTGTAGTTCCCGGTTGTAACACTTGGGTTAATTTGGAAAAATTGCTATGAACTGTTTTGAACATTATAAGAGGAAGCTACGTTAGTCTATGGTAGCTAAAATTCAACATGTCATGTTGCACTTTTTAATTTGTTATTTATCTATTTATATCGTGCCTTTATTATTTCTTATAAATAACTCAAGGCAGTGAACATACCTAATATTTTGTTTTCTTTTTCTATTCTTTTCTATTCCAACAACGACACTGTGGGACGGGCTGGACTAAGAAAAAGGGACTGGCCCCCAGTCACCCAGCTGGTTTTCATGCCTAAGTCTCCCAATTTGAAGACTGAAGCCCTCACCATTAGACCAAACAAGCTTTTCAAACTTTCCAACGGACATATTGTATTAAAAGACATACGCTATCAGACTCCTCCTGATTATTGACCGAAAAGTGATTTTAACTTCTGTGGACATTTCAAACCGCAAAAGAATTTGCTGGACTTTCGCAGGGGTTATCTTTGTCGTATTGCACCACAAATTGGGAAACCTTTTGTAGGACCAGAGTTCATTTCCAATCAGGTTAATCTTGGAAGTGACATTTCCAAAGAGATTCTGCAAAAACTATGCCTGGATTGTTTTTACTAGTCATTTACACAAGTGGCACCTTCACAGAACAGATTCTTTGCTATCATCAGCGTCTGCAGGACTGGCTAATAAATTCTGCAAGGCTGGATGTGCATATAGGTCTGTGCCTGTGTGTGATATCAAGAAAATGGCCTTGACAAGACAGCAGGGAGCAGAAAGAGGAGTGGGTGCCAAAGTCTACATTAGGTCTTAAAGTCTAATCTGAAAACCATCTTGTGACGAATCCCACCTGATCCGGCAGGGAAAGTATGTTGCAGATCCTGTCTAAAAGAATTTTGACTAGCAGGATCTAGGAAGGGAGCCCTCTCTGCTGTTGCCCCAGGCTTGCCCTCTCTCTTCTGGCCTTCCAGAACAGCGTCCAGATCTGGTTCTGCCAATTGGCCTGGGGTGTGTGTGTGGGTCTAAGAGTGCGAGGCAACCCTGGAGGTGGCTAGGTGGCTTGAAGGTGCCCCCTCCGCCTCTTCTGTCTTAAATTCTGTTTTTAATTCTATTTTAACACTCTTTCTGGCAATATGGTTTTTATTGATAATCTGCTCAGAGTTACTTAGCTGCAAAGGGCGTGTAGAAATTTGATAACTAAGCCAAACAAGAGACTGGATCCTTGCACTAAATACTTCTAACATAACACAGCAGACCTCAAATCCAAAGGAAATCTACTTTAGAGTCTGCAACTCTGCCTTGCATAACCCCCACCCCCACCCTGGGGATCTAACTGCAACTTGGGGGTCCTCTGGGCCCTTCTGGCTGATTGCAACTGGTGGGTCTCTCTGGCTGATTGATTGCAAGTTGGGGGTCCTCCCTGGGCCTTTCTGGCTGATTGCAAGTCGGGGGTCCTCTCTGGCTGATTGATTGCAACTTGGGGGTCCTCCCTGGGCCCTTCTGGCTGATTGCAAGTCGGGGGTCCTCTCTGGCTGATTGATTGCAACTTGGGGGTCCTCCCTGGGCCCTTCTGGCTGATTGCAAGTCGGGGGTCCTCTCTGGCTGATTTGATTGCAACTTGGGGGTCCTCCCTGGGCCCTTCTGGCTGATTGCAAGTCGGGGGTCCTCTCTGGCTGATTTGATTGCAACTTGGGGGTCCTCCCTGGGCCCTTCTGGCTGATTGCAAGTCGGGATTCCTCTCTGGCTGATTTGATTGCAACTTGGGGTCCTCCCTGGGCCTTTCTGGCTGATTGCAACTTGGGGGTCCTCCCTGGGCCTTTCTGGCTGATTGACTGCAACTTGGGGGGGGGTCCCCTCTGGGCCTTTCTGGGGGCCACGGATCTCAGACACCCCCCCTCCCCACCACCCCAGGACTCTCCCTGGGCTTTAGGCGGCTGGGGGCGCCCGGGGGTCCCCGGGGGGGGTGTTGGGGGAAGCCTCTGCGGGCCCTTGGCTCACCGGGCCCGTAGAACTTCCGTCCGCGGCTGACGTCGAAGACCTTGCCGTTGAGGCCCATGAGGATGCGCGGGTTGGCCAGCCCGTCGAAGGGGCGCAGCTGGGCCAGGCTGAAGTCGCGGCGCTTGAGCTTGGGCAGCGGCGGCGGCTCCTCCTCGCCGTCGGGCTGGGCGCGCGGCCGGTCCCCGCGCACGATCTGGTAGAGCAGGAAGAGGCAGAGGCCCAGCAGGCTCAGGTTCAGCGGGGAGCTGACGATCTCCAGCAGCAAGCCGGGGCTGCCGGCCTCCGCGCCCTCCGTCGCCGCCGCCGCCGCCGCTGCCTCCTCTTGGCCCGCCATGGCTGCTCGGATCGCAGAGGCGGGGGTTCCTGCTGCTGCTGGCGGGGGGAAGGCGCGGGCTGGAGGCCGGGCGAGCTGGAGCCCGAGGAGGAGGAGGAGGAGCCGGGGCGCTCCGCCCGAGCGCGCAGGGAAGGCGGACCGGCTGGGCGGAGAGGACGCGGCGCGCAAAGCTGCCTCCCCGGGGAGGTTGCGCAAGCGGCGCTGCCGCCCGGAGGGCAGCCAACC
Source organism: Azemiops feae (assembly GCA_023970755.1). Lineage (NCBI taxonomy): Eukaryota > Metazoa > Chordata > Lepidosauria > Squamata > Viperidae > Azemiops > Azemiops feae. The sequence goes on from JALGBA010000959.1 coordinate 61,870, forward strand.
CCTGCCTTGCCTTGGCTGCCGGCCGAAGCCGCCCTTGCAATCTCGCCCAGCTCGGAGCTGCTTAGCCTGGCAATGAGCCCATGGGACGACCGGCCTCCAGAAGTTGCGGCTGGAGGCTTTTTAAGGAAAGACCGGAGAGCCAGTTGCCTGGAATGGGGTAGTAGGGTCTCCTGCCGGAGCAGGGGGTTGGACTAGAAGACCTCCAGGGTCCCCGCTGACTGTTACAGCTAGCCCTCGGACTTACCACAGCACGTTTAGGGCCCGTTCGAAGTTACGAGGGCGCTGAAAAAAAGGGACCTGGGACCGTTTTTTCCAGACTTACGACTGTCACCAGGGTCACGGGATCAAAATTCAGCCGCTTGGCAACTGACTTGTATTTATGACGGCCCCACAGTGTCCCGGGCTCATGTGAGGACCTTTTTTTTTTTGCAACCTTAGAAGTAGAGTCAATCCAGATTCACTTAATGACCATGTTACTAATTTAACAGGTGCAGTGATTCTCTTAACAGCCGTGGCAAGGAAGGTCGTAAAAGGGGGCAAAACTCACTCAGCCAACGTCTCACTTAGCAACAAAAAAATGTGGGCTCAATTGTGTTCATGAACCGAGGGACTACCTGTACTGGAGGTTTTTAAGAAGAAATTGGACAAACATTTGTCTGAAATGGTATATAGGGTTTCCTGCTTGAGTAGAGAGGGTTGGACTAGACGATCTCTAAGGTCCCTTCCAAGTCTGGTATTTTGTTAAACGCTCAGCTAAACTCTCAGGAAAGACTTTCCACTAGAGAAGAAATCTTAAGATGAAGTTTTCTGGGCTTAGCATGGAGAGTTTCAAGGAACACAACCGACAGTAGCCACTAACTAAGAGCTCTAGGCTGGAGCTACCACGTTTCTCAACCTCAACAACTTTAAGATGGGCAGACTTCAACTCCCAGAATTCCCCAGCAAGCTAATTATTCTCAGAATTCCCCACCCATCTTAAAAGTTGCTGGGAAACTTCTAGTGGATAGAGAAGTAGTTTTCTAAGCCTTCATAATGCGATGCTATGTCTTCCTGACAACTACTGCAGAACATGTGGTTTATATTTTCAAGGTTAAAGATTAATACTCTGGTTGTGTTGAGACACCTTGTGGGACAGTAGTTTGCCTGTCAAGCAGTAATATCAATAATGGGACAATAAAGGAGAATATTTGTAGCTCAGGGTTGAAAGGAGGGGTCCTTGGGGCTCTCTGAGCTTGGTGGTTTTCCTTGCAGACGTTTCATGACCCAACTAGGTAACATCATCAGTGCTAGCCAGGCACCAAATCTTCATATTGCCATTGAAGATAGTCAATTCCCTTCCCTCAGTTGAAAATTATAAATAAACCAGGGTAAAACATCTAATCTGCAACCATTATGTTGCTCGGAGTTATGCTTTGAGTCGGGCGGCCATATCAGTGATGTAAACAAATAAACAAATGAATAAATCCTTTACTCAGAAGCTCCCACATCATCGGGTTGATTACAGCCGGTCCTGTGGCAATCAACCCTGATTGGCAACGTCAGAACTATCTGGATGAACATCTACACACCCTGTGTGTGCAATTCTCTTCAAGACGCTTGCAATATCCATCCTGTAACCTCGCTGCTCTTTTTAAGTGACCTCGATAATGGGAAAAACAAAACAGCTTTAAATGAGAATTTAGGGCACTAGCACTACTAACCTGCTCCATTGATGTTGTGTCCTGAGTTATTCCCCCCCCCCCTGTCCAATTTTCACACACCTATCTCCTTTTTCTAGTTTCTTTTTTCCCTGTTTCCCTGTTTGTCCAGTAGTTGCAATCATGGACATTAAAAACCAAACCAAACCAGAATCTATACGCGGATACTCTGGGCCCAACGTGAAATGGATTTCAGTAGAAAGCTGCAAATAATAATAATAATAATAATAATAATAATAATAATAATAATAATAATAATAATAATAATAATAATAAAGTTGGAAGGGACCTTGGAGGTCATCGAGTCCAACCCCCTGCTCAGGCAGGAAACCCTATACCATTTCAGACAAATGGCTGTCCAGTCTCTTCTTAAAAACTTCCAGTGTTGGAGCATTCACCGCTTCTGGAGGCAGGTTGTTCCACTGGTTAATTGTTCTAACTGTCAGGAAGTTTCTCCTCAGTTCCAGGTTGCTTCTTTCCTTGACTAGTTTCCATCCATTACTTCTTGTCCTGCCCTCAGGCGCCTTGGAGAAATTGTGAGCTCCGAGAGTTGCTTTGATTCTGGCAGCGTAGAAATGTGTTTAATAAATAAATAAATCATATACTTAAATGCTCATTGGCATTCAGCAGATTTATTTATTTAGATAAATTCAAATAAGTATAACTCAAATAAATATGAATTTATTTGCTACCTATCTTGTGGCAAATGACCCCGTTAGCATATTCCCTGTCCTGTTTCTAAAAATTTATTTTAATTTTTTTAAAAAATGAACAGAAAACAAGCATATAGAAAAAGACCAACTTCGAGCATAATCTGCATTGCTGATTATCACTTTAGCCCTGAAGTCATTTTTAGATGAGTGACACTGTTCAATACTATGGTGTCTGGTTGCATCTGGAAGTTGATTCCCTTTCTGATTGGCACACAGTCACTATGTTGTGTGTCCACAACCTTTTTTTGCAAAAAAAAAATATTAATAAAATAAAATACAGATTAGTATATTTGGATTTTTGCAGAGGTTAGAGTTTTGGGATATTGATATTTGGGAAAACAACAGATTTTATAACTGGAGTTTTAGTTCTGTTTTTCCCCACATGAGGGAGTGCTGGCACGAATGAAGGAGGATTCAGGATTTTTGAATTGAACAGGGTATAAAAAAACCCCTATAAAATGCAATTGTCTTGCTTTATTTGTGGAATTTTGCAGTTGAAGGGGTAGAAAGAGAGAGACCCACAGATTTTATTTATTTCTTATTTTTTAAAAAACAACTTAACCCACTACTGGAGGCCCATGGGAGGATTTCAGTAATAAACAGTGCAGTTTCCAGTCCAAACGCTGGGTTCACACATTAGACAGAGTCTTCACGTGTCTTAGTTGTGACACCGTATGGGTTGCAAGCTTAGCGTATTTATGCGTTTGTTTAATCAATTTGTACAGCTGCTCATCTCAACAAGCGACTCTGGGCAGCGGATAACAACGAACAGAATAAATATATCATAGGTATCAAAATTAAAAGCCACAGCAGTTGCAAAGAACAACACAATCAACAGCGCCAATACAGTCAGGAGGTGGTGCTTTTGCACCACCTGGGTCCCCAAATGGGTCTATAGAACCATGGTTTGAATTGGTAGGTTCTGAATGCCCTCTTGACCTGCAAATGAAGCTCAACAGTATATTTGAATAGAAAAAGGCAAAAGGAACTTAAATATTAAGTTTATCTGGCTGCCCATCTGAACAAGTGAATCTGAACAGGGAAACCATCTTAAAGTAAATTAAGAACAATTCCCTCCTCCTCTTCCTCCTCCTCCTCCCATCTCAAACATAAAAAGTAGAATACACAGCAGAGATCACAGACGGCAGTTGCAAGCCCAGCCAGGAGGGGGCGCCCTTCACACCCTCGGGAGAGCCCAGGTCTGGACACAGACCCAGGGGAAGCTTCCAAACCCTCTTCAAGGGCAGCCCCAGGGACAGCACCCGGCAGTAGTCTTTCCCAACTCCTCTGCCTCGCCTCCCCAAGACCAGCGGCGGGCTAAAACGGTGGAGAGCACCCCAGAGGATGATCAGAGCCGCCCAAGAGAGAACTGGGGCGCTCTGCCCATGCTCCACGGTGCTCTGGATTTCCCGCAGGCGCTGCACGCTTGACCCAGGCGGGGCAAAACCGAGCAGCTGCAGACGGGCAACGCGTGTTCGGGGCTAGCGCGCGTTGCAGGGACGGAGCCCGTTGTTGAGCGTCGAGCCGGAAGATGCGTGCATTGCGCGTGTCGTGGGAACGCAGCCTCGGGGCTGGGGGCTGGGCAGAGCCAGGGAGCCAAGAGCAGGAAGGCGCCCGGCACTGGCTCCGGGCGCCCGGCAGGCAGGCAGCAGCCCGGTCCTCTCCCCGGCCGGGAACGCCCGTGGGCGGCGACTGCTGCTCGGCGGGCGGCGGAGGGAGCTGCAGCCGGGGGCGGCTGGCGGAGGCAGGAGGCCCGCGGGACGGCGAGCGGCCCCCTCGGGACAGAGGGACCCGGCGGGCAGGGCAGAGGCCTGGGGGTCCCTGGGCGGCAGGTACTGGGGTGTGTGTGTGCAACCCTTTGCAAGATGCATTGGGAGGAAAGCAATGTGTGTGTGGGGGGGTCCAGCTCCTTCTCCCACCCCCCCACCCCCTCTCGCTTGCATTGCCCCCAGTGGGGCGCTGGGCTGAACTGCACCTTCTATGCAAAGGGAGGGGGGGGTGTCCTGGCTGGAGAAATCTCTGCCTCTTTCCCTCCCCCCCTCTCCGTCGGGGGTCTTTGGGGACCCGTTGGGGGCAAACTGGGGAAAGCGCACTCTGCCCATGCTCGGTCGGAGGCGCTCTCTCCCCTCGCTTTAGCTGCCCTGCTGGGGCTCCGCTCGGGGGGGGCCCTCCGCAGCTGGCTCGGCTCGGGAGTTGCGCGTTGCGTGTTAAGGGTGGCGATCCGGGCGCTCCCGGGACGGGTCGGGGCTTGTAGTGGCCCGGAGCTGTTGGAAGAGAAGCGGCCCTGCTCAAAACCGCGCGCGGCTCTTCTGAAACAACGCGGGGGTTGTGTGTGCGTGCGTGCGTGTGTGTGTGTTTTTCCTGGAGTGGGAAATCCATTCTTTTTAGAATGGGGGGCAAGGGGGTCGCAGCTGCCCCCTCCCTTAGTGACAGGGGAAGAACCGGCTGGCCCGAACAGAGTTTGCTGTAAAGGGACCTTCATCCTTTCCCCCGTTCCTAGAGAGGGGATATGGGGGGGGGCTTGGCTCCCTCACCCGATTTATTTTCCAGGATTCTGTGTTTAGAACAGGACCCTCAGGGCTGGACAGTGCAATGAAGAACAGGCTGGAAATCTCTTCCTTGGAAGTGGTGGGGGGTGGGGAAAAGATGGGAACCCCCTCCTGGCCTTAATCCCCAAGGCCGGCCAGCTCATCCGCCAATCTAAGTTGAAAATGGTGATAGAATAGGGGTGAGTGGTTAACAGGTGAGCCAAACTGTGATTCTACATTATCCTTCTTCCCCACCCCCCCACTTCCTGTCTTCTAAGTGCCCAGATTTGGTTGTGCTTCCTGGCTGGTTGTCCTAAATCAGTGTTTTTTGAACTTGGCAACTTAAATGGTGTGGTGCTGAACCCCCAGAATTCCCTGGCCATCACATATAGATTTCAACTCCCAGAATTCCCCAGCCATCACGTACGGCCTTCAACTCCCAGAATCCCCCAGCCATCACGTACGGCCTTCAACTCCCAGAATCCCCCAGCCATCACGTACGGCCTTCAACTCCCAGAATTCCCCAGCCATCACGTACGGCCTTCAACTCCCAGAATCCCCCAGCCATCACGTACGGCCTTCAACTCCCAGAATTCCCTAGCCATCACGTACGGCCTTCAACTCCAGAATCCCCAGCCATCACGTACGGCCTTCAACTCCCAGAATTCCCCAGCCATCATGTACAGCCTTCAACTCCCAGAATCCCCCAGCCATCACGTACGGCCTTCAACTCCCAGAATCCCCCAGCCATCACGTACGGCCTTCCAACTCCCATGTTGGCTGAAGAATTTTGAGTTGAGCTAGACACGTCTTAAAGTTGCCCAGTTTGAAAACTTTTGTTCTAAACGGATTACAATGCTCGGAGAGTGGATTTCTAAAAGCAGATCCTTCGTGTGCCTTTTGCAAGTGGGTAATGGAAATGTTGTATTGTAGCAGAGAATGGCTCTGTTGTTGACGTGACTGGCCGAATGTTCCTTCCTCTTTACATCCACCCCAATGCTGTTTTAAAGAGCTTTTATTTCCAGACCAGTAACATGACTGTTGTTATGGTTTGGTCTTCTTTACAAAAGTTCATTTTCCATACTTTTCATTCCCTGCTAACTTTTTCAGTCTTTTTTTTTTTTTTTTTACAAAAGCTCACTTGCCACAGTTTTGTTTCCGGCTAACTTTTTCAAAACACCAGTTATACAGCCTCGTCCTATGTCTCATTCTTGTAAGACCATGTTCTTAACCCGAGAAGTATTTGGCTTAACTGTAGTAAATCAACCTTAACTGGCTAAGCTGAGAGAACTTCCTCAGGATCCATTTTTACTTAGCAAATTACCAAGCCGGTGATAAACCACAAACAAGCAAATGTCGTTAAAACTGAATATATTATGTCAACTCAAGCCAATCTTAAGCTTAAACCACATCTCAGCTCTGCGGTTTAGCCAGGGTGTTTTACTCCCCTTCTTTGTGCAAATCAGGTTGAGTTTAATGTTTGTTTGGTGCCTGCTCAGTTTTAGCATAGCTTTCTTGCAAAACTGTAGATTACATGGTGGGCAAACTTCTGAGTAAAGCTTTGGCAGAGCTTCTGCTCATATTTTGTCTTTGATTGGGACTGTGTATTCTTCTGCATTTAAATAAAGTATTTTAGGTATCAGAGGTCCTAGGGCAGAGATCCCCAACCTTTTGGGCACCAGGGACCGGTTCCGTGGAGAGAGGCTTTTCCGTGGACCAGAGGGGGTGTGGTTTTGTGTGCTGCCTGCATCCCACGGATGGGGCTTTGCTTGTGCGGACCGGTTGTTGGCATGCTGCAGCCCGGTACTGGTCCACGGACAAGGGGTTGGGGACCCCTGTCCTAAGGGACAGAGAAAAAATCCACAGCATTCAATCACCTGATTAGTAATGGAAGACCACCAGGAGATGCAGGCTTGGTTGAAAAAAAAAATCTCATTCAAGGCAAAGCAGATCATTGAATGACATTGATGTGGTAATGTAGTCAGCAGAAGTTGTATACTGCACCACTTAATGTTAGAAATATTGATAAACAATCAACCCAGCTCAGACAGCACCAAGGACCCCCACATAGTCATAGATACAGGTAGTCCTCAACTTATAACCAAAACTGAGCCCAAAATTTCTTGATAAGTAAGACAGTTAAGTGAATTTTGCCCCGTTGTACGATCTTTCTTGCCACAAGTGAATCCCTGCAGTTGTTAAGGTAGTAACACGGTTGTTACGCGAATCTGGCTTCCCCATTGACTTTGCTTGTCGGAAGGGCACAAAAGAGTGATGATTTGGTTCACCTTAGGTCCATCCTTATAGAGCACTTTCTCTCTCTTTGCACTACTCCATTTCTACCTTGCAGCCCTCCTAACTCCAAAACAGTCCAGTCCTGTTAGATCAGCTCGACCGGATTCAAACATTGCATAAAGCCAGTAAGGAATTTGTTTGCATAATGTGCAAACTCAGCCTTAGGGGGGTTTGTACATGTGGTGGGTGTATAATAAAACATGGCTCGAGGTAGGGGTGAACCCAGCCTTTTGGGGCTCCCTCTACAAATCATGGTGGAGAGAAGAGTGGCTTGTTTCAACCTGGTTAGGGGAAACAAAACTGGCAATGGGAGAATTTATGTGTGTAGCTCACAGGTAGAGTTTTATACTGCATCCCTGGCGGCTGAGCGAGCTGAAGATTTAGGCTTTGTCTGAACTTGCCTCTCGTGTCTCCTTATGGATGAAAAGAAATTCCATAGAAGATGTTGGTGCCTGTCCTTTGCACATGTAAGTTTGGCAAACTAAGGTTTGACAGTATATGTTTGGGAGGAACACACTTTTTTCCCCCCTTAAAGGGATTTAATTTGTCCGAGATAGGCTGCTAATGTTAATGTTAATGTTTCTCCTTGGAGGGATAATATGCCTGATATTCCTTGGTTTATACAGGTAATCTTGAAATGCTCTAGAACTTACAATGATACTGAAAAAAAATGACTTATGATCGTTTTTCACACTTACGACCACCGCGGTATTCCCACGGTCATGTGATTAAAATTCGGACACTTGGCAATTAACTCATATTGATGACAGTCGCAGGGTCACGTGATCCACTTTTGCGACCTTCTGAGAAGCAAAATCAATGGAAAAGCCAGATCCACTGAACAACCGTGCTACTAATTTAACAACTGCAGTTGTGATCGTAAGTTGAGGATTACCTGTAATAATTTCCGTACAGGACTGTCTGTGCAAAGTGATAGTGGGAGCAAGGAGGCTCACTTAGGCCTTTTTGCATTTAGAAGGCGGAAGGTTTTTTTTTTATTAAACTGTGACCTTAAGCTCAGTCTAGATTTATTGTGGTCTGGACCAGCACAGAGAATAAACAAAATAACAAAATGTCAGACAGAGTTAAAATATATTTGCAAAACAATCTAGCATTAAGTGAGATCCAGGAGGCAAGCCTGTATTAAATTACAATGTAAACACTAAAATTACATTAAATAGAATGACATCTCATATGGCCATAAAGTAAAAGTATCTAAACTTGTTACGTCCACAAAGTAATCAGACCTAAAATGTAATGACTTATAGTTATCAAGAATGCGTTGCGGGATATTGGCCCATCAGCTTCAAGCAAACAGGAATGTTGGTTTGTTTGAACTTGCTTAATTGGAAATGAATCAAGTAGGTTAGCCAATGAATCTGCAGCTGTTCTTCAGAACAAAAGACTTCATCGTGTGTTTACATGAGCGATTGCAATCCTAATTTTCATTTTCATCTTTTTTTTTCTTTAGATTTTAATGTTTGTATTTAAATCTTGTATCCCTGATATGCAGTAATTGTTTTTATTCTGGCTGTTGATGTTTACCTCCAGAGGTGCTTGTGGAGATGGGTGGCTTTACAAATTGATTATACAAAAGAATTACAGTTCAAGTTTGGGCTGAGTCCAGCTTAGATTACCCACAGAATTGCATTGTCTGACCTTGGCCTCTCTCTCAAAACAAAGCTAATCCATGGGCTGAGATTTGACCATAAATCATGGTTTATACAAGCCGCTGTGGCTGGGTTCATCACATACACTATACCCAATCCAAACAACCTATGTTTCGGCACTATACGTTATTTAAATGAGACCAGAAATTTGTCTTTGCAAAACAGTAAGCATTGGATATCTTTGAGGGGAAAAAAAAAGTTACAGACAGAAAAAATACTCTCTTACGACCTCAATTGTCTGTTGCTAAGCAAGACATTTTTAAAGTGAAATTTTGCCCCCTTTTACTGCAACGGTCGTAAGTGTGAAAAACGGTCACTTTTTCCAGTGCCGTTGTAACTTCAACGGTCACTAAATGAAGTATTGTTAGATGAGGCTACCTATATTGGCAAAGAATTACCCAAACACAGTATTTTCTTTCTTTCTTTTTTTTCTTTGCAAGGAATCAAGAGAGAGTTAGTTTTATTTTATCGGTCAGGCAAATGGGAAGGATGATTTTGTGATGAGCTGCAAATACAGTTTGAGCCGCTTGAGGAGAGTTTAAAGAGTGTGTGGCAAACAGATATTTAGGTAGTGAGTAATATGGATGTCATTAAGCAGATATCCTTGCAACCAGTTTGCAAAGCTAGCTTAAAATTCTGACAGGAGAATTGGTTCTTAGTCTGATCAAGTTCCTCGGTTTTTATTCTTTATTCCTTGGCTCAGCCAAGGAATCAATTGACAATTTGGTCCAGCTACTGTATTTGTAATCATCTTGCATTTTTTCTTCTTTATTGGTTTTTTTTCCCTTCCATTTTTACTTTTTTCTACGTTATGTGTCCATTTTTCTTCAGGATGGTGTTTTTTTGCAGCTTTTCCTGGACAGAGGGAAAAAAGACGTGGTTCACACATTGTGCTAAGCCACAACATGGCTTGCAGAGTTGGGCCTTTTAATCTTGTGTGTATGGGCCTTTGCAAAGCAGGGTTCATAACTTATTGTGGTATGAGAACTCAGCCTTTTCATGAAGTAGTTTGGGGATAATTTCATGAAGTAGTTTGGGGATTTCCTATGGCTGGCTGGAGAATTCTGGGAGTTGAAGTCCACACATTCTTCAAGTGTCTTAAGGTTGAGAAACCACAATATAAGATTTCTTTTTTCTTTTTTTAATTAATCTTCAGTTGCAGTCTAGCTAAAGGAGACAAAAACACGTCCAGCCTCACTCATCGGCTTCTTTAGAATAACTTGCAGGCTTGTCTCACGGAGAAGACTCTGAAATGGCCTGAATTAATTGCAAATCCTGATTAATAAAAAGGATAAGACGGGTGCTAGATTAGATTAACCACGTTTCCCACGTAATTTCTGATATGAATGCTTCCACTCTCTGAGTCAAACCAGCAGGATGCACGTAAAATTAGACAGATCTCTCCAACTTCTGCAAAAGTTAAAAAAAAAAAAAAAAGGGAAGCAAAATAAGAAGCGCAAGAATGACTGGCCACTGAATGTTGCTGGCCACTGAAAGAGAAGGGATTGGGTGAACTGGTGGGAAGCCTAGTCAGAAAAAAAAAAATACATGTTGCAACAGTTTTGTGGCGTTTTGTCATTCCCCCTTGCCAAAAGGAACAATTTTATATTCTTCTTGATAAACTGTTTACTCTGATGCTTTAGTTCCCTCTCTCCTTCCAAATGTTTATCTGGAATGATTAAAACTATCTCTTTTTTTTTTTTTTTTTTAAATTCCCATGGAGATGGGACAGTTCCTTTCTCGTTCGTCCCAAGGCTCTTGTTATCTCTGCCAAAAAGAGACAAATGGTTACGATTTTGGGCTCAGATGCTGCGGTTTGGTTGAGCTGGAAAGAGAGAAAGAAGAGAGATAGAAAAGAGGGAAAAGGGGAAAAGAGAGAAGGGAGAGAGGGGGGAGAGAGAGAGAGAGAGAGAGAGAAGGGAGGGAGAGAGAAAGAGAGAGGGGAGAGAGAGACAGAGAGAGAGAAAAGAGGGAAAAGGGGAAAAGAGAGAAGGGAGAGAGGGGAGAGAGAGAGAGAGAGAGAAGGGAGGGAGGGAGAGAGAAAGAGAGAGAGAGGGGAGAGAGAGACAGGGAGGGAAGGAGGGAGAGAATCAGACAGGAAAAAGAGGGGAGTGAACAGTTCGTACCAGGGCTGGGAACAATTCTGCAAAACCTACTGTAACTTTACATTGTATCAGCAAACCGGCTGTTGTATCTTTGTGGGTTGCGTTGGGAAATTGGCAAGTGTGGATTGTCTAAGAAGTGTACAGTTCAGCAGCTTGATGGGGGCGGGAAACGCTGTTCTGCCTGCAAGATGAAGGCTCAAATATCTGTGGATTGACCGGCTGTAGATAAAGGATCATGGCAGGTTTTTACAACTGCCTGAAGACTAACAAGTAAGTGGTTTTGATTTACGCTTTCTTGCTTTCCTTCCTTCCTTCCGAAGGGAGCCCAAGTTAGCGGATGCTGGAAAGCAAAACACAACTCCTTACTTTCTGGTGCTTCCAGCTTGTTCCTTCTTGCAACCTCTGTGCTTCTGTCGTAAATAGTTTGGGGCTGTAAACCTACAAGCAAAGTCGGCAGGTTGGAGGATGCCTTTGGAAGGAAAGCTTGCTTAAATTGGGCAGAGGAGTTTGCTAATAGAACTTCTTGTTTTTTCCTGAAGTGCTATTAAATAATAAAAAAAGGGGGGGATATTGATCAGGAACACCACAATTCTGTGCAGGTTTATTAGAAAGAGGGAGAGAGAGAGAGAGAGAGAGAGAGAGAAGGGAGGGAGAGAGAGAGGAGAAAGAAAGAAGGGAGAGAGAAAGAGAGAGAGGGGGGAGAGAGAGAGACAGGGAGGGAGGGAGGGAGAGAATCAGACAGGAAAAAGAGGGGAGTGAACAGTTCGTACCAACCCTAACTTCTTGTTTTTGCTATTAAATAATAAAAAAAGGGGGGGATATTGATCAGGAACACCACAATTCTCTGCAGGTTTATTAGAAAGAGGGAGAGAGAGAGAGAGAGAGAGATTCATAGATGTTGGATCAATCATTTCCCCCATACTAAACTGATTAGTGATTGTAATTCATTAGTAAATTGATTAGAATGGGATTTCCTTGCATCAGGAAGGTTGAATGAAATGGAAGAGAGAAAACTGGGCAGGATTGGAACATAAAATAACATAAAATTCTCTCTGATGGCTGGAGAGTTCTCAAAGCTGCCAAAGTTGAGAAGCACTACTTTAGACAGAACATTGGTTAGATTCACACAATATGTTAAAACCTAAACCTGGATTAACAAAATCCCAGGGCCGTGTCCTCGGAATACGCTTTGCCTACCCAAGCAAATCAGGTTCCATGGGTGAACTTTTCATCCGTACAGATCCACACGCTGCCCAGTTCTGCTTTATCAGAGATTTAACATGTTGGCTTAGCCAGGCCGCAGGGTGGTTGGTTATATGACTTCGGAGGACAAAATGTGGCTATCAAAACCAGTTTATGACTGTCGGTTGGGTGTAAATGAGGGGCTTGTAACAGAAAAACAGAGTTGGAAGGGACCTGGGAGGTCTCCTAGTCCAGCCTCCAGCTCAAACAGGAGACAAGCGGCTGTCCAACCTCTTAATGTCTATGGAGATTCTCAGTCATCCAGGTCATGGTTGTCCCAAAGATGCTTTTTTTTTCTTCTTCTTCACGAAGCAACTGGACTTTCTTGTTTTTCTTTGAAGACGTTTCGCTTCTCATCCAAGAAGCTTCTTCAGCTCTGACTGGATGGTGGGGAATGGAAGGATTTGTACTCCTTGCAGACCGCTGGTCATTTGCCTTCTTTTAGAGAGTCGTTGAAGCTACTTGGAGGTTTATCTGTGTCCTCAGGGTCACCCAGCTGTTCAGTTTTGACCTAGATGGCTTCTTTGACCCCTCTTTCAAACCAGCGGTCCTCTCTGTCCAAAACGTGGACTTTGCTGCCTTCAAAAGAGTGGCCTTTGTCTTTTAAATGCAGATGGACTGCTGTATCTTGTCCTGATGGGTTTGTTCTCCTAAGTTGTCTGTTCTCTTCTTTAAAATGGAACACCCACAACTTCGGGAGGCCAGCCGTTCCACTGTTTAATTGTTCTCCCTGTCTTCTGCCCCAGGTCTCTGGAGCTTTTCTTGAGTCCCACCTCATTCGATATATTCTGTAAAAGAGATGTTGATATCAATAACGCTGTCTAGACCGGTCTTTTGACCATCAAAAAGGTTTGGTTTGATAACAATATCTTCACAACCATCTTCTTTGGGGTCCCGGTAACTGGAATTTTTTATTGAGGGCTGAAACCCGATTCGTATTTGGATGGGGGACTTTCAGAAAATCTAGAACTGTACCCAAGACTGGGATCGAGACTGGGATTCAGGTGGCCCAGAATGGAGATGTCCTGGTCCATCCAAATATTGTTGATCAGTGTTTTTTTTCAAACTTGGCAACTTTAAAACGTGTGAACTTCAACTCCCAGAATTCACAACTGGACGGGATTGGAACATCCAATGACATGACATTCCCTATTCTGGCTGGGGAATTCTTTGAGTTGAAGTTCACACATTTTAAAGTTGCCAATTTTTTGGAGAACTGGGTACATATAGATGTTTGATGTTACTGTTGAAGGAAAAGTCTATGGCAGTTGTTTCTGGTAACCCACCTCAAGGGCGCCTTGCTGGTTGAATTCCTTGACCACAGAACATCTGTATTGAATCCAGTTGGACTCAAATAAACCAGGGGGGGAAATTTAATCTCTACACATTGCCTCCCACTCCCCTCTTTAAGCTCCCCTCCCCCTCTTCCAAACCAATTGAAATGTAATTGACTCTTTCTCCCAGCACTGCTGAGTCTTTGCTAGCTATTTGAAAAACGCCAAGCATTCTTCAGTGGTGCTCTGATCATGTTCCAGGAGTATGATACCATATCCTGCATTTAACGGGGCTGGGGGGTGGGTGGAGAGGAAATGAGAGGGGTGGGCAGGAGAAGCGAGATCGTTCTTGCATTTTGCAATATTTTTTTTTAAGAAACAAGGGGGTTGGGATGGGACAGCCTGGGGGTGAATTGGAAACACATTGGGTCAATGTTTGTGAAGTTGCGAAGCCCTGAACAGGAGATGGTGTTTCTTGCTGTGTTATAGGACAAGGCAAGAAATAACACTATGCCACACCAGACACTTTCTCCACAATCCAACCTGTGTCACAACTGCAGTTCAGCACTTTGAGTAGAGGTAACCCCACACGTTGCACGAAAGCAAGAGTTGTTTGACCGCACACTTCCTGAAATAAAGTCGAGAGGGACGCCTTCATCCCTCATGCTTGGCTAATAAATCCTGCTTTAGAAATCACAAGGTCTGTGTGTGTGTGCGTGTGTGTGTGACACACCGAGCTTAAACTCAGCTGCATTATGATTTAGTGGGTTGGGTGCCTCAAATCATAGTGTGGGGCATTTGATGTGTGCTGGGTGTGACCTGCTCAGCACGAAAATGGCATTTGTCCCATCCTGTTAGCTGTGCTCAGCTGAGCAGGAGGTTGGACTAGAAGACCTCCAAGGTCCCTTCCAACTCTATTATTCTGTTACGAAGGAACAGAAGTGTGTGTGTGTGTGTGGCACACTCGACTCACCATTTGGAATGAAAAATGGGGGTGCTCCTTGGGGATGGTGGAAGAGCAGATTGCACAAGCTCGGAGAACGAATCTTCCCCCTCATCCTAGACCCGAGCGACAGATATTCGCCAATATTGCAGATTGTACAAAATTGGGCCCGGCGTGAAAGGTACAGGTTGTGTGACTCAGGTGGGTTTTTTTTCATTGCTGGGTGTCGCGTATTGTGACCCGTTTTTCCCCCCTCCTTTTCTTTTCCTTTCTGTTCGTTTTGCTGCAGAAATCTAGCTCGCCCTCCATTCTCTTTGTCTTTTGTGCTTGTGTAAATATGCCAAAGGAATTCCCTTTGCTTTCGAACGGGCATAAGATGGACCCACGGAGCAGCTGTTTCCTGTTGGGATTTGTTTTACTGACACTGCTAGGAACATCCTCTTCCCTTTACAGGTTGCTCAAATGCTAATAAAAGTCCTGCTCTTCCTTGTGCTTCAAGCTACAATTAAGAGATCCCCCCCCTAATGTCCCCCCCCCCGCCCCGACAAGCCTCTCTTGACTTGGGCAATTATCTGCAAAAGAGCCAAAACTCACTTGGATGCTAAGGTGGATTTGTGACTTTTCAATACAGGCAGTCCTCAACTTATGACCATAATAAAGCCTGGAATTACAGTCGTAAGTCTTGCTGGTTGTTAAGCAGGTCAACCTGTGAGCACACCTGATTTTACGACCGTTTTTGCGTCAGTTGTTAAGTGAACCGCCCAGTCGTTAAGCAAACACAGTGGTCACAATGGGCGTTTTTTTGTGGGAAGAAAATGCCTTTTTCCGGCAAAAAAAAAAACCCCAACGACCGTAAATTGTGGTCACGTGACCACAAGACTCTGCAAACGACCGGAAATGTGGGCCGGTTGCTGAATTCCCAAACTGCAATCACGTGACCAGTGTTAATTTGAGAACTACCTGGATTTACTTCCTTGGTTTAATATCGTTGTGGTTCTTAAAAAAAATTTTTTTTGTTCTAGGACAGAGAGTCAGTTACAGATTATCCCCCGTATTATCATTGATTAATTGTGATTGATGGAATCAGTTGATGGGGTTTGGGCATGCCCATGACAGATTGGACCCTTGCCAATGCTAAGTCAAAAATCAACAAACCACATTATGGCTTAGGGCAGTGCTTCTCAAGCACGGACCCCCTTTAAATACCTTTTGTGGCCACGGACCCCCAAGACTTAACTCAAGATTTAAATCGTAATGTTTCCTCAAGCCTTTGTGGACCCCCTGTGATGACATCAAGGCCCCCCAGGAGTCCGCAGGCCACAGGTTGAGGACCACTGGTCTAAGGTTATTGCAAACTCAGCCATAATCTGGGCTGGATGAGTGTATTTTCATTCCACGATTTCCAGGAGTCAGGGGAAAAATTGAACAAAGCCAGAATAAATGGGAAAAGATTTGGGATTTTTCAAGGTTTGGGCCAAAGACCCACCTCATTGCAGAGGGAAGATGTCGGTTGGCTTAGCCATCCCACCAAGGATTGCTTGAAACCTCTAATTTTTAAATCATGTTTGGTTAGGAATGCCCGTGCCGTGACTCCTTGTTTTCTTATCAAGAACATTAAGGACTAGAGCCTTCCTTTAAAAATATCCCCAAACCACAAGCGTTTGGACTGAGTCAACTTCAGGCTACAGCTTCCTGGATGCCTGTCAGAAGTCGTCTTTGAGCCGGAAAAAACATATTTAGGGCTGGACCTCTGAGTTTCTTTCCTCCAGCGGTGTGAAAATTAAAAAAAATAAAGCGTGCAGCTTTTTAATGCTTTCTTTCCTCTCCTGCAAACCGTGATCCCGACTTCCTGAAAGGGAGGGCGAGGCTTTCCGCCAAGCCAGGATAATAGCTTTCAGTTTGGGCTGGAGAAGGGGCTGCTTTGAGAAGTGCCGCAGATCCTTGTCGCGCTCTGTTGTGCCGCCGCGAGATGAATTTGGCGGCGTCTCGGATGGAAGGCAACCAGCCACCTGCATAAATTTCTTCTCTGCTTCCTTCTCTGCTTGCAGATCTAGGAACTGCATCGCGATGACCACGTCAGAGGAGGAACCAGAGGCACTGGAAGGAGAGGAAGCGGCCGATGCATTTGCAGGTGAGTTATTACAACAACAACAACAACAACAACAACAACAACAACATAATAATAATAATAATAATAATAATAATAATTAATAATAATTAATAATAATTAATAATAATTAATAATAATAATAATAATAATAATAATAATAATAATAATGTTGGAAGGGATCTTGGAGGTCATGTAGTCCAACCCCCTGCTCAGGCAGGAAACCCTATAGCATTTCAGACAAATGGCTGTCCAGTCTCTTATTAAAAACTTCCAGTGTTGGGGCATTCACCGCTTCTGGAGGCAGGTTGTTCCACTGGTTAATTGTTGTGTCAGGAAGTTTCTCCTTCGTTCTAGGTTGCTTCTCTCTTTGGTTAGTTTCCATCCGTTGCTTCTTGTCCTGCCTTCAGGTGCTTTGGAGAATAGCTTGACTCCCTCTTCTCTGTGGCAGCCCCTGAGATATTGGAAGACTGCTATCATGTCCCCCCTCGTCCTTCTCTTCATTAAACTAGACACACCCAATTCCAGCAGCCATTCCTTATATGCTTTAGCCTCCGGTCCCCTAATCATCTTTGTTGCTCTTCTCTGTACTCTTTCTAGAGTCTCAGCATCTTTTTTACATCGTGGTGACCAAAACCGGATGCCGTATTCCAAGTGTGGCCTTACCAAGGCCTTGTAGAGTGGTATTAACACTTCACGTGATCTTGATTCTATCCCTCTGTTAATGCTGCCTAGCATTGTATTGACTTTTTTGGCAGATGTCGGTGTTCAAGTCGTTGGGTTGAGAATCAGCTTTTGCCCCGGGGAGATTTTGCATCTGTTCCTCTGCACTTTTCAAAGCCGATTTCAGAGACTTCCTAGAACTAAGGAGAAATTGCCCGAGAGTGAAGAACCATTAATCAGTGGAATGATTTGCCTCCAGGGGTTTGTGGGTACTATCCATCACTGTAGGCTTTTAAGAAGAAACTGGACAGCCACTTGTCTGAAATGGGGGTTGGACTAGAAGACCTCCAAGGTCCCTTCCAGCTCTGTTATTCTGTCATTCCCTCTTTTTACCTTTCTGTCTTTTCTCCCGCAGGTAAGCTCTCTCTTTCTATCAGGAGTGGAAACCCTCCTTATTTTTACGAATAAGAATCCTACTCTTAACGGTAGCCCTTGACTTATGACCGCAATCGAGCCCCAGATTTCTGTCCCTAAGTGAGACATTTGTTAAGGGAGCTTTGCCCCGCTTTACGACCTTCCTCGCCACCCTTGTGATGGCAATCCCAGCAGTTGATAAGTTAGTGACAACGCTGGTTAAGCGAATCTAGCTTCCCCCATCGACTTTGCATGTCAGAAGGTCGCAAAAGGAGGATCGCGTGAGCCCCCTGGGACGCTGCGACCGTCGTAAATACGAGCCAGTTGCCAAGCGTCCGAATTTTGATGTTGTGACTCTGGGGACGCTGCCACAGTCCCAAGTGTGAAAAACGGCCATTAAGCCGCTCTCTTTTCAGTGTTGTTGTAACCTTGACAGTCACGAAATGAAGTGATGTAAATCGACTGTGGTCGTTAAGTGGGGGACTGGCTGCATTCCCAGTTTAACGTTCCGTACAGAGCGACAGGCGTAGCAAGGTGGTGCTTGACTTCAATTTTGCAAATCCAGAGAAGGATCAAGCTGCTTAAGGGTGCTCTGGCTCTGCCCATCACAGTGTGTGAATTGTCTGTGTGGCACCCATGTCCTCTCCAACAAAAGCAGAGGAAAAACAGGTAGCCGTTCCGTTGTTTGTGACTCAAAGTGGTCACTGTCTGCAGTGAATGGGGGCGTCACAGTCTTGTTCGCACCCTGCTCCCTGGCACCGGAGAGTTTGGGCAGGGGAGGAGGATAAAAAAAAAAAAAGAAACTGATTTGCAGAAAGGAGGAGACAAAGACCCACTTCAAGGATGCTTTGTTTGTCTTTGTTTCAAAGCAGTCCTCCAGCTGGGAGAACCGGTGGCCTTGTTTCTGGCCTCGGGCTGAGCCGAAGAATGGACTATAGTCCGCTCAGAGCTAGCTAGCCAGGGGCATCTGCGGCCTCACGCATGGAGCTGGCTTGTCTTTGGCACATGAGCTCCAAGGGTGGCAAGCTTTCTCCGTGTTGTAGGCGTGGGGCTCTCCCCACAGCCCAGAAATGCAAGGTTAAAGGAGAATATTTTCCATAAAGGAGAATATTTGTGGCTTAGTATAAAGTGAGAGCACATCCCATTCCTCTACTAGCATTGATGATGTTACCTAGTTCGGTAATGAAACGTCTGCAAGAAAACAACTAAGCTCAGAGAGTACCAAAGATCCCACGGTTCTCCTCCTCCTCCTCCTCCTCCTCCTCCTCAAACCCCACTCCCTTCTACTGCTGATGATGGTCCCTAGTTCGGTAATGAAATGTCTGCAAGAAAACTATCAAACTCAGAGAGCACCAAGGACCCCACAGTCCTCCTTCTTCTCCACAAACCCCACTCTCTTCTAGTGCTGATGATATTCCCTAGTTCGGTAATAAAACACCTGCAAGAAAGCCACCAAGCTCGGAGAGCACCAAGGACCCCTGCGAGGTTAATTTTCCGTGGAGCTGTGGGTTTCTCCAGAAATCAAACACTCCTTCATGCTTAATTGCAGCTCAGCTAAAACGAAAAAACCCCCCAAAATTGGTCTGCTGTTGCTTCGTAAAGGTAGCCACCCGCCATCAATCCTAACATCGGAAGCGCAAACCCCTGGGAAGGAAACACACCCCTTCCGATGCACAGGCGGGAATGGTGCTCTGAAATGTGATTCAATAATCCAAAATATAATAGAAGGTGGAAAAAGTCACGGGCTTGGCACCCCAAGAAGGTTAGATTCACTGCTGTTGTTTAAACCAGTCTAAGCTGGGCCTTTTTATTTATTTGTTTGTTTGTTTGGCACAGGGAAGAAAAAATCCAAATTTCAGACCTTCAAGGACTTCTTTGCCAAGAAGAAGAAGAGCAAAGATCTCCCGTCCTCCACGGAGGAGACCAAACTAAAGCCAAGCCAGGCCAACAGCGATGGCGGCTCTCCTGAACTGGAGTCCATCTTGCTGCCTTCGCCCGCGGAAACCGAGTGAGCACCCCTGCCCGTCTTGTGTCGACAAGCCAGCCCGCTTGTCCCCCACAGCAAGGAAAAACTCTTTTTGTCGCTCAAGTTGGTGCACAAACAAATCTCAGCGCTGGGCTGGAATTCCAGGAATTTCCTCTTTCTCATTTGCAGCGTTGCCTCCCGACGGTTTGAGTGGTGAAACCTTTTCCCCTGGGGATGGTTTCTGCTTGCAGAAAGGCAAAAGAGAGGAAGTTGGACTGCCCCTTTCCTGGAAACCTATCCAGATGGGGCTAATTAGTGGTGTGGGGTTGGCTTAAATGGTTACATGTGTGTGTGTGTGTGTATTGAAAGCCAGATTCGCTTAACGACTCTGTGATTCATTTAAAGACCAGCAAAAAAAAAGTCTTTTAACATTTGCTTTCTCCTTTCAAGTGGCAACCTTTGCAAAGTTTAAAGAGATTTCATTTCAACTTTCAGGTCCAATGGTAGCGTGGGAGACCAAGCCTTAATGCACGACAGCGCGTTTCCTTCCGAAGCATTGTGTGATGCGGTTGGGGAAACATCCTTGCAGGAGAATTTCCTGGGGAAGGTGAAAAAAATCGAGGTGAGAAGGACTTCTTGGGAATCTTAATTCCACTGGTGCATGAGGCAATTTGGGCATAAAAACATAAGCGTCAGAAACGCTCATGAGCATTTGCATTCATTAAAAAGCAGTGACCGTTCTAAACTTACACAATTCTTGAATTTCAGCCCTATCTGTGGCAGTAGGACAAGCCCAAATTATATGAGTTAAACGTTTCAGTTTTTGAACTGCAATTTCCAACAACAAGGTGATTGTAATAAGAGGCCAAACTAATAATAATAATAATAATAATAATAATAATAATAATAATAATAATAATAATAATAATAATAATAATAATAATAATAATAATAATAATAATAAAGTTGGAAGGGACCTTGGAGGTCATCGAGTCCAACCCCCTGCTCAGGCAGGAAACCCTATACCATTTCGGACAAATGGCTGTCCAGTCTCTTCTTAAAAACTTCCAGTGTTGGAGCATTCACCGCTTCTGGAGGCAGGTTGTTCCACTGGTTAATTGTTCTAACTGTCAGGAAGTTTCTCCTCAGTTCCAGGTTGCTTCTCTCCTTGATAGTTTCCATCCATTACTTCTTGTCCTGCCCTCAGGCGCCTTGGAGAATAGCTTGACTCCCTCTTCTTTGTGGCAGCCCCTGAGATATTGGAATACTGCTATCATGTCACCCCTAGTCCTTCTTTTCATTAAACTAGACCATGGGTCGGCCAGCCGAAATATCCAATGAGCCGCACGGACCCGTTTCCCTAAATTTTGCGCATTGCGCACGCTTGATGAGCCGCATTTTGCCGACCCGTGAACTAGACAGACCCAATTCCAGCAAACGTTCCTGATATGCTTTAGCCTCCAGTCCCCTAATCATCTTTGTTGCCCTTCTCTGCACTCTTTCTAGAGTCTCAACATCTTTTTTACATCGTGGTGACCAAAACTGGATGCAGTATTCCAAGTGTGGCCTTACCAAGGCATTGTAAAGTGGTATTAATACTTCACGTGATCTTCTAAGAGAGCTGTATTTCCAGGAATAATTTCCTTCCAAAACTGACAAGTCTTCAAATATCTTGACTTTTGACCTGTTCAGACCAACTTATCCATAAACAATAGAAACAAGTTTATTCGCTTTTTTTAAAAAAAAACAACTTCTTTTGTTGTCATTTTTAAAATTATCTCCACCTTCTACACTTTCTCTTGCAGCAAAGTCTCTGCATTGAGTCTCCACTTGTAATGACCACCGACAAAAGGATGGATGGTGTGGGCCTTGTTTCAGAAGATGGTAGTTTGCCCAGAAGCCTTCTGGAAATCTCCACCGTCCATGACATTCTGATATCTTCTACAACTCAGGTATGTGCCTGGTGAAATTTCCTAGCAGTGTGTGGTATTTGTCTGAAATGGTTTAAGGTTTCCTGCCTGAGCAGGGGGTTGGACTAGAAGACCTCCAAGGTCCCTTCCAACTCTGGGAGTCGATGTCCACCCATCTTCAAGCTGCCAAGATTAGAAAATACTCTTCTGCAGGATTCAGCCCTCTATTGATAATTGATCTTATAGTTTTAAAAGCTCTTCAGATGTTGCTGCAATGGTCATAAGTGTGAAAAATGGTCATAAGTCATTTCAGTGCAATTGCAACTTTTTTTTTTGTCACCAAGTTTTTGACACCTTGCTAGGTGGTACTCGAATATTGCCATATCCTAAAAGTGGTACAATCGGTGAAAAGGTTGAAAAGCCCTGGACTAGAAGACCTCCAAGGTCCCTTCCAACTCTGGGAGTCGATGTCCACCCATCTTCAAGCTGCCAAGATTAGAAAATACTCTTCTGCAGGATTCAGCCCTCTATTGATAATTGATCTTATAGTTTTAAAAGCTCTTCAGATTCTGGGACTCAGCAGTTACTGAAAGGGATTTACGCAGTCTCTTTCCCTTAAGCTGAACAGAATATATACCGTTCTGATAAGATTCCCTAAAATCCTGCCTTTCTTATTTGTCTTCAATTTCCCCCTCTCTCACACTGTCTATCTGCAGGCTTCCAACCCTCTCCAGGACTGCAGCTCTTTGAGTTTAGATGAGACAGACGGCGAAGACAATCAGGTAAATATCTAATCAGGTAAATCCAAGTAGTCTCGGCTTAGGACCATAATTGAGTTGCAGAATTTACGCGGCTAAGTGACGAAATTTATTACAATGAGTTTTGTCCCTGTGGGTCGGATGATCAAAATTCAGACGCTGGGCAACTGACTCCTATTTAGGACGGTCCCAGTCTCCCGGGGTCACATGATCCTCTTTGGCGACCTTCTGACGAGCCAAGCCAATGGGGAGGCCAGATTCACTTAACAACGGAGCAGGCTAACTTATCGGCCGCAGTGATTCACTAAACGACATGGGCAAGCAAAGGCGTAAAATGGGGCAAACTCACTTAGCCAAGGTTTCACTTAGCAACCTAAATTCTGGGCTCGCTGGTGGTGGTAACATGAGGGCCACCTGTGTTAGGAGCAAGAAGAAACACGCTAGCAAAAAAGAAAAAAAAAATAAACGATTAAAAGGAGGGTATTTGGAATGCAGACAGGAGCTGAAGCACAATGTCGTGTCTGCTTCTGCAGGTGGCTTCGGGGTCTCCTAAGCATCGCAGCAACTCACTTCCTCTGGGGAGTCCGGCCTCACCCCACGGCCAGGCGCTTCCGGTTGATTTCAACACCCCGGCTTCTCCCCTGGGCTGCCTGGACACCTCGGCAGCCAGGCACAGGATTGCGATGAACCCCCGAAAGCAGAAGGGATGTGTGAAGAAGAGTCGCCATTTTCTTGTGAGTAGTTGAGCCTGGAATTATGGGTTGGTACGTTGTACCGGTCACTAAGCAGGTCACCTCTGTCACGGCAGGTGGAGCAGATGTTGGAGGAACAGGAACCTCTGGAGCCTGGGGAAGATGAAAGAAGGCCCTCCAAACTCCTGGAAGAAGCTGCTGGCCAGAGGGAAGCTTGGGAAGGTAAAGCCACCGGTGCAGGAAATCAGGAGGCAGGATAGCGTTCAATGCAAATTGGCCCCAGATAAGAGTCAATGGACTCCAAGGGGAGGGAGGGGCTGGACATAGACCTCTTTTGGGGCCATAGGGACTCCAGACTGATGATGCACTTGACCCCACCCTCATGCTCAGCTTGGTCATCTACAACCAGTAAGTGGTAGATATTTCTGGAGGCAACAGAGAGCTTTCTGTATTGAGGTTTGAAGGCTGGAAACTGATGATGATGATGGTGCTGATGATGGAGATGATGATGGTGATAATGATGATGGTGATGAAGGTGATGATGATGGAGATGATGATGATGGTGATGATGATGATGGAGATGATGGTGATGGTGATGGAGATAATGATGGTGATAATGGTGATGGTGATGGTGATGATGTTATCCATTCAGTCATATCTGACTCTTGGCGATTCTCTGGGCCAAGTCTCTCCATATTTTCCGATCTGGCACTATTTCTTTGAGTTGTTCTATGCTCTGACCGGTGTCAGTTTTGATGGTGTCCAGCCACGGTCTTCTGGTTTCCTTTTACTACAAACTCTTCCCGACACAATTGCTTTCTCCAGTGTTTCCCCCTGGCATGAGATGGCCAAAATAAACGAGACACAGTTTTGTAATTTTTGGAAACCATCCCCTTCTCTTATCTTCATTTTTCTTATCTAGGCTTGTTGAGCCACCATGTGGTGAAGGGAAATGAAGATGGGACCGACAATGCATCATCTGGGACCAGAACCTCTGAAGCTTTGCCTTCTTCTCACAGCACTGGCCTGCAGGGAGATGAAATGTGTGTCTTGATATCAGACGCCCAGACCGTGCCAGAGACTCAGCTCCAGTCGAGCTCCACCGTGCCCTGTCCAAATGTACCAGCCTCTTTCATCAAAGGCAGAGAAATAGAGAAGATGGACCACGAGGAGAAGAAAGGAACTCGTCCTCCCACAGATGATCAAAAAGCACAGAGTGGTCCAGAAGTCACAGAGAACCCCAAATCTTTCCACTTGAAGACCAAAGCCACTGGACTCCATAGTACACCACCTTCTGCTTTGCCAAAGAGTAAGGTGGGGAAAGAACCTGTAGCAGAAGATATCCAGATAGCTTGCTCACAACGGACAGATGTCCGAGCAAATGTTTCTAAACCTGCCAGGAACCGACACAGAGCATGTGATAGATCTGTCTGTGGAGACAGTTCTACTTCTCTGGAGGCCGATCCCATGCTGTATGTTCCACAGCTTTCTTCATCTGCTCTGAAGGTTTCCTCAGAAGCCCCGAAGGACTTCATGCACAAGAACAGGCACACTGTCAATGAAGATGGAAGAGGGCCTTCAGAGATGGAACCTCAGCCTTCTCAAGGCCCTGGGAAGCCAATAGATTCTTTGCAGGGCACATTGCCCACTCTGGAGGTCGACCCTGATAGACCTGTGCTTCTGAATGCAGCAGGCAAGAAACCATGTCTCCTACCTGAGGACAGCACTGTTCGAGAATTGGGGAGTCTTTCTTCCGGAAGACCGTCCACTGTGGGATCTACTGAGGTTGCTTCCAAAACGTGCCCTCCTGCCAGCACTCCCGGAGTTCAGTTGGGAAATGTCGTAACCAAGGAAGAAAGCAAAGCTACGGAGATGATCAAGACCCAGGCAAAGTCCTCCTCTGCAAAGCCAGTCAGATTCACCATCGCTCCAGCCTGGCAGAGATCTCTATCCGGAGGTTCAAGCTCGGTAGACAATTCCTGCCCTCGAAATTCTCCAACGTCTCCCGTAAGACCAGAATTGTTTGAAGGAATTTCTCCACTAGATGCAGGCTCCCAAATAATAAACACCCCTGAAAGACCCGACAGGGCTAATAGAAACACAGGGGTCCACTCGAATTCCTCCCCCGAGGAAGCGCAGAACTCCCAAAGCCCATTTGGAGTGAAACTCAGGAGAACCTCATCTTTGCTAAAGTACCAAACAGAACATCTCTGGGACCCCCCCAAGCTGGTTCCATTGGCAGTTTCTTCACCATCCTCTATAAAAACCGAAGCCGCCAAGGCACCAAGTTCTGGAACCTCCCTTCAAAATCGTACTGACGGCACTAAGGGTTTGCTTGCCAACTCTGGCAAGCAAGACAAAAACCTGCTTAGGACCAAACCTGGAGAAGGAGGCACCAAGCTGCAAGCAAGCAGACCTTCAGGTATTTCTCTTATTGAGATAGGAGAAGGTCAACCAACAAGGTGGACCAAACTTATGCAACTGATGCTATAGAGGTCACCGCTAAGCGATGCAGCTTTCATTATTAACAGCTGTAGTAACAGAATCGTGCAAATCTGCATGTGTTCTTCCTTCCCTCCCTTTTTCTTTGGGTGAAGGGGAATTTTCTCTACTTACACTGTAAGTTGCTATACAGGGGGAAATTGATGGGTGTTGTAGTAGAGCTTAGCTGGAGGTCTCCATTCCTGCAGAAGGCCTCAGGCGTGAAGAATCAGCAGCACACATTAATTTCCAGTTAGGGTGATTTTATTGCTCACGCCTATACACAAGAATCGAGTCAACTAATGGTCAGCACTAAGCTGGTGCTAGATAAAGAGTCAACAGAAGTCAAGAGGGGTTGAACTTGGACCGATTGCGGGAACGTAATGACTCCAAGCTACTTCCTCTCTTGACTCCGCTCCCAGGCTCTGCCTCTCCTTCTCCTACATCAGGTTGCTTATCGTGCTAAAACTCAACCTCTCCATAGTGTTAACAGAATAACAGAGTTGGAAGGGACCTTGGAGGTCTTCTCCTCCAACCCTCTGCTCAAGTGGCTGTCCAGTCTCTTCTTAAAAGCCTCTACTGTTGGAGCACCCACAACTTCTGGAGGCAAGCTGTTCCACTGGTTAATTGTTAGGAAATTTCCCCTTAGTTCTAGGTGGATTCTCTCCTTGGTTAGCTTCCATCCGTCGCTTCTTCTTGCCTTGCCTTCTGGTGCTTTGGAAAATAGGTTCCCGCGGTGTTTCCTTCAAAGTCGAGGAAACAACTGAGGATATTTTGACTTAAAAATGGTTTGCGCCAAAAGCTCCTGCTTTGCTGTGCCTAACAGGAGAGCCTGCTCCACTAGCAAGGTGAGGAGGCAGAGGCACAGGTAGGTCGCAGCTGAGAAGACAAATCGGAAATGTGGAGCTGTATATTTCTACCCCTCTCTCTTCTAGAACAAATCCCCACAGTGTTTTCGGCGAGCCCCTCCGTTCAGCCGACTTGGATCTCCCTGGCAAAACAGAAACAGCAAGGATTCCAGGACGATGCTGAGGCCAAGGGGCAGAAAAAGAGCGAGGAAGTGGCAGCCAAAACGGGAAAAGAGGGGGCAAAACTTACAAGCGCATCTCACCTACAAAAGGTAGAACCACAGGAATATTGGGAGTAATGACAGTGTGAATCTGTCAGTGTGGAATGTCAGGGGAATAATGGAGTCCTCAACTTACAATAGTTTGTTTAGTGACCCTTCAAAGTTACAGTGGCACAGAAAAGAGGGACTTATGACCCTTTTTCACATTTACGACCGTTGCAGCATCCCCACGGTCCCAGGGTCAAAATTCGGACGCTTGGCAACTGACTCATATTTATGACGGTCAGAGTGTCCCTGGGGTCACGTGGTCCCCTTTTGCGACCTCTGACTAGCAAAATCAACAGGGGAAGCCAGATTCACAACCGTGTGGCTATCTTAAAGCTGCGGTGATTCACTTAACCCCTGGGGCGAGAAAGGTCGTAAAATGGGGCCAAACCCATTTAACAACCGTCTGACGTAGCAACAGGAATTTTGCGCTCAATTGTGGCTGTACGTCAAGGACCGTCTATATTGCCAGCTGCCTCAGCTCAAGGGCGGATGTAGCCCATCGGCGTGAGCGTTCAGAAAAACCCTTCCATGTCCTCTTGAACAATCTTTTTAATTTTAAATGTAGCGCTTTTTTTTTTACTTTATAAAAGGTAATGTTTTTAATTTTTTTAAAACAAAATTGAATTGCATTTTTCTTTTTTTTTTACTTTGCAGCAAGTAAGCCTCACTAGCGATGGTTCAGCCAAGAAAAGTATCCCTTACCAAAATGTGTGTCTACTGGAGAATAAAGTAGTGTTGAAGTCAGCGCCGTTGGCTGCCAAAGGTAATAACAAGAGTTGAAAGGGACCTTGGGAGGTCTTCTAGTCCAACCCCCTGCTCAAGCAGGAGACCTTATACCATTCCAGACAAATGATTGTCCAGTCTCTTCTTAAAAACCTCCAGTGATGGAGCACCCACAACTTCTGGTGGCAAGCTGTTCCACTGGTTAATTGTTCTCTCTTAGGAAATTTCTCCTTAGTTCCAGCCAGGGGGTTGGACTAGAAGACCTCTAAGGTCCCCTTTGACTCTTATTCTGTACTCTTTTGAGGAAAACCAAAATGCCCATATCCCAATCATCCAGGTCATGGGTTGTCCCAAAGGTACTTTGGGCAATTGGACGTTCTTGTTTTTTTTTTCCTTTGAAAACGTTTCGCTTCTCATCCAAGAAGCTTCTGAAGAACTAAAGAGCTGAAGAAGCTTCTTGGATGAGAAGCGAAACGTTTTCAAAGAAAAAAAAAAGGTAAAAAAAAAAAAAAAAGGCAAGTTGCCTTTTGAAACAAAGCACCTTTGGGAAAACTAAAAACGATATGATTCTGTTTAAGCCTCCAGACCTTCTTAATGTCTTACGTTGTTTTTTTCAGAAGGATTTGCCAGAATCGTCCCCCAGGAAGGTCCACGGGTGGAAAAGGACACCAGATTGCCACCCATCCTTCCCGTGGCCTCCTGCAGCTCCAGCAAACCTCCCTGGCTGTCCCTGGCTAAGAAAAAAGCCAAAGCATGGAGCGAAATGCCTCAAGCGGTTCAATAGCAAATGAAAAAAAAAAAATTCTTCTCACACTCTGCTGCCAGTATTAGTATTAGCTGCCGGAAGTTGACCGTGACCGTATTTTCTAGACGTCTTGAGAAATTGAAGAGTTGGTCCAGGAAGAAACAAAATTGGCATTTCTGCCAAAATGGGTGGCTTGGCACAACCATCCAAGGTCATTTCCATGCTTGCTGTCTGCTGGGCTACAATCCAGGTGGGTGAGCCTAGCCTACTTAACTTCTTGAGGACCAAAACTTCTGCTGAGATGATCGGGGTTTCCCCGAAGTAGCTCCTGCTGGAATTTCTGTCCTCCTTACAGCCTGTTGGGATGTAGAAGACCTAGGCCAACGTTCTTCGGACTTGGCTACTTGAAGATGTTGGCTTGAAGTCCCCCCCCATCGTCAGGCTGCCAAGTTTGACAAACCCTGACAAATTTGGATCCTGGCTTGTAGTTCTCCAACGGTGAAGATATTTACCTGTTTCTGCCCCCGTCAGTAATTCTCTTATTCTAGGTGGGTTTTTTTGAAGCTACAAATCGAGAAGTCGATTCTGGAATTAACTCTTCCCTCTTGGAATTAACCTGTTTCCATCCTACTCCGACACCTTGCCCTAACTTCTCAACTCTTGAGTGAAATCTCTTTTTGCTCTGTAAAAGAGATCAGAAAAAGCAATACGTCCTTTTCTTTTCGTCTTGTTACTCGTGGTCTTTTTTTATGTCAATAAATAGCTTTTAAATATAAGGTAAGTAGATGTTTTCATAATTCGTGTTTTTCTGGATCTCTCTCCCCCCCCATAGGTTGACCCCCCCTTCTTTATGGCAGCCCCCCAAATATTGGAACAATGCTATGTCACCCCTAGTCCTTTTCACTAGACTAATAGACATAGACCTTGATAATCCTTGATTATAAACCCTGATAATTACAAAAAAGATGTTGAGAGTTTGGGGAAAATTCAGAGAAGAGCAACTAAGATGATCAGGGGCCTGGAGACTAAAACATACGAAGAACGGCTACGGGACTTGGGTCTGGCTAGTCTAAAGAAAAGAACAGGGGAGACATGATAGCAGTGTTCCAGTATCTGAGGGGCTGCCACAAGGCAGAGGGGGCCAGGTTGTTCACCAGAGGGCAGGACGAGAAACAATGGTTGGAAACTGATCAGAGAGAGAAACCACCTGGAACTAAGGAGAAACTTCCTGACAGTGAGGACAATCAACCAGTGGAACAGCTTGCCACCAGAAATCGTGGGCGCTCCATCACTGGAGAATTTTAAGAAGAGACTAGACATTCACCTGTCTGTGATGGTATAGATTCTCCTGCTTGAGCAGGGGGCTGGACTAGAAGACCCCCAAGGTCCCTTCCAGCTTCTATTCTATTCTATTCTATTCTATTCTACTCTACTCTACTCTACTCTACTCTACTCTACTCTATTCTATTCCCTCTCTTTTGGTTCACCAGCAGAGGGCAGAGAAAACTTTATAAAGAGAATTGCCAGAAGAGGATTTAAACGGCTTTCCCAATCAATCTGCCATCCGGAACAACTGAAATCCTGCTGGACCGGTGCCAAATGTATTTTGTGGCCCTAATCCAGACCACTGAATTAAAGCAGAAATCCTTCTTCGTGTTTTTTGAGGCCTTGTGACTTAGCGTACTCTTTGTGAAGTTTTTTTTCCTCTCGGAAACAGTTCTCTTCAAATTTAATTTTTATCGCAGTTTTTAATTGCTATTTTTGCCCATCCTTAAGTTTGCATTTTAATTTTCGGAGAAGCAAACTAAAGCAATCGACTTGGCTGACCAGAGAGAGCAGGGAGATTCCCGTTCCATCACCCAAAATGTTTTTCGTGGCAATACAGCATCAGTACAGCCTTGAATGTTTTTAATATATTTAAATAGGTTAAATACTTAAAATCTATTTAAATAAATATATTTAAAAGCTAGGTCTGAAATGGTATAGGGTTTCCTGCCTGAGCAGGGGGTTGGACTCGATGACCTCCAAGGTCCCTTCCAACTTTATTATTATTATTATTAGGTGAGGAAGTGTGACAGGCCCCAGGAGAGGGCCCGCCACACTTCCTCACCCACCAACTCTTTTAAATATATATATATATATATATTATTTAAATAAAAGATGGGGAGGGGCAGCTGGAAGCTTGCAAAGGAAGTGCTGGGACTCCTCATTTTTAGTTTTCAAAAGCGCCCTCAAATGGATCTCCCCATATTTTGATAAGAGATTAAAAAGGACACAAGGTTACATCAAGGACTCCACGAGTTTCAACCACTTTGCAAACTGCCCTCAGAAATACACCCCCCCCCTCCAACCTCGGGCCCCTCCTTTAACACATCTACAATGCCTGCAAAAAATAAAATAAACTCAGGCACAATCTCCTTTGCTAATAAGGGGTGCTCAAGTGCAAAAAGACACCCTGTTAATATTTATAACCTTCTGTTTTGGGGCTGATTTATTAATTTTCCCAAAGGGAAGAGGGCAGAATCTCTGTGGAAGATGCACTTGGACCAAAATAAGGCTCATGTTGGTTTTATGTGAAGGAAGGCAGGCAACATTAGCAAGTTGAATTAAACCAAAGCTGGCAGGGACCTGGTGAGGCGGGATGGGAGGGAGAGAGAGAGAGGCACTTTAGCATCCCTGTGGTCGGTTATAAAGGCGAATAAATGTGGGGGTATTGTGGTGGTCGTAACTTCAAAACTGGGTCATAAGCAGTGGTGGGATTCAGCCGGTCCGCACCACTTCGGCAGAACCGGTAGCTAATTTTTTTGTTGCCCAGGCCCAGAACAGACTTCCGGAAGTGACATCCACGCAGAGAACCGGTTGTTCACCTATTTGAATCCCACCACTGGTCATAAGTAGCTTTTGATGGTCCAAGGTATCTTCAAACTGTCACTAAAGTGACTGGTTGTATAGTCGGGACTACCTGCAACCACCACTATATGTTGTGTACACACACACACACACAGAGGAACAGTTCACAATTCTAAAAGCACTCAGGAATAAGCCTCATTAAATGCAATGGGATTTACTTTGGAGTAAACACACATAGCCTCTTGCACTTACAACGGGAAAAAAAAACACCCCTGCAAAACCAAAATCCAAGCAGAAACATCTGCGACCAAAATTATACAGTTATTCCCGAATCCTTTAGGGAAGGTCTCAGCAATCCATTGCTGCTGTTAAATAATTCAGACATTGTAGAAGAAGACAGTCAGGTTAGTCTATGGTAACAAAATAAAAAAGTCAAAAAGAATCTGGTGCCACCCCCACTTTTTTTTTTTTTTTTTTTTAGACCGGCACTTTTTATTAAAAAGATATCTGCTTTGGAAAAGCTCGTCCCTTTTTAATAAGGTGTATTAAGCTGGAGAAGGGGCCACTAGATTTTTTCCCGATTTGTGAATATTTTAGCTTCACATTAACTGGATTTATTTTAATGCAACAGTTCTAAATAAAGATTAAATTAAATAATAATCCTTGACTTAAGGGACGCTGGGACAAATGAACTCACGTCTGCTTTGTCCAATTCTAATATAATATATATAGACAGGCGCCTATATGAACGTAGGAACTTTTGATTTAAAGGCAGCTGCTGAAAAAGGAACTCCCCCCCCCCCCAAAAAAAAAAGTTTGCTGGAAGAGGAGACCCATAGCAATCCCTGGGACTTCCAAGTAAATCTTGCTTGGAATTGCCCTGCTGAGGTCTCCTATGGAACATTTAGCATTGTTTCTGCTTTGCAGATCCAAGCTGGGACCAGCTGAATGATTATTGCAGCTTAAGAGAGAGGACTTTTTTTTTTTTTTTCCATTCAAGAGGTGGGAAAAACTTTTAAGTCCTGAGAATTTAAGGCCCTCCGTAGAGTTTGTCTGCCTTCGGCACAATCGGCCAACAATTGGAAGTTGTGTGTGTGTGTGTGTGTGAGAGAGAGAGAGAAGGCCTCGGATGCAAGGGAATTCACCCCGTTCACTTCGACTGAGTGAGGAAGAGGAAGGTTAAAATGCTCCTGATGCCTTTTAGACGGGCTTTCAAGGATGTCATCGCCAGGAAAGGAAGTTGAGCTTTGTTCTCCAGAGGAAGGACGGCCAGTATCCACCAGCACCAAGCCGGACCATCGGGGTTCACCTGCAATGAAAAGGCACATCTGCAACAAATCTGTGGGAGGTGACCAGGCTGAGCTGGAGGATGGGGTCAAATGCGTCATCAGTCATGAGTCCCTGTGTGCCCACAAGAGATCTAACTCCAGCCCACCTTGAATGCCTTTCTGTATTTTATATTTTGATAAAACTGATAAAAAAAAATATATATGAATGAGATCAAATTTGGGTCAACTGTCAAGGGGATGAACTTAGCTGATTATTTCATTGAGTATTTTTTATATTCCAACACACTATATTGTTCTTTCTTGTTTTATTTGCCGTAATCAGTAAATTAAACTAAACCATGATTTAAAAAAAACACAAGGATTATCTGGAGGGAGTTGGCTTTACAACTTAAACTGAGTCATCTTCCGAGTTTAGGATGGAGGTGTGCAGAGTTAAGGGTCATGCCTTCCCGTGCTTGCTGGTTGGTACCTGTGGGTCTGGTTCTTTAACAGGCATTGGGCCGAAATGATGGATGATACGAATCTTGAGTGAAGATTTCAGAGTGTTGAACCAGGTGCGGGCCTGATCATACACGGCGCTGTGGAGGACAGCCAGGTGTTCAGAGGCCTCTCCGTGGACCTAATATGGGCACAGAACACAGCAAGAGTTTAGGCTGAACCTGGAGACACAGGAGAAGGAAGAGACAGACTTTTTTCAGGCAGGTGCAGAGAAGAGCAACAAAGATGATTAGGGGACTGAAGGCTAAAACGTACAAAGAACGGTTGCTGGAATTGGGCATGTCTAGTTTAATGAAAAGAAGGGCTTGGGGTGACATGATAGCAGTGTTCCAATATCTCAGGGGTTGCCACAAAGAAGAGGGAGTCAAGCTATTCTCCAAAGCGCCTGAGGGCAGGACAAGAAGTAATGGATGGAAACTAGTCAAGGAGAGAAGCAACCTGGAACTGAGGAGAAACTTCCTGACAGTTAGAACAATTAACCAGTGGAACAACCTGCCTCCAGAAGTGGTGAATGCTCCAACACTGGAAGTTTTTAAGAAGAGACTGGACAGCCATTTGTCTGAAATGGTATAGAGTTTCCTGCCTGAGCAGGGGGTTGGACTAGAAGACCTCCAAGGTCCCTTCCAACTCATTCTACTCCACTCCACTCCACTCATTCTGGATGATCACAACAGGAAGATGATGGTTGGCCAGGACTCAGCTGCCCTACCTTCTAAGGTTATTGCTCCTTCCCACCCCCCTACAAAAATAGTCCTCAACTTACAACAGTTCATTTAGTGACCGTTCAAAATTACAACTGTGTTGAAAAATGTGACATGACCGTTTTTTTTTTCAGAGTTACGGCCTTTGCTGCATCCCCAGGGTCACGTGATCAAACTTCAGATGCTTGGCAAACTGGTTCATATTTATCACCGCTGTTGTTTCCCAACATCGTGTGTTTCCCCTTTTACGACTTTCTGAGGAGCAAAGTCAAAGGGGGAAGCCAGATCCACTTAACAACCGGGTTCCTGACTTACCCACTGCCATGATTCACTTAGCCACGGTGGCGAGAAAGGTCGCAAAATGGAGCAAAACTTGCGTAACAAAGGTCTCACTTCACCGCAGAAATTTTGGTAGCTCAATTGTGGCCGTAAGACAAGGACTACCTAAAAAAGCCTTTGGGGAGTGGGGGGGGGAGTGTACATCTTTGAGTGCCTCTTAAAGCTACGTTAAGACAGGTGAGCCTGCCCCCTTTCGCCTTTGCAGCCGGGACCCACCTTCTTGTCCTCAATGTATTCGATGTCCGCCGTGTTGTAGCCATCACACTTGCTGTGCCGTATCACCTTAAACCGCCTCTTGCCTATGCTGTCCACCACGGACCGCCCATCCTTGAAGACCTCCACGTTCCTTATCTCTAGCATGCAGCCGTAATCTGCAAACCTGTTTCCCAGAATAACGGAAGCAAAGAAAATAGGATGAATCCGGGATCTGTAGCTCGTGTTAAGCCAGGCGTCTTGTTCTGGGCTTCAAGGGCTGTCTAAACAAAGGCGACACGTGGCTAAGTTAGGTGTGAGCTCTTCAATCATCTGTGGGTATGAGATGGATGACCGTATGCGAGGAGGAGGAGGAGGAGGAGGAGGAGGAAAGATTAAATAATGAAATCTCTACCTGGAAAAACCAGGAGATGGCGAGTTCCAGTTCTGCCTTAGGCATGAAAGGCGGCTGGGTGACTTTGGGCCAATCACCCGGAGACCGTGAATTCTGGTCCCTCCTTAGCCATGAAAGGCAGCTGGGTGACTTTGGAACAATCACCAGGAGACCGTGAATTCTAGTCCCACCTCAGCAGGATAACTTTGAGCCAATCACCAGGAGACCGTGAATTCTAGTCCCTCCTTAGTATGAAAGGCAGCTGGGTGACTTTGATCACCAGGAGACCGTGAATTCTGGTCCCTCCTTAGCCATGAAAGGCGGCTGGGTGACTTTGGGCCAATCACCAGGAGATGGCGA
This sequence comes from Azemiops feae, assembly GCA_023970755.1. Classification (NCBI taxonomy): domain Eukaryota; kingdom Metazoa; phylum Chordata; class Lepidosauria; order Squamata; family Viperidae; genus Azemiops; species Azemiops feae. The sequence continues at coordinate 96,536 of JALGBA010000959.1, forward strand.
GTTCTAGTCGCACCTTAGCTATGAAGCCAGCTGGGTGACTTGGGGCCAGTCATTCTCGCTCACCCCAACCCACCTCAGAGTTGTTGCTGTAGAGAAAAATAGCAGGAGGAAAGTGTGTTGGATATGTCTGCCACCTTGAGTTATTTCTAAAAAATAATAAAGGCGGGTTATAAATCAATAAAACCTTGGGGACTTTCCAGAAATGCCAGTAATTTTTTTTTGAGAGGGGCATTAGTAATTTCACCTATAATTTTCCAGTCCTTCCCCCTATTTGAATTTACTCTGAATGCTATGTCACTGAGTTTACAGGAAGTATGGATGCAAGTTTCTTCTCTTCGAAGCTTGATGTCGGGAAAGCTAGGTTGGAAGGAGGAGTCAAGCGAGGGCCTAGCTTGGAGTTATTGCACAGTCACAAGTGGCAGAAGCTTAACCTCCCCAAGATGCAGGAAATCTTATCCGTTGATTCCCAAAGGAAGGCAAGCCCTCTAGATTCTTGTGACACAGTTTGCAGACAAACTTGCTGATTTTCGTTATTCGTAACGAATAACGCATCTGGCCCTTAAACATGAAACACGCGGCGTCAGTTCTGATGCTCATCATATGCTACTCACCCTTTGACGGGGTCTCTAATGCACATGCCAAACTGGCGGGTGCCTGTCTCCATACATCTCCGAACCATCAGTCGGTAACAGGGCTCAAAAATATGCAGAGGGCAAGGAACGGTGGGGTAGGCCATCGTGCAGACAAATATGGGGACGTTCTTATTCAAACTGCGGTGACAAATTTTATATTAAACAACTACCACACTTGCTTGCTTATTTAAAAAAAACAACCAGAAGAGAAAGATAACTCGTAAAGGATAAAATACTTATGCATTTCTAGTTTTGTAAAACTCTTGCATAAGTAGGGTTTGCATAAGTAACACGTTTCCATCTAGCTCAGTGTATCCCAACCTTGGCAATTTTAAGATGTCAGGACTTCAACTCCCAGAATTCCCCAGCCAGCAGCCTGGCTGGGGAATTCTGGGAGTTGAAGTCCTGACATCTTAAAACTGCCAAGGTTGGGAAATACTGCTCTAGATTTTTTTAAAAATTTGTATCGTGGAGAATCTGGTGAAGTCCACAAACCTCTTTTAAAAAAAAAACGGTTCTAAATGCATAACATAAAACGGTGAAAGTAAAGTTGTACTGTTTTCCCCCCAGCCGAATTTACAGATTCCCTAAATTTTGTCCACTGAGTCTCAAGGGGCCTATGGACCCGACTCTTATGTAAACAACACCACCCACCCTATTCCTTGAAAGATAACTTAAATCAGTTTTGGCAGCTGAAGTTCACACTTCTGGAAGTCACTAATAGAAACACTATTTTAAGAGCTTCAGATATCAGAACGTACCCTCAACACGCAACAACCTAGCGCAAAGCAGACTATGGAAAGTAGGAATAAATCAAAACACCTTTTATTACCCAAACTATTTTTAACCTAAGTCCTGCAGTCAAAATGATGTCAACTCAAGCTGGGCTGCAAATATAATTTTTCTAATGAAAACTGGGGTGACCTACTTGGAAAATTCAGCCATCTCCTCCTCGTAAAGCTTCTTCCTCTCGGCAAGTTCCGCCGGAAGATGCTTGGCGATCAATTCCTCCATCAACACAGTCTTGCAAAGTTTCTTCATGGCCAGGCACTGGACGAGAAAAAGAGACCTTTCAGAAAAACAAGGGGGGTCAACCGTACCTCGGGAGGGCCGATGAAGCAGGAGCCACCACCAAAAGGACCCCTTTTTGTGGTTCCATCTTTCTTCACTTGGCCAGGCTAATGCTTGTAACCCTAAGCCCTGCTAGTTTAACAATGTTAATTTACCTCCAAGAGGTCTTCTTTGCACAAGGGGCACTCAGGGTTATGATCCAGGCATCGTTCAAGGCATCTTAGGCAAAAGGTGTGTCCACAGGGGGTGGTGACAGGTTCGTAGAAGAGCCTGGGAGAGAAGAAGTCACAGCAGCTTCCATGGACTAGAAGACCTGCAAGGTTCCTTCCAACTCTGTTATTCTGTTATTCGTTGCACAAAAAAGACTAGGCAACTACAACTCTCGAGTGTGCTATCTTTTAGAATTGGACTACTGCTTCTGAGCTGGCCTGTCCATAGGGGGAAAAAAAAACCCATCAAATACCTCATGCACAGGGAACATTCCAGATCAGCTGGATCCACACAATCAAAGGCAACGCAATTTTCAGAACTGGATTCTTCTTGCTCATCACTTTGATCTACCAGAAAGGAGCAAAGGGGAGAGAGAGAGAGAGAGAGAGAGAGAGAGAGAGAGAGAGAGAGAGAGAGAGAGAGAGAGAGAGAGAGAGAGAGAGAGAGAGAGAGAGAGAGAGAGAGAGAGAGAGAGAGAGAGAGAGAGAGGACAGAGAGAGAGAGAGAGAGAGAGAGAGAGAGAGAGAGAGAGAGAGACAGAGAGAGAGAGAGACAGAGAGAGAGAGAGAGACAGAGAGAGAGAGACAGAGAGAGAAGACACCAGGGTGTGATCATTCGGGAAAAAAATATACAAATATCATTTCCTCAGAGGCATCCAAACTGCAAACATGCAGCCATTCTAACACACATTTGGTACTTCAGGGCAACAGATGTAATCTTGCAAATTTAACATTAAATTCATTAAACTTCTGTTCATCATCCTGGATGAGAAGCGAAACGTTTTCCAGGGGGGAAAACAAACAAACCCCAAGAAACTCCAGCTGGTTTTTGGAAAAGCACCTTTGGAACCACCAGGTTCTGGATGATGGAGAATCTCCAGAGACCTTTATGGAGTCTGGTTTTACCTGGTGGAGCTGACCATTGCCGAGTGTGGTTGCTTGTTAACACAGCTTACCCATTTTGGCCATTTTGGGAGGCAGATCCGAACCCGCAGCCACGTCAGCCTGGCGTTTTTGCTTCTGGGGCCTCTTCTTCCCAGCGTCGGTCTCCATGGGGGAGACCACATCTCCCTTCTCATCCAGGCTTCCTTCCTGGCTAGGGAGCGGGTTTCCTGAGTTGTCACAGTTGGTCATCTTCTGGTCTTCACAGTGCTTTTCCTGGTCCGTGTTCGCCTGCACCGAAGAGAAGGGGTCACCCATGGGTCTCTTTTGAGACTTTCTCTGGGCAACATTTGTGCTCCAGGTGCCACCAGCAGAGACCACGATGGCCTCTCATCCCACCTGGCCAAACAGTGCCCCACCTGAGTTTATTGAACCAAAACGAGCTGCTTTTCAGTGTTGGACAAACGGACCTGTTTTCATTTGGCCAATTTTGCAGCGATCGTTAAGCTAACGCCATGGTCATTAAGCAAATTCATAGTTCGCTACGGACAGTGTGTTTTTTCTTTGGCTGGAAATCAGAGGTAAACACTATTTACTGGCAAAGCCGTCATAAACCGTGGTCATGTAAATGTGGGGTGTTGCAAACAGCCATAAATGCTGGCTGGGTGGCCAAGCACCAAAATGCAGTCATGTGACCACATGGGGGGGGGGTATGTGCACCAATATTAGAACTTCAAAACCAGGTCGCAAGTCCAATTTCGGAGATCTGTCGTTAAATTTAGAATGGTCACTAAGCAAACGGTCGTTGAGTTGAGGACTACCTGTAGTTTAATTAGATGTTGACTCTGTTAAAAGCACCGGTGCTGGAACTTCAAAACCAGGTTGCAAGTTCCTTCACGGGGGTCTGGTGCAATTTAGAACGGTCACTAAGCAAGCAGCCGTTAATGAGGACTAGCTGCAATCTGATCAGATGTTGACTCTTTTAAAATACCATCTATTTGCACATGCAGGCCGGTGTTTGTGGGGTCAGCCTGCTTTGATCCCACAGCATCCTGCAACGTAGGTTAAGCCAAGCCACAGCTTGTGACTCAACGCCAGGGGTTGTTTTCAAGGTCAGAACGGGACCTCCAAACCAACTGTTTTCTTGGCCAAGCGATACGCCAAACCAGCCCCAAATTTAATCCTCTGGTATCAAGCGTGATTGTATGTTTTGGCCTTCCAATACATCACCGCCTGACAGGCAGAGGTAACAGATGATTACAAAGGTATGAAAATCATAGGTTATCTGTCTCCTGCTTTTATACAATCCGAATTCCAAGCTTCTTTGTAACACAGAGGGCTGGAAAACACTGACCTCAGAAAAGAGCTCCTAAAATGGGGTTGTTTTTTTTTGCCAGTTCAGCAAAATTGTCATTACTGTACAAAATAGGTTTGGTTTTTTTTTGAGTGGAAAAGAAGAGTAACCTCAAAGAGGCTGGCATCGCAATTGCTTGGCACAGTGTCTTAAATTTGGTCTGGGGTCTCCCAGTTATAGGGTCTGGAAAGCCCCCAGACCAAAGGAGATCCCTGTCCATGCTCAAGAGCTGAAAAGATCTCCCTAATTCCTTTTTCAAAGCCTAACTTCCATTTTCAACCCTTATCCATTATCTCAGGGTGAAAGAGCAAAACCCGAATTCTGCGGCCTTGTATCTGATCAGTCCAAGGAGACGCGTTGTTGGCTGTCTCCAAGTCGCTGCACTGTTGTGGCTTTGCGCAGTTGTGGCTTCACACTTGGCACATGAGCGGCCAAAACACAAGGCCACATAACGCTCTCTTGCTGATAACCTATCTCCCCCTTTTTTCTTCAGCACCTCAAAATGACCTTTAGTTTCAGTGGAATCTCTTTACAAAACCTGGAGATTATTGCTGGAAAGAGGTCCAGATTTATTTATTTCTCACCTTTATTATTTTTATAAGTAAGTCAAGGTGGTGAGCACACCCAATACTCCTTTTATCACTATAGTTTGTTCCAGTTGGATTCCAACCTTGCCAGTCCCCAGTTTGCAAACTTCCATCAGGAATGCATCCATATTTTAAAACTTTTAAAAATCCCAGTTGCTCATGGCCACTTGCTTGTTTGCAGGCATAACTAGCAAGATACACTAACACAGATACAAGGATGATCCAGGATTACATTTTGGTGAGGAAAAAGAAGATAACCCACACAACTAAGATGTTTAAAGTCCTGAAGACTAAAACATATGAAGAACGGTTGCAAGATTTGGGTTTGGCTAGTCTAGGGGATAAAGAGGGGTTGCCACAAAGAAGAGGGGGTCAAATTATTCTCCAAAGCACCAGAGGGCAGAACAAGAACCAATGAATGGAAACTAATCAAGGAGAGAAGCAACCTGGAATTAAGGAGAAACTTCCTAACAGTGAGAACAATTAACCAGTGGAACAGCTTGCCACCAGAAATCATGGGCACTCCATCATTGGAGCGTCACTTGTCTGAAATGGTCTAGGGTCTCCTGCTTGAGCAAGGGGTTGGACTAGAAGACCTGTAAGGATTTCTTTCTTGCACAATCAAGAAAAAATAACAACAACCACCAAGCACCAAACTGATCACGGGACTAACAAAACGAAAGCTGGTTAGCAGCTTGAGATCCGGTAGCCAAAATAAAGTAATTTATTTCTAGTGCAACCTCCACCCAGCTGAAATCTTGCAAAGCTGGATATTGCTAGTTGGAACTGGGTCAGAACACTAACTTAAAAAGTGCATCTCCATGTGCTTGTGTGACGCCAGTCACACACTCTTTCCCTTGAACTATTTCAACCACTTTTAAAAATTACATAACCCTTCCATATTTCAGATGTTATCCAGCAGAGGATAAATTCAATGCCAGGTCATAAATCATGGGGTAAATCATGGAACAGAAGTATTTGCGTTGGGTGGAGCACTAAACAAAGAACGAACAGAGCTTGTAGGGTTTACATGCACTTTTACAACTCACAAGCAAAGCAACTTACATTTGTGTTCCTCCTATTTTGAAGAGGGAGGGAGGGAGGGAGAGAGAGAGGGGGGGGGCTGGCCCAAAGTCACAAGCCAGCTTTCATGGCTAAGGCAGGACTAGGTGGATGTCTTAACCACTAAGACTGAACTGCCTCTCTCTATCTACATTAGTACACAATTTGGTTCCTTCTCTACAAATGGCATTAAAATTGTGTGTCAGATTGCAAAGCCAAGCCGGGACACATGTATGCAAAATGAAAAATAAAAATTCAGGGAAGGAATATCATACAAGGTAGACCTTAACTTACGACCACAATGGAGCCCAACATTTGGGTGGTTAAGTGAGACATATATTGAGTTTTGCCCCGTTTTACGACCTTCCTTCCCACAGTTGTTAAGTGAACCCACTGCAGTTGTTAAAAGTTAGTAACACGGCTGTTAAGTGAATCTGACTTCCCCGTGGACTTTGCTGAAGGGTCGCAAAAGGGGATCGCCTGACCCCCTCCGGACTCTGCAACTGTCCTAAGTACATGCCAGTTGCCAAGCGTCGGAATTTTGATCACGAGGCTTGCAAAGCTCGTTAACAGCGAAAAACGGCAATCAGTCAGTTTTTTTCAGTGCTGTGGTAACTTTGAACGGCCACGAAATGAACGATTGTAACGTGGAGGACGACCTGTGTCGTATAATTCTGTTCTCGTTACGCAGGACTGTTTTATACACCAGTTCCCAGTCTCCAAAAATCTTACAAAGTATTATGCAGGTGCCAATCAGGTTTTTTTCTCCCCCCCTCCCCCAAAAAAAAGTCCAGTGCAATTTCATAAACTGGTAAGAGGTCTCCTGCTTCTTTTTTTAACGAGGAGATCAAGCTGGATTGCATGTTTAGCTAAAAAAACGTCACAGCCTCTTACCTTCGGGGCCTCGGAGTTGGCCTTCTCGTCCTTGGCCTCCAAGACAAGACACAACAGAAACTCGCGAAACGCTTCGTCCGTCTTCCCCAGCAGACTCAGAGCGTGTCCCTTTCGCACGTGGCCCTGAAAGACGGAGCAAAGGGAGCAACGCCCCCACCTTGGCCATCGGTGGCGAAAGCAAAACGGGCACGGCCGGCCGTGAAAAGCATTTCGAGGAGCCGCTTTAGCAGTCCTCGGCTTACAACGGCTCGCTCAGTGACCGTTCAAAGTTACAACGGCACTGGGAAAAAAAAAAGCGACTTAGGACTGTTTTTCCCCCCCCCTCGCACTTGTGACCGTGGCAGCATCCCCAAAATTCAGACGCTGGGCAACTGATTCATGTTTATGACGGTCGCAGCGTCACGGGGGGGAGGGTCAAGTGACCCCCTTTCGCGAGCTTCTGACGAGCAAAGTCAACGGGGAAGGCGGGTCCACTTCACAACCGGGTTACTAACTGAACAGCTGCAGGGATTCTCTTAACCGCCGGGGCGAGAAAGGTCGTAAAATGGGCCAAAACTCGTTTAACAACTGTCTCACTTAGCAACAGAAATTTGGGGCTCAACTGGCCCTCTCTGTACTGCTGGGCGTCGGCACCTTTTCGTTCTCTGTTATTTCAGTGGGTTACTTCTACTTATCAGGCATCCAAGGCAGCTGGCTGGAAAAGCAATTTTTTTAAAAGGCTGAATTGATTCGAAGCATCAGGCTAAAAAGTTGGCTGGGCCTTGTTGCTGCTCCCCAATCAAGCGGGTCACACCGCTGCGACCCCCTCTGGGCCCTTCCCAGCGTTGTGCGCCCATTAGGCTGGCATTACAGGTAGTCCTCAACTTACGACGATTTGTTTAGTGACCATTCAAACAGCCCTGAAAAAAAAGTGACTTCTGGCCGATTCTTACACTGAGCGACCTGTTTGAGCATCCCCAGAGTCACAATTACCAGACAACTTGGTGGAGTTTAAACTCACCTTCACCCAATAAGGCTGGAGCTCGCAGGCCATTTTGGCATCTCTCAACGCCTCCTCGTAACATTTCAAAGTGGAATTGATTTGCGACCGGTTGCGATACAGCAAATGATCAGAAGGAGCTGTAAACAGAGGAAACATCAACTTAATGGCTTGATAACCCTACTGCTCTTATTCGCTCTGGCTCAGAGCTATTTCTACGTTTTGTTTGCTTCCAGGGAATATTTCCTTTTTAAGATTTAAAATTAAAAAAAAGTTTAAAATTAACCGCGGAGTGCTTGCTGGCTTTAATCTCTCTCTCTCCCTCTCTCTCCACCCTGTGTTTCTCTTAGGGACTGCTGTTCTCAGCCATCCCATTTCTCTTATATAAGCACTTTGAGGGTTGCATAAATGTGTGAAATGCCAAAGTAAAACAGCACCATAACAATTCCGGAAGCCAGAAAGGGTGTGTGTGTGTGTGGGGGGGGGGGAAGAGACAGAGAGAGACAGAAAAAGGAAAGCAATATTGCAACTGCTACACCAGAGAAAGAGGGAGAGAAAACATCGTAAAACTCTTTTGTGTGTATACCAAAGAGAAGTTTCACACTTCAAAACCCCAAGAAGACACTGTCCGAATTTTCACACTGTGCCAGGGGAATTCAGGTTGGCGTTCCTGGAAAGTACCCTGTTTTAAAAACCAGACTTTTCCCAAGCAGATGCCCTCCGGTTTTTACAACTTTCCTGCTACTACTAAAACCCAACTCAGCTGGAGGGGTCCTGGCTGAAGTTGGAAACCCAAGCGGCGGCGAAGGTCATTTCTGACCGTTTCCGCAAGGGTAGCCATTTTAGATTGCCGCAGGAAAGCCGAGTGGATGGTGGATGCTCAAGCCAGAAAGATTTGGGCACAAGCGAGGAATCTCAGGACGGAAAGGGCAGTTTTAAAAGCTGCGCCGAGACCCCGAACCCCCTCCCCCGAGTCAATTGGCCCTGTGGTTTCCATCGCGGATCAATTCCTGGCTGGAAAAGGTGGACTAAAAAGATAACAATGCAGTTTTGACAGCTCCACTCTCTCTCTTTTAAGGTACCGTAAGATTCGTGCCTGGGTTTTTTTGTTTTTGTTTTCCCTGCAGGAGGATGGTCTCACTAGCTACACTTCTGGGTCGTATGAAATAGCTCCCTCACTGAAGTCTACGGGACGCCTCGGTTGCCATTTTGCAACACACAGCTAAGGAGAAATGGTCCCGAAAGCCGGTGATGCTTTATAGGAAGAATTTCCAAATGCCTGGAATGCAGAAACAGTATTGAAACGCCACAATCGGGCATCATCAAACTTAAAAACCCTCGTTTGATCCATTCCATCAATAGATAATAAAACTCAACGAAGGAGAGTATTTGCAGGTCAGGATTGAAATCGGGGGTCCTTGGTGCTTTTTTGAGCTTGGTTATTTTCTTTTGGGTAGATGCTTGGGTCTACCCAAATGTGTTTGGAGTAGTTTTCTTTGGAGCAGACATTTGGATAATAAAACATCTGCAAGAAAACCACCAAGCTCAGAGAGCACCAAGGACCCCCTGATAATAAACCCAGATTGCAGGCAATTGAAAGAATGGGTGGGGGCAGGTGAAAAAGAATTCTCTGCTCCTGAAAATTTGCCAATTTGAGAAGAAACAGCCAGAGACCTTGGGGGATGAGTCAACAATAGCTTGTAGGAGACGGGGCAGAGTGACCTGCTGTTGATTTTTGAGGTCTCAAAAGGCTTTCTCTTCTCTTATTCCCCCATCCCTGGTTATACAACTATTAAGGGGGGGGGGAGAGGACACTCGGTCCAAGCTAGCTTATGCAACCAACTGTCCTCCTGACCTATTTTGGGTCCTGATTAAAAGAGAGCGGACTGCCATCCATCTCTGCAAAGAAACCCATTTCACAGATGTGGGGAATTAGCAACCTCCTGCTGGTGCCTGACGCTACCAAACGATGCATTCATTGCTCACGCCTACGTTACTCGGAATCTCGGCTTATCGGGAAGAGAGAAGGTCATTCCGTTTGAGCCCAGGATCGCTGGCGTTTCTCTGGGGCTCCGTTCCAAAGGTCAGCGCAAGCCTGAGAAAGGAGCTACACAATCTCCGGTCTTCAGAAGAGGCGTTCCTACAAAGTCCAGCCGCAGAAATCTCAACAGAAACTTGGGAAAGCATCTCTTCCCCACATTTGGAAGCATAGACCTGTCTGCATTCAGGTATTCGAAGCAGACCATGATCCAGTTAACTGTTTTTCTGGCCCTGAAGGAAGCTTTGGATGGCATATCCTGCATTTGTTCAAATCTTAAGCCTCGAACAGAGGCTTCTTAGAAAACCTTGGCTAATTTGAACTATGGTTTTACTTTATGCAAAGAACTGTCCGGAAAGATATAAGGTCTCCTGCTTGAGCAGGGGGTTGAATTAGAAGACCTCCAAGGTCCCTTCCAACTCTTGTTATTCTGTTAATAATATCCTTTTGGTTATTACCTTGCAGTACTGGGTCCAAGGCAGAAATATGTACAAGGAAGGTATAAGTCAAAAGATGTTTGAGGGATGCTTGTTAACCTCAATAAATAGCCATAGATCAAAGCTGGGTAAACAAGAGGAAGGATTTGGGGAAGTGGGTTTCTGGAAGGACCAAATAAGACCCTCAGGTCTTGATAGCTAATCAAACTTCTGGATAGATACTAGTTGGTTTGTTGGTCTGTTTTCTTGGGGACGAACACTGCGATCCATGCATAATAAACAACTTTTAGGCTTTACGCTTACTAGAAGTAGCAGAAATGATCAGCTTAGGAGAAAACTTCTTCAGAAGTTAATACCTTCACGCTTTTACTGAGCTACTCACTCTGTTTCAACCATGCCTGTTGTGTGACCCAACTTAACTATGACGTTACTTCCCGAGTCATGCAAACTCAAAATGTTGGGCTAACAGAATAAGCCACAATCATGGGTGCCAAGGCAGGCAAGAGTTGATATGGAGTAGAGCGGCTGTTGGAAGGTAAAGTCACTGCCCTGCAGAATGCAGGAAGTATAAGGTCCTGGCAGTTAAAAATAATAATAATGAAAGTCACAGAGCCAGATAAAAGACACAAAATAACACACCAAACTGAATCTGAAAGAAAGGAAGGAAAAAAGGCAAAGAAAGAGGAGAAAAGGAAGAAAGGGGAGAAAGAAAAGCTTCGAGTAACTTAATAATTATGTGGAAGCTTGCCAACTTTTTTCCTTTTTTCTCCCCCAGAAATTAGGGCAGGGATGCCTTAGTTATGGGTCAGAGTAGCGCCAATCAATAGACACAACATTGCCCTCCCATCAGTTTTCTTAAAGTACATTTCCCTCCCGATTCTTAGAAAAAATGAAAGTTTACAAAAGTTAACAAAACAGGAAGCAGCAACCTATAACTGCTCTGAAAAACTGCTTCAACAAAGCAGGCGGATTCCACCATGTAAAACCCTCAAACAAAAACGGTTCAAAGCGGCAGCTGTTTGCTGCCGGAAGCCCCCCCTTCACCTGTTGAATTTCTGCCTGCCGGCAAAGGGCCAAAAACCTAGGATGCAAACAACTTGCATCCAGAAGTTGTGAATGCTCCAACACTGGACGTTTTTAATGGACAACCATTTGTCTGAAATGAGAGGTAGGGTTTCTTGCCTGAACAGGGGGTTGGACTAGAAGACCTCCAAGGTCCCTCCAACTCCCTGTCTTCAAAGGAGGAAAGTCGCCGGGTAAAGAACAGGGGAGAAATTTACCCGGGTGTATTGAAGGCTTCCCCTCCTCCCACCCACTCAAGTCATTCACCCACCCAGGATCGCGTTTCCACTCCACGCTCCAAACGCTCTTTCTCCCCTCCACTGCCGCTACCAGGCGCCTCGAGGGCGACACGCGTCACGTATGAAAGCCCCTCTCCACGTCCCGCGTGGCGAGTCAAGAACAGGGGACAAGTTTACCTTCGTGTATTGGAGGTTTACCCCCCCCTCGGCTACTCAACCACTTAGGAGAGCATTTTCCACCCGCTCCAAACGCTCCCCCCTCCCCTCCCCTCCCAGGCGCCTCGATGGCGACCCGCGTCACGTGTGAACGCCCTTCTTCCCCACGCGCTCCGCGTCAAGAACAGGGGACAAGTTTACCCGGGTGTATTAAGACTCCCCCCACCCATTGGGCTTAGTCACCCACTTAGGAGAGACCTGTTCCCCCAGGCTCCAAACGCTCCCCTGCTCCTCGAGGGCGACCCGCGTCCCGTGTGAACGCCCCGCTGCCCGCGCCCTGCCCCGTCCCGTCCCGTCCCGCGCGACTCCTCACCCAGGCGGAGGGCTCGGTCGTACTTCTCCAGCGCCGCCTGCAGCTGCCCCTCCTTGCAGAGCAGGTTTCCTTCCTGGCGGAGCCGCGCCGCCTGCACCTGCTCGGGGAAGCCCTTGGCTAACAGGTGGCTCAGCAGGACGTTGACCCGCAGCCGGGACTGCGCGCTCTGGGCGCCCGGGCAGAGGCTGCAGACGCCGCCGGACGCCGCCGCCGCCGCCGGGGCTTCTTCTTCTTCTTCTCCTCCTTCTCCCCCCCGCAGCCGCCGCCGCCGCTGCCGCGCCGAGCCCCGCCGCCGCTCCACACACTCCTTGCAGAAGGTGTGGCCGCACAGCAGCGAGACCGGCTCGCAGAGGAAGCCCCCGCACTGGCCGCAGCCCAGCGCGCCCCACGGGGCCTGCCCCGCCGCCCCCGAGCCCGCCGCGCCGGCCCCCAGACGCCGCTTCAGCCGCTCCACCAGCCCGCGCAGCGCCGGGAAGCGCTGCAGCATCGCCGCCGCCGCCGCCGAGGACGGGCCGGGAGGGGCCGGCTCCGCCGCGCCGCCTCGCCCGGCCCGGCAGCTCCGGCGGGGCGGCTGCACCCGGCGAGTGCGGAGCTGCGGGCGGCGCCCGTCGGGGTTCCTCCTGCGGCGGGGGGCCGCGGCCGTCGCCACCGGTGCTGCCGCCGTTGCCGCCGAGCCGCGTCCCATCGTGCCGGCTTCTCACGCCCCCCTCGGCGCCCACCCCGCCTGGACCCGGGTTATATAAAGCAGGGCGGGCGGTGATTGGCTCGCGCGGCCTGGACGGCGCCGCTGATTGGACGGCGCCGGCGAGCTGGTTACAAAACCGGACACTTTGGTGGCGTTTTGTAACAGGCGCTTTGTTGCAAACGAGGCGGCGGCTGGGAGTATTTTTTTTTTTTTGGGGGGGGGGACGGGGTGTTGATGGTGCTGGGCAAGAGGAAGGGAGGGGACCCCTCCCCTGCCCCCCCAAATCTGGAATTGGGGAGGGGTCTGGGAGAGCCCCCAGCCCGGTGGTCTCCCTGCCCCGTTCATCTCTGCTCTTTCAGAGGGAAGCCAAACGTGTGCCTTTTTTTTTTTTTAACCCCAGCCTCGCTGGAGTTTCGGGCTGGGAGGTGGTCCTCGACTTACAACTGTCCGTTTAGTGACTGTTCAGACTTACAACGGCCCTGGAAGAAAGGGACTCGGGACCGTTTTTTCCACCCTTGCTCCCGTCGCAGCCTCCCCGCGGTCACCTGGATCAGAATTCCGACGCTTGGCCGCTGTCTCGCATTTATGACGGTCGCTGTGTTCCGGGGTGTGTGTGTCGCGTGATCCTCTTTTGCGATCTTCTGACGAGCAAAGTCAAAGGGGGGGGGAAGGCGGATTCGCTTTAACGACCGTCTTGCTAACTTAACGACTGCCGTGGTTCCCTTAAGAGTGGCGAGAAAAGTCGTAAAATGGGGCCGAACTCGCTTAACGAACGTTTCACTTAGCAACAGTCGAGGATTACCTGTACTAGCTTGGTTTTGCTTGGCCGGGCAGGTGCTGACATTACGAAACGGGAAAAATAGCCTGTTAAAATGTAAGCATTTTGTGTTTTGTTTCCAATTTGGCAACTTGAAGATGTGGGGACTTCAACATCCAGAATTCCCCAGCCAGCAGAGGGAGCACCCGTTCCTGCCATCGTATCTGGGGAATTCTGGGAGTTGAAGTCCACCTTTATTTGAATCTCGCCTTTTTGCTTACGAATAACTCAAGGTGGTGAACATATCCAACACACCTGCCTCCTCTTATTTCCCCCAGGACAACAACCCTGTGAGTGGGCCGGCCTGGAAGAGAGAGGGAGGGACTGGCTCAAAGTCACCCGGCTAGCTGCCTTTCATGGCTACGGCAGGACTTGAACTCACAATCTCCTGCCAAGTTGGAAAAAACACTGCTGTAAATCAAGTAGGTTTTATTTTTGAGCCCTTATCTCGAAGTCATTGTAGCAGAGTCAAGACAGCTGAAAATTGGGAGCATCTTGTAATCCTTTCTCACAACTAATACGTGCTTTTTTAAAGGCCACGGGAGCTGCAATTTCCTTCTTCGGCGGTCCCCCCCCCATTCGTCCATCAATTAGAACGGTAGCTAAATAATCTTGTTTTGTCAACATGCACTTTGACATTGTGTATTTCTGCCCAGATGTGGGTCCCTGTCCACTGCCTATCACAAGAAAGGAAATACTTTGGAACAAAGAGCTCTTTAACCAAATTTAAAAAAAAAAAAAAGTGGTGTGCTAGGAACACATTGATCGTCTCTGTCCTGCGGTTTATGATGTAACCCCCCCCCAAAAAAACTGCTAGAAATCGAGAAGGGAGGAGGAGGGAAAATAATGAAAATCTTGGAACATCTGCTTTGCTTTAGACTAGATGACCTCTGGGACCTCTTCTAGTTCTAATTCTGGGACTTTGTTCCAAAGGGTCACGGTTGTGATAGCCTAAGGAGGCTTTGGGGTGTGTACTCTGAAGGCAGGGATGTTGTGGGTCATCACAGCATTGGATTCTTCCAGTGGCAATGTTGGCTGGGGTATTCTGGGAGTTGAAGTCCACACATCTTACAATGGCCAAGGTTGGGAGAAACGCTGCATTAAGAGGACTTAGGCCAGGGGTAGGCAACCTTGGCTCTTTTATGACTCGTGGACTTCAACTCCCAGAATTCCTGAGCCAGCATGGGGGAACTATGGCCCCTTCATGACTCGTGGACTTCAACTCCCAGAATTCCTCAGCCAGCATGGGGGAAACTTTGGCCCCCTCATGACTTGTGAACTTCAACTCCCAGAATTCCTCAGCCAGCATGGGGGAACTATGGCCCCTTCATGACTCGTGGACTTCAACTCCCAGAATTCCTCAGCCAGCATGGGGGAAACTTTGGCCCCTTCATGACTCGTGGACTTCAACTCCCAGAATTCCTGAGCCAGCATGAGGGAAACTTTGGCCCCTTCATGACTCATGGACTTCAACTCCCAGAATTCCTCAGCCAGCATGGCTCAGCTTGGAAACCTCTCCCTTTCCCCTCAGCATGGCTGGCTCAGGAATTCTGGGAGTTGAAGTCCACGAGTCATAAAAGAGCCAAGGTTGCCTACCCGACTTAAACCAAGCAAAAAGGAATTAATTGGTGACCACAGGACGAGCTTCTGGATTGCTTTTGAGTCTTGGTGGGGGGCTTGCAGATCCTGCTTCCTGGCACATGCAGGTAGCAAACGCAGAGAAGTAGCGCAACATTTCCCATCACTAGACAGGTGGGTCCTCAACTCACCACAGCTGAGCCCAAGACTTCTGTTGCTAATTGAAACATTTGCTCGGTGAGTTTTGTCCCATTTTACGACCATCTCGCCAGAATTGTTAAGGGAATCTCTGCAGTCGCTCCATGCCAACCCACTATCCTTCCTTACGCAAGCAATTCAGGGGCCTGCGTCTTTAAGGGGAACATCTGCCTGATGCTGGCATTGCCCGAGCATCAATCCTGCATCATGCCAATGGGTGCCTCCTCAATTGGACTGCCTTGCCTGCAGCATCTATCCTGCGGAACTCAGGGCCTCAGGATGCGGCAATGAACAATAATCTGAAGGTTTGGAAAGAGGATTACTAGGAGTTAATCTATCAGTAGCTTCAAGGCAGGATTTGAGATTACCTGCAGCAGCAGAGGGATGGAGCCATTTATTCACGGGCTGTAGGGAAAGCACTCAGCCTGTGCCCTATCACAGTAGTCCTCAACTTATGACCACAATCGAGCCTCAAATTTTCACCGCTAAGCGAGACAGTTAATGCTGCCCCATTTAACGACCTTTCTCGCCACAGTTGTTAAGTGAATCACTGCAGTTGTTAAGTTATAACTTGCGTGTTAAGTGAATCTGGCTTTCCCCCATTAAATTTGCTTGTCAGAAGGCCGCAAAAGGGGATCACGTGACTCCGGGAGACACTGCGGCCGTCATAAATATGAGTCAGTTACCCAAGCGCCTGAATTTTGTCCTAAGATCACGTGATCCCCTTTTGCGACCTTCTGACAAGCAAAGTCAATGCGGGAAGCCAGATTCACTTAACAACCGGGTTACTAATTTATCAACTGCATTGATTCGCTGAACAGGTAATAATACTAATAGAATTGGAAGGGACCTTGGAGGTCATCTAGTCCAACCCCTTGCTCAGGCAGGAAACCCTATACCATTTCAGACAAATGGCTGTCCAGTCTCTTCTTAAAAACCTCCAGTGTTGGAGCATTCACCGCTTCTGGAGGCAGGTTGTTCCACTGGTTAATTGTTCTGTCAGGAAATTTCTTCTTAGTTCTAGGTTGCTAGCTGTGGCAAGAAAGGTCGTAAAACTCACTTAACAGAAATTTGGGGGTCAATTGTGGCCGAAAGTCAAGGAGTCCTTGGGGTGCTCTGAGCTTATTTTCTTGCAGACGTTTCATTACCAAACTAGGTAACATCATCAGTGACTAGCAAGGACCCCTCATGTCAACCCTGAGCTACAAATATTCTCCTTTATTGGTACTACCTATAATCCTTCCTTCTATTTTCCTCATAACAACCCTGTGAGGTAGGTAGGTTGGGCTGAGAAAGAGAGACCGACTGGCCCCAAATTACTCCGTTGGCTTTCATGGCTAAGGCGGGATTTGAACTCATGGTCTCTTGGTTACTAGCCTGATGCCGTAACCACCAGACCAAACTGGCTCCTCGCAGTTTTGCAGGGTGGGGGGCACTGAACTGAATTCTGTCGTGGATTTTGCTGGGATTATTTTTTTCCACCTCCAAAAAGACTAAAACCTGTTTCGGTGCCCGAAGATCAGACACTCTGAAACACACCAGGAAAATGAATCATGGTCCATCTGAAAAGGCTCTTTGTCCATTAGGATAATTATTTTTAAAACGTTTGAATGAATCATACATAAAAGGGGCTAAATAGGAATTATGCTGTTAACACTTATGTGGAGAATTCAAAGTTTTTTAAAAAAAGTTTTGTAAACAAGCTTCTAACAAGCAGTTTTTGACCCAGAAAATAACAAAAAACAAAATATGTACAGCCAGCTTCGGTAAGGTTGTATAACCACACACGTAATCACAAAAAGGTGTCCTTGTGTTTTCTGTGCCACAGAGTGCAACTCTTCCTATGTTGAAAACTTTTTTTTTTTTTTAAATGCTCAGTCCTGTATCTTCAAAATGCTTCTTTTCTCCAAGTCATTCATCTCCTTTAAGATGAGAGCGATGTTGTACCTTAATTCTTGGAATTTGGCCACTGGGACCTGACATATAAAACGAAGGGAAAGAAAATACAATTCTTTAAAAAAGCGGAATTGGTCTCTTTCTAACCCACATTTATTTAGCAATGTAGGTAGTCCTTGACTTACAACAGGGGTCTTCAAACTTGGCCCTTTTATGACTTGTGGACTTCAACTCCCAGAATTCCTCAGCCAGGCACGCTGGCTGAGGAATTCTGGGAGTTGAAGTCCACAAGTCATGAAGGGGCCATAGTTCTCCCATGCTGGCTGAGGAATTCTGGGAGTTGAAGTCCACAAGTCATAAAAGGGCCAAATTTTAACAACTCACAGCACTTCACACATACAGAGATATCCAATTAAAGTGTCCATGGTTAAAAAAATTAAAGCACATTAGAACGACAACGACAAACGTTGCCTAAAATTCTCTATCGAATAATTGCTTTTCTCTTTCCGAAGTCAAACTTTTCTACATTTAAAAATGTTTTTAAAAATACCTCACAAAACTACACATTATTTTTTTTAAAAAAAAAATCCCTTCCCCAAAACTACAGATTAGTCTATAAATCAGATTCTGAGATAAAGCTAGAATCACAGGCATAAAATACAGATTCTGGGGAGCATTTTGAGCTGAAAAATCTACGGGAAAATTCAAAGAAACGTCGTCAACACCAAGTTTAACTACCTTGCTAGCAAGACTTACTTCAAAGCGACGAGCGGATCCATCAGAGAGCTTCAGCTGCATTAGGATGGAGGGCTGCAGAGCACGGGCCAGAGAGCTGAAATTAAATATATTAACACACATTGAGGCGGCGGCTGAATCAGGATTTAGCAAATTTCTTTCCATTTTTGTTGTCATCACCAGGGGAAGCAAATACAAGACAGTATCTGTTGCTCAGGGTTAAACGGTGGGGTCCTTGGTGCTCTCTGAGCTTGGTTGTTTTCCTGCAGAGGTTTCACTACCAAACTAGGTAACATTATCAGCACGGATGACGTTACCTAGTTTGGTAATGAAACGTCTACAAGAAAATAACCAAGCTCAGAGAGCACCAAGGAGCCCACAGCCAAGCAATAAAATGGGAGGAAGAACTAAAACGGAACAGAATGGAATAGCTTACGTCCTGCATCTGAATCATAAACGGGGACAACTCAATACCTGGATTAGAGTAGGCCAGGGATACCAAGCACCTCATTTAGAAAATTAAAACAAAAAATGTTTCCTGGATGATCAGCCGTAAATCATACAACGATCTACCTGCCGTTCCTGATCCTCCGTCAAGCACCCATCATCTAGAACAGAGGGAATTCTGGGGGTTGGAAGCCCACGAGTCTTCAAAGTTGCCTGATCTAGAAGCAAAGGCAAAGCCAAACCGCCTCCCCACCAGGAGACGTGCTAGAATTCCCAACCTGCAGTTCTCTACCTGGTTGAAACGGTGACATCAACTCTCCACTTGAAGTCTTCGATTCTGGGCAGCCGGTTCCCCTGTTTCTGGAGAGCAGCTTCAAGAAGGGGGCGCCTGTAAGGAAGAAGAAGGGGCAACATTGACTAGGAGGCAGACGGAGGACTCTTAAAAGGCAACGAATTGGAAAAACTGGCTTGTTCTCCGGGCAAAAGGAAGGGGCATCATTGTTTTGTTTAGGGAGCGCACGCTTATTATGTTTATGCACTACTAGTTTAGTTGGCTGGTTGCAAGTTTTTCCCTACTGCTTTGCAGGAAACAAGGCAGATGGGAGAACCTGATGGGAAGACTGACTAACCTGTTCCCAAAGACCACCGTTGCAAAATCAGCTATGAACTCCTCCGGTATCCTGAAAAAGAGGGGGGGGGGATCGATTAAGAGAAAGGCAAATGGGCCCCAGTAAATTCTTTCCTTCTCAAATTACCAGACATTTATCTTTGAAAAATGAAAAGAGGGAGGTAGAGAGGGGAAGGAAGGGAGGAAGGGAGGGAGAAGAAGGAAGGAAGGGAAGGAGGAAAAGGAAGGAAAGAAAAAAGGATAGAGAAGGGAGGAAAGAAAGAAGGGATGGAGAAGAAAGGAAAGGAGGGAGAAGAAAGGAAGGAATAGAGAGAGGGAGGGAGGAGAAAGAAGGGAGGGAAGGGAAGAAAGGAAGGGAAGGAGGAAAACAAAGGAAGGAAAGAAAGAAGGGATGGAGAAGGAGGGAAAGGAAGGGAAGGAGAAAGGAGGAAGGGAAGGAGAAAGGAAGGAAAGGGGGGAGGGAGGGAAGACAGGATTCTGAAATTGGTTTTTCTATCTGCCCTGGAAGATTTAATAAAGATCCCCCACAATTTACAAACATCACCATCAGGATTGGCCAAATCCTTTGCAACATCTAATTTTTATGGTTGGCTTAGTCATAGAAAAAAGAAATGGCGGTTCAGCTGAGCGAAAACCACACACAGCAGTTTGGTGTGGGAGAGAAAAGGAGAAAGGGAACACAGAGACAAAAGGGAGTTTTTAAAAGCAGGAAATCTGGAAAAACAGTTAAGAGCCGGAAGGAGTGATGGCATAGCTGGCTGGGGAATTCTGGGAGTTGAAGTCCACCTATCTTCAAGGAAGTCTGGCAGATGGTCACTCGAAGCCTCTTATAAAACAAAACCAGGCCGGACCAAATGGCCGTCAGCTCTGCTGAGATCTCTGCCAACAAACGGAGACATACCTGAGCAATTTCAAATCTTCTTTAAATACCTGTCCAAGGAAAGAGGGAGAAGACATTAGACAGTCCCCATTTGTATCTCCTCCCAAAAACTGGGTGAAGGCCTGAGAAATTGGGGAGTAAGAAAACTGCCCTTTTTAAGGAGACCAAACTCAGATTGTGGGAACATAGCAGATGGATGACCACCCGGAAATTCAGCATCAGCAGATTCTCAGAGCTAAGAACTGGTTGAACTATAGCCAGGAAGTGGGCTTTCCTTAATGTTTTTTTTTTTTATCTGCATAAGCATTGTTACTATTCTGGAATACTTTGCTAAGGACAAGATGCATTACTGTCCCCCAACTCTGAATTTCAAGTTATATTCCTCCATGGGAGGAATAAGTCTAGTCTAGTCTAGTTTAGTTTAGACCAGACACGTGATGGAGTAGAGATGTCTCCATCTCTTCTGGGTTTCTTATGCCTTGAGCTTTTAAACCGACAGAATTTCTCTTTTCTCACAAAGAAGAGAGAATCAAGCTAGTCTCCAAAACACCTGAAGGTAGGACAAGAAGCAACGGTCCCTGACGCTCTTTGAGTTTGGTTGTTTTCTTGCAGACAAACGAGGGAACGTCATCAGAGCTAATTCATCGTCAAGAGATTCCTTGGTGTTTTACCAAGTAAGGCATTATAAAATTGGTTGGAATCTCCGCATTTAACCAGCTGTTCTCCTCGTTTGCATCGGCGCAATTCACATTTAAACAGGAATACTCACTTCTTGCTTGAGAGAAGACGGAGGGAGCCTCAAAGCTTCGCGGAGCAGAGCATACATGCCAGACAGGAGGACCGCCAGCTGCTCATCTGACAGCTTGGCACTTTGGGCAACCATCGTTACCGAGGCCTGGCAGTCCTTTCCTTCCAAGGCGCTGACGGCGGCTATTGAAATCGAGAAACCAAATAAAGACGCCAACAACGCCCATAAGGCTGTCCCCGAAGTAGCATCACGGACCTGATGAGGTCTCCACAGACACAAATGCTCAAAGGCACAACATTTAAACACAAGAAACTGGTTTAACACCCTCCCTCCCCCCACCCCGTCCAAGCATCAGTCTGGGGGAAAAAAAATCCTATTTCAAGACTGCCTCCGTTCTCCAAAAAACCATAGAAGCATTTGCAAAAAAATACTTTCCTGATAAGAGTGTCTACAGGAAGTCCTCAACGTACAGCCACAATTGAGCCCCCGATGACCATTGCTAAGTTGTTAAGTGAATCTTCTCCCATTTTACCACCTTTCTCACAGTTGTTAAGTGAATCAGTGCGGCTGGTTCCTTCCCCAAGCAAGAAGGGTTTTTTTTTTACCTTTTAGGAGTTTCCGGAAAATCTCCTTTTCTAGTTCTTGCAGACTCTTCGCCATGGCTTCCACCTGGGGGGGTATGCGAGGCCCCAGAAAACTGGCCCTGTTCACGCTGCTTTCGCCGGCAAGCCCCGGGGGCAGGTAAGGGGGCGACACCCCCTTCCCCGCCGCTGTCATGGCAGCTCCGCGTCCTGCAGATTAAGGGCAAGGCAGGCGAGGAAGGTTTTTTTTTTTGCAAAGCGCTGCGAAAGCGACGAAAGGCGAACCAGGCGGATCGCTCACGTGACCCCTCCCCATTCCCGGGGAACGTTCCATTCCTCGCGGGCTCCCCCTAGCGAGGGAAAGGCGTAACTGCCCGACACGTTTTGCCGGAGGTGGGCTTCCAGGCTCGCTTGGCGATTGGCCGCGGCCGACTGAGAGGGCTTCTGGGAGTTGTAGTTCTCCGCATCTGGATTGGCAGCTTTCCTCTCCTGCGGTGGCAGCTCTTTCTGCCTGCTTTTGCATCCACCAAGAAGCTGATGGGTTCTCTTTACAGCGGCCACATGTCCTTTATTGTAAAGGGCAGTTCTATTTATTTATTTATTTATTGATTGATTGATTGATTGATTGATTAGCCCTTGGGCCATATCAAAGTGCAAAGTTCCAGAAACAAATTATTACTAAAGGTTGATAAAAGCAATTTAAAATGGAATTAGATAAAATACAATTTAAAATGAAATTGGAATTAAAAAAAAAAAGAAATTGGAATAAAATACAGTCTAAAATGAAATTGGAATAGAATACAATAATTTAAAATATAGATAAAATTATATTTCGGTGTCACCCCTGCAATCTACCCCAATCAGCCCCACATATGCAGATTTCAACTGAACCACTTTGCTTAAGTAACTGTGCTGTGTTAAATGTTATTTTCAGATTCTGGCCGGACTTAAGGTAAGTTGTTTTGATATGGGGATCCCAAACGGGTCATTCGTTTGGTATATAGACCGAGGTACCTGTCTCTCACCCTCTTATACAGGCAACAATCAAATAGGATGTGAAGTTCTTTATATCAGAAAACTGTCCCTTATTTTTTTTTTAAAAAAATGCAGACATTTTATGACCCAACTAGGTAACCTCATCGGTGGTACAAAAGGGAGGAGGGTTTGTGGAGTGTAAGAGAAGGAGAAGGGGTCCCTGAGGCTCTCTGAGCTGGCTTGTTTTCTTGCAGACCTTTCGTGACCTGACTAGGTAACCTCATCAGTGCTACAAGCGAGGGGGTTCTGCTCTTCTTTTTACCTATCCTATTCTTACCTGCTCTTATTTTTACCTGCTCTTATTCTTACCTGCTCTTCTTTTTACCTATCCCATTCTTACCTGCTCTTCTTTTTACCTATCCCATTCTTACCTGCCCTTATTTTTACCTACCCTATTTTTACCTGCTCTTATTCTTACCTGCTCTTATTCTTACCTGCCCTTATTTTTACCTATCCTATTCTTACCTGCTCTTCTTTTTACCTATCCTATTCTTACCTGCTCTTATTTTTATCTATCCTATTCTTACCTGCCCTTATTTTTACCTATCCTATTCTTACCTGCCCTTTTTACCTATCCTATTACCTGATCTTCTTTTTACCTGCTCTTATTCTTACCTGCTCTTCTTTTTACCTATCCTATTCTTACCTGCCCTTATTTTTACCTGCTCTTATTCTTACCTGCTCTTCTTTTTACCTGCTCTTATTCTTACCTGCCCTTATTTTTACCTGTCCTATTCTTACCTGCTCTTTTTACCTACCCTATTCTTACCTGCTGATTTTTACCTGCTCTTATTCTTACCTGCTCTTCTTTTTACCTGCTCTTATTCTTACCTGCCCTTATTTTTACCTGTCCTATTCTTACCTGCTCTTTTTACCTACCCTATTCTTACCTGCTGATTTTTACCTGCTCTTATTCTTACCTGCTCTTATTTTTACCTGCTCTTATTCTTACCTGCTCTTATTTTTACCTGCTCTTATTCTTACCTGCTCTTCTTTTTACCTGCTCTTATTCTTACCTGCTCTTCTTTTTACCTGCTCTTCTTATTACCTGCCCTTGTTTTTACCTATCCTATTCTTACCTGCTCTGATTTTTACCTGCTCTTATTCTTACCTGCCCTTGTTTTTACCTATCCGTGGCTGCCCTATCGGTCTTGGGAGAGTAATAAAGAGAAACCTCCGCCTTCCCACCCTCCCCTGCAGGGGTCGCTGCAGAGCGGCAAGAGGCCCTTCTTGCGCGAGAGCGCTCTCCTCGCCCTCCCGGCCAGCGGAAGTCAGCCAAGGCCACTTCCGGCAGCCGGCCTGTGGGGGAGCCCGCCTTCGCCGCCGAGTCCCCTCAGGCGCCTCTTTCTCCGCCGCCGCCGCGGCGCCTCGCCTCGCCTCATGGCGGCCGGCTGAGGGCGGTCAGCCCCGGCTCGGCCTTCCCTCGGCTCGCCATGGCCGGCGAGGAGCCGCAGAAGTTCCTGGCGCCCGACGAGCCCGGCGCCATCCTCTCGCCGCTGCCGCCGCCCCGCCACCCGCCCGGCCTGGGCGACGAGGGCCCGGCCTGCCTGGACGTCAGCGACTTCGGCTGCCACCTCTCCTCCTGCCACCGCACCGACCCGCTGCGCCGCCTGCACGCCCACAGGCGAGGCCCGGGATGCGGGGTGGGAGGGGGAGATAGGCCCTGCGGCCGGCCTACCTCGCGGGGCTGTTGGGAGGAGGCGAGCCGGGTGGCTTCTTAGGCAGCCTCGGGGGTGTCTGATGGGCCCCCCGGGCAGGAGAAGGGCGGGGGTCTTCTCGGGAGACCCTCGTGCTTTTCCCTGGTCTCTTCCCCCGCCCTGGACGAGGAGGAGGAGGAGGAGGAGGAGGAGGAAGAGCAGCCTGGAGGGTCGGGGCTCCACGGCTGAGCGAGTCTAAGGTCGGGTTAAAAGCTTTGAAGGTAGGAAGGAGCCCCGCAAAAGGAGGGCATCCTCTTCCCTCCATCCTGGGAGACGAACAGCAGACTTTGGGCTGGTTGTCTTAGCAGGATATTCTGGAGGAATAAAGGTTGCCCAGGTGGCCGAATCACCGAGTTGGAAGGGACCTTGGAGGTCTTCTAGTCCAACCCCCTGCTCAGGCAGGAGACCCTGTCTCACGGGTCTTCCAACTTGGCCCTTTTATGACTTCTGGACTTCAACTCCCAGAATTCCTCCTCAGCCAGGCACGCTGGGAGTTGAAGTCCACAAGTCATAAAAGGGCCAAGTTTGATAGAGCCCTGCCCTAAACCATTTCAATCAATCAGTCAGTCAGTTAATCAGAGCTGGAAGGGACCTTGGAGGTCTTCTAGTCCAGGGCTTTTCAACCTTTTCACCGATTGTACCACTTTTAGGATATGGCAATATTCGAGTACCACCTAGCAAGGTGTCAAAAACTTGATGACCAAAAAAGAAAACCCTGTTCAAAGTTGCAATTGCACTGAAATGACTTATGACCATTTTTCACACTTATGACCATTGCAGCAACAGGGTCATGTGATTTATATTTGGATGCTTGGCAACTGATTCATATTCATGATGGTCACAGTGTCCCAGGGTCATGTGATCCCCTTCTGCAACCTTTTGACAAGCAAAGTCAATGGCAGAGCTGCTGGTGGCCAACTGCTAAGGCGGGACTTCCTTCCCTGCCTCCCTTCCCTGCCTCCCTTTTTCTCATTCTCATCTCCTTCTGAAGGAAGAATTTGAACCCCCCCATATGTTCCCTCTTCCATATATTGATCAAACGAGGAAAGGCCTCCAGAGACAGAAAAGACAAGCTGCTGAGTGAACTAGCTTAAAAAGGCACTTCCCCTTTAAGAATTAGCTACTGGCTAGAAAGGAAAGTAAGGAGCCCAGCCGACACTTAAGGAAGAAAAAAAAATGTAAGTACTGGCTGCCGGTTAAGGCAGCCTCCCCAAATGGCTCCATTCATAAGTAAAATCTGCAGCTCCAGAGGATTCTCTCACTGTAAGTCTTTGCCTGTGCTGGCTCTTTCCCTCCCCCACTACACTTGGCTAGGCAGGGCTGCGTACCACCTGCCACTCATTAATGTACCACAGGTTGAAAAGCCCTGTTCTAGTCCAACCCCCTGCTCAAGCAGGAGACCCTATATCAGGGGTCTTCAAACTTGGCCCTTTTATGACTTGTGGCACAGCACGCTGGCTGAAGAATTCTGGGAGTTGAAGTCCACAAGTCATAAAAGGGCCAATTTTGAAGACCCTTGCCCTATACCATTTCAATCAATCAGTTAATCAGAGCTGGAAGGGACCTTGGAGATCTTCTAGTCCAACCCCCTGCTCAGGCAGGAAACCCTATACCATTTCAGGCAAATGGCTGTCCAGTCTCTTCTTAAAAACTTCCAGTGTTGGAGCATTCACCGCTTCTGGAGGCAGGTTGTTCCACTGGTTAATTGTTCTCACAGTCAGGAAATTCCTCCTTACTTCCAGGTTGTTTCTCTCCTTGATTAGTTTCCATCCGTTGCTTCTTGTCTTACCCTCAGGTGCTTTGGAGAATAGCTTGACTGCCTCTTCTTTGGGGCAGCCCCTGAGATACTGGAATGCTGCTATCATGTCCCCCCTCGTCCTTCTCTTCATTAAAGTAGACATACCCAATTCCTGCAACCGTTCATTTGTCTTTGTCTCTCGTTAAAAAGGCTTGTGAAGTTCCTTTGAAAGGATGGTGGGATTTCAAGTGACACTGATTGGTTGATTGATTGATTGATTTCCATCCATCTAAAGAACTCCGGACAACTCTGGGCATTGCAGGGATCCCTTCTCTCTTCCCTTTGGGGCTATTTGCAGACTCCTTCATGTTTTGTATGCATAACTTGATTGTTGCTTCTTAGCATCAGAGAGAGTCAGGGAAAGCCTTCTGCTCCTTCACACAACCATGAAAGCCAATGCAGAAAAAAATGTAGTTTTTTTTTTTTTACTGATTTTTATCTTTGGGAATTCTCTGAATCGCTACCTTTGCAGTTATTTTTGTAACTGCAAAACCAACATTTACGGTGCTTTCCTCTTTTTCAGGTGGAATTTAACGTCTTGTGGCACGAGCGTAGCCAGCTCCGAATGTAGCGAGGAGCTCTTCTCTTCGGTTTCCGTGGGCGACCAGGATGACTGTTTCTCTCTCTTGGATGACCAGGAGTTGACCTCTTTTGACCTGTTCCCTGAGGGGAGTGTCTGCAGTGACGTCTCTTCCTCCATTAGCACATATTGGGACTGGTCAGATAGTGAATTTGAATGGCAGGTAAAAAAAACAAAACAGAGTTTGCAGTGGTTTGGGTGAAGGGGACAAACTGTGGCTGTCCGTGCATTTAGAAAGTGCAGGAATTCTTAGAACAGCCCTCAAAATGTTAGACCAGCGTTTCTTAGTTCTGGTCTTGCCTTCTGGTGCTTTGGAAAATAGTTTGACCCCCTCTTCTTTGGGGCAGCCCCTCAGATATGGGAAGATTGCTATCATGTCTCTCCTAAACCTTCTTTTTCTCTTAACACACCCAATTCCTGTAGCTGTTCTTCATGTGTCCTTGTCTCTCGTTACAAAGGATTGTGACAGTCCTTTGAAAAAACGGCGGGATCAGGTTTCTCAACCTCAGCCACTTTTAAGATGTGTGGACTTCAATTTCCAGCTGTGCGGGGCTGGGGAATCCTGGGAGTTGAAGTCCACCTGTTTTAAAGTGGCTGAGCTTGAGAAGCACTGTCTTAGACATAGTTATTAAAAAAATAAACACTGCTCCTGCAGCAGAATGTCTTTCACGCTGCTATAGTTAGGCTTGAGCGTAGATTTAATTTAGGTAGCAAGTGTTAATACTCATAATTTGCATGCATTATTAAGTGCGGTACGCTGATTCTGTTTTATTGTCAGCTGCCTGGCAGTGACATTGCAAGTGGGAGTGATGTGCTGTCTGACATAATTCCCAGCATTCCAAGCTCCCCTTGCCAGCTTCCGAAAAAGAAGAACAAACACCGGAATCTCGATGAACTTCCCTGGAGTGCGATGACCAATGATGAGCAGGTAAATCCTTGGCAATTTTGGAGGACCGGTGAGTCTGTTCCAAAATATGGTCCTAGACTTGGGATTGGGAGCACGGGTATAAAAAGGAGCCAGATCAAATAATAAAGAAAGAAGAGTGTTTCTTATGGTAAGTTATGCTAGCAGGAGAGTTAATTAGACTAGCTAATTAGTAAATTAGACCCAAATCTGAAGGAACGGAGGTAGTCCTTGACTTATGAGCACAGTTTGGAAGCAGAATTTCTGTTACGAAGCAAGGCAGTGATAAAGTCACACCCGATACGATATCCTTTCTTGCTGCAGCTGTTCAACGAATCACTGCCGTTGTTAACCGAATCAGGCAGTCATTAAACGAATCTGTCTTCTCCCATTGGCTTTGCTTGTCGGAAGCCAACAGGGAAGAGCATTCTCATGACTCTGAGATGCTGCAGCCATCGTCAATACGTGCCAGTCGCCAAGCGCCCTTTTGGCTTCTGTAAGCGATTGCTTTCAGCAACGTTAGTCAATATTAGTTAATATTTGTGGGTTTTGTTTTCAGGTGGAATATATTGAATATCTGAGTCGGAAAGTCAGCATGGAAATGGGTCTTCGAGAGCAGCTTGACATTATTAAAATTATTGATCCGACGGCTCAGATTTCGCCCACCGACAATGAATTCATTATCGAACTGAACTGTCTCACGGATGAAAAGCTGAAACAGGTACGTGAAAGTGGCCTGACGATGAATTAGCTCTGATGACGTTCCCTCGTTTGGTGAGGAAACGTCTGCAAGAAAACAACCAAATTCAAAGAGCGTCAGGGACCGTTGCTCCTTGTCCTGCCTTCAGGTGCTTTGGAGACTAGCTTGACTCTCTCTTCTTTGTGGCAACCCCTGAGAAAAGAGGGATCAAGCTGTTCTTCAGAGCACCAGAAGGCAGGAGAAGAAGCAACGGATGGAAACGAATCAAGGAGAGAAGCAACCTGGAACTAAGGAGGAATTTCCTGACAGTGAGAACAATTAACCAGTGGAACAACCTGCCTCCAGAAGCGGTGAATGCTCCAACACTGGAAGCTTTTAAGAAGAGACTGGACAGCCATTTGTCCGAAATGGTATAGGGTTTCCTGCCTGAGCAGGAGGTTGGACTAGATGACCGTCCAGGTCCCTTCCAACTTTAATTATTATTATTATTATTATTATTATTATTATTATTATTATTATTATTATTATTATTATTATTATTATTATTATTATTATTATATTATTATTATTATTATTATTATTATTATTATTATTATTATTATATTATTATTATTATATTATTATTATTATTATTATTATTATTATTATTATTATTAAGATCTCCAAGCTTGGCTACTTCACGACTTGTGGACTTCACATCCCAGAATTCCTCAGCCAGCTATGGCTGAATCCGGAGAGTTGAAGTCCAGAAGCTGTGAAGTTGCCAAGGTTGGAGACCCCTGCCTCAGAAGAGAGCTCTGCATAGAATTCATTGCTGCGCTGTGTTTTATTTTGGGGGGGGGGAGTCTGTCCCAGTTCCTAACCCCTTTCCCTTTCCCTGCCCCTTTCTTCCCCTACCTCTAGGTCCGAAGTTACATCCGGGAGCATGGCCCTCGGCAGCGGTCTGCAAGGGAGACCTGGAAGCGGAGCAGCTACAGCGGGGGCAGTGCCAGCGGCGTGAGCGGCGCCAGCGCCAGCAGCAGCAGCGCCAGCATGGTCAGCTCGGCCAGCAGCAGCAGTTCGAGCGTTGGGAACTCGGGTTCGAATTCCAGCGCCAACCTCAGTCGGGCTCACAGTGAGAATAACTTATCGACGAGTGCTGCAGAACGTATCCGGGATTCAAAAGTAAAGCCTACGTATACGTGGGTTTATGTATGTGTGTGTGTGTGTGTATTTGTGTGTGTGTGTATATACAGGTAGTTCTCGACTTACAACACTTCATTTAGTGACTGTTCAAAGTTCCAATGGCAGTGAAAAATGGGACAGTGGGGCAGGCAGATTCACCTGCCTGGTTTCTGGCTTATCAGCTGCACTAATTCACTTAACAGCTGTGGCATGGAAGGTCGTAAAACAGGTCAAAACTCACTTAACAAATGTCTCACTTAACAACTGAAATTTTGGGCTCAATTGTGGTCGTAAGTCAAGGACTACCTGTATATATATGTCTATATGTCTGTGTGTGTGTGTGTGTGTAATATATATGTAATATGTGTATGTGTGTGTGTGTAATATATATGTAATATATGTATATATGTTTGTATGTAATATATATGTAATATATATATATGTATGTGTGTGTGTGTATGTGTGTATATATATATACACACACATACACATATACATGTATACATATACACACACACACATACATATACACATACACATATACATATATATATATATATATATATGTTTTCTGAGGTTTTCACGGGTGTTTGTATGTAGGTCTTTGGTAATTCGGGTTTTCTCCCGCGTAAAATTGGAAGTGTCTTGGCGACGTTTCGACGAAGTCTCATTCGTCATCTTCAGGCTGGTGTCTCTTCGGCCCCGTGCCTCTCAGCCCCTGACAGGAAAGGGTGGGTCGTCCCCGTGATAGCCAGGTAATTCTCATTTCCCCCGGGGAAAGAGTTGAGTGCTATCCATCGTTCCGGTCTTGAGAGCCTGGAGGGAGAAAGCAGGAGGGGAGGGGGAGAGTCTGGTGGGGTCTCCCCCTCTTCGTCACGGCTCCGAAGTGGCGGCCATGGAGTTTCCTGTTGGACAAGAGAAATTGGATGGATTTTGTTCATGGATCTTTTTGCTTTCTACGTTAGGATGGATAGCACTCAACTCTTTCCCCGGGGGAAATGAGAATTACCTGGCTATCACGGGGACGACCCACCCTTTCCTGTCAGGGGCTGAGAGGCACGGGGCCGAAGAGACACCAGCCTGAAGATGATGAATGAGACTTCGTCGAAACGTCGCCAAGACACTTCCAATTTTACGCGGGAGAAAACCCGAATTACCAAAGACCTACATACATATACATACATACATACATACATACATACATACATACATATATATATATATATATACACACACACACACACACACACACACACACACACACACACACACACACACACACACACACAGAGAGGTGCATCAGAATTTCATTTTTGTAATGTGTGCCAGTGTGTTCACCAAAAAAAAAGATTATCTGCCTTAAAGTGAAAAACTGAGTTTGCCTTCTTCTTTTCCCCCCTCTTGTTTTGACAGAAACGCTCCAAGCAGCGGAAACTTCAGCAAAAGGCTTTGCGGAAGAGGCAGCTGAAAGAGCAGCGCCAGGCGCGGAAGGAAAGGCTGAGCGGCTTGTTCCTGAACGAAGAGGTCTTGTCGCTAAAAGTGACGGAGGAGGACCACGAGGGAGACGTGGATGTTTTGATGTGAGATAGGAATGTAATGATCAGTGTTCTTTCTAAGCCTTAAGCTTCACGCTATTGTTTACATACACTTGTACCAAAACGTGGATTGAATCGGGACTAGCTCTCCTCCTCCTCCTCCTCCTCCTCCTTATATCACTTACCTGTGATTGACTAGTTTTGGTTATTTGGCTTTTCTTTTTTCTTTTTGCAAAATTGTAGGAAATCAGGAAGATGTTCCTTAAAAAATACGTAGGACGGAGTATTTAGTTTTCAGAGGAACCCGCTGGTTAAAAAAAAAACAAAAAAAAACTGCATTTCTGTCTTTAATTCCATTCAAATTGTGGAAAGAAAAACCCTTGGATTTAAATTTGGAAGTATTTTCTTCTGTCTTCCTGCTACGTAAGTCTTAACGGTTAAAGGAAAGGATTATAGTCTGTGAAAACAATAATATGCTTTGCCAGGACTTTTTCTTCTTTGCCACTGCAGTGGTATCCAAGCCTAAACTTTATACCTTAGGTTTCCTGAAATTGCCACTGTAATTTCACTTCATGTGGGGTTTCAGAACCGTGTGACAGGGCTGTTCTGGTGACCCAGTTGGTGGTTTTAAATCTTGTGTTTTTCTCTCTATTTTCCACAAAGCAAGAGAGTATATTTTGGATTACTCATAATAATGCTTTACTTGTAGATCTTAGTAAGGCAGGCATTTTTATAGGTGGTCTGGAGTTTGGTGTCAAGCAGTGGACAAGAAATAAGAAATGCTTATTGACAAATACATATTTCTTCCCCCCCCCCCCAATGCATGTATTTCTTCTTCTGTTCCAAATCCCCATAGTGTCGTGCCTTAAAATTAATTTACTTTTTTCCCCTGTTGCTTAATATGGAAGTTTAGGGGAGGGGGAACAAAATGGCAAGAGTGAGGAAGATCAAAGCACCCCAAAGTTCTTCAAAGCATAATTAGCTCATCCTGCTTTTTTTTTCTTGAAGAACCCCAAGCAACTCGCTCTTGTACATAAAAGAGAATTTTTTTTATATTGAGAAACCAGATGTTACAGATTCAGCTGGAGGGCTGCATTGCTCTTTAGTTAATATCGATAGTCTAATATTGGAAGAAGTGCCATGGGATGAAGAAAAGAGTATTGCAATATTCTATGATGTGGCCTCAAAAGTAATTCCAGCTTTCATTATTTGTGCAACAGGACTGGGAGGAGATTTCCTTCTCTGTTCCTAATACTTTGATTTTAGATGCACAAGCTTCAGAGTCGAGCCGTGCATTGCTTGCTTTTGGACAGAAACACCTTTTTTCTGTTTTAATACTAACCATTTTGTGCTTTCATCTGATTTAAAACCTGAACCTGAATAGAACAAAACGGTAGCTTGCCTGTAGTTTACTCTTTCCACCATTTTCAGATAATCTGTAAGAAAAAGGTTTGCATGAAGCAGTAATCTTTGATGACTAAAACAGAATGTAAAGCTTTTCAGTCCCCCCCCCCCTTCCTGTAGTTTACACAGGGGAAGTATTTAAATTGTATTTCAACATTCTAGCTGATCCATATTAGGGTAGTGTACACAGTACTTGGTAGATGTCGAATACTTATAGATGTTTGAAGTTCACTAGATTATTTCTACAAGCCAAATTCCTCTTTGTTTCAATTTTTAATCCTGGATTGTAGTTTTGGCACATAGTTACATTTATTAATGATCATCAACTCTGCTCAAGAACAGGAAAATTATTCTAAAGTACTGTAGCCAAATCATACTCTGTGAGTACTAAGGCAGATTAAAATGTGGTAGCCCAATACTCGGTGTTGTAACAAACTTTGAAGAAGTGTGATCCCTCTTCATATTCTAGTCCTTAATTTCTGCAATTACCCGAAAGTTTCCAATTGCTTTAATCCTGCCGCCGCCGCCCCCAGCTAATTTTTCACCTGTGTGTATGTGTGTTAAAATAATGATTGTTTACAGTGTCTCATGTGTTGATTCCTGGTTAACAACTGCTAAGATAGTTTAAAAAATTCAAAACGCTTTTGACTAAGCTGTGGTCTAAAACCACGTGTTTTGGGGTGTTTTTTTTTAAATGGGCTTCTTTTCTTTTTTTTTTTACAAATTTAAAAGCAATGTTGGAATATAGACAGGAGCTATTTTGTAGCCCGATGCCTGTGTTCTATTTATTGTAAGCTGTTTACAAGCTGCCTAAATATTTAATAAAATAACTTAAGTAATTGAGAGAACGAGTAATCCGCTTCTCTTGCAAAGCTTAGAAGAAGGAGCACTGAAAACCTGATTTGTTTTTTTTTTTTTAAAAAAATTGCTGTTCTGTTAGCTTGAATGTAACTATGAAAACCTGTTTACATTTTGTGTCTGTCTGCGTGTTCCCTTTTCTCACCCACTACAGATGTTCCGATAAGCCAAGTATTTGACTTTAAACAAAGGAGAAAAGCTTGTGTAAAAAAAACAAGAAAAAGAAAAAGATTGCCTAGAATGCTTTGGTAGTTCTAACCACTGAGATATTTTCTTGATCTAGAGTAAAGCCTTTACCCCTTTCCATTTTGTTTGTTTTATTTTTCTACGTGGCGTTGAAATAAAAGAGTTTCTAGAGAGAAATTATCTACATCAAATTGTACATATACGACTGTAAAGTCCCTTTTCAAGGCTCCTGTATCATAGTTGTAGAGAATCTTATAGAACACTAGCCAAATGTCTTAATTCTAAAAGAAAACCCTAATAATAGGTTTGTGATCTATCTCTTCTTGACTTATTCCCACCTTATATCCCTCTGGCTCACTTCAGCAATAGTTAACTCATCCATCCTTTTGAAGGTTAATACAGATCATGGTTTATCCTGGCATTCTCCGCTCATTTGGTACGTTGGTTTAGGATTCAGCTGCTGGAGGGAATCAGATTGAGAAGGTTACTCTTCTTCCCTCTGGGGTCAATGTTTCTGTACACTCTTGAAGTCTTGTGGGAAAGTTTAGGTAATATATATGGCAGCTTGACCAATCAACTCAAAAGTGATCCATTATTGAATCAGGTCGAGCTCACGAGCTTCTTACTTAAGTGTGGGCATGTGTAAAGGCAGAGTGCAGTGCATGTGGCCTCAAATGTGCTTTTTATAATCTGGTTGAGAGATAATAGTGTGTAATATGGATGAAAAGAAAGGTGAGCTTCATAACCAAAGCGAAGAGAAGACTTTTTTAACTTTGGCGAGGATGCTTCAAATGGAGATCTATCTATCTATGTATCTGAGCTGTTTCCTAATTTTCTGCCACAATGTATATTGAAACGGACTTGTATATACAATTTTTCATTGTACATTCTGTATCTACTTACTGTAGTGTTTGTAGAATCCACTCCTGTTTTGTTCTTGGATGTTGCAAAGAATTTAAACTGCTAAGTATACATATTGGGCATCGTGATTTGTTTCCCTTCCTCCCCCTTCTTTAGCTCTGAATTGTATTTAAAAACGGTCACATAAACATAATAGTCTGGGTTTGGCATTAAAGACAAGATATGCTGATGCAAACTTAATATGTGCCGTGTCGTATCTGGAAAGCTGCAATTGGGAATTTTACCTAATATTTGGGAGGTGTAGAACATCAGGCTCGTGTTTTTGGGTCTCCCTCCCTCCCTTCTCTTTCAGTTAAATCTATTCTAGCTTTTCTTCAATAGCTGGTGTGTGGTTCCACTTCGGAAGGGTAAGAAATCAAATTGCTTTTAATTATTTTATCCTAAAGGAATTCCAGAGGCTGTCGAAAAGAGGGATGTACAGGTGGTCCTCAACTTAACAGCGATAAGTGAGCCCAAAATTTCTGTTGCTAAGCGAGACCTTTGTTAAACGAGTTTTGCCCCATTTTACGACTTTTCTTACCCCGGTTGTTAAGTGAGTCAGTGCAGTTGATCAGTTAGTAACCCGGTTGTTAAGTGAATCTGGCATCCCCACTGATTTTGCCCGTCAGAAGGCTGCGACCCAGCCCGTCAGAAGGCTGGGACTCAGCAACGGTCGTAAGTGTGAAGCAGTTGCCAAGCGTCTGAAATTTGATCCCACGAACACGGAGGATGCTGCAAAGGCCCTAAAAGTGTGAAAAACGGCCGTCACTTTTTCCAGTGCCATTGCAGCTTTGACCGGTCGCTAAACGAACAGTTGCAAGTCGAGGGCAGCCCCGATACACATCCCTGATGTGAGGTAGAATCTCGCAGAGTTTGAAGTCTAAAACGGAGGCCGTGGTGCAGGAAAACACGGCCGTAATGGGCACATTCTATACTAAAGGCAGATGTGTTTGTAGCTGCAAAAGGTAGAGTTTTGGAACTTTACCCCTTCACCTTCAGAAAAGCCGTCCTGCGTATAAGAACAAGCCTGGAAAATTACTTTTGTTCAAGGGGAGGGGTCTTCACCTGGCTGAAGCCATTTTATTGATGATTTGGAAGCAAGGGTTTGAATCAACGAGTAAACTACAGGGAATAATGTTCACTTGGGACACTGGGAGAAAGTCTGTGCTGGAATGAAATATCCTTGAAGGAGATGGCCTCATCCCATCCCAAGGACTCACTGTGTCCAGGATGCTGCGGCAACATCTTGCCTTTCTGACCCCAGACTTAAAAGAGGTGGTCGGTCATATCTCCCTGACCACCTGTACCAAAACTGATTAAGAAGAAGCAGGTCTTGCGTGTCGCTACGTTCTTTAAAGACAAATGGTTGTTTTTGCCCCTTATTTCCTTGGCATTGGGTACTAAGCAAGCCTTTTTAGTAGAGAAAATGGTGTCTTGCTTGGATAGTATAAAAGGGCCAGCCAATCAAGAGCTGCTGGGTAGAGTTACAATAGTGGTAAATCACTCTCCGATTACTTTGCTTGAAGCTGTTGATCGCTCCCACAAGAGGGAGCAGTGTTTTCACACATTTCTGCCTTTTGAAACACCCCAAAGTAGCAGACAAACTTCTTTCCACCAGCAGTCTTTTTACACCCTAAACATAAAAGCATTATTTATGTGTCAGCCTAGGGGTCCACCTGTTTTCCAAAGCACCAGAAGGCAGTTAAGAAGCAACGGATGGAAACTAATCAAGGAGAGAAGCAACCTAGAACTAAGGAGGAATTTCCTGACAGTGAGAACAATCAACCAGTGTTGCCTTCAGAAGTTGTGGGTGCTCCATCACTGGAGGTTTTTAAGAAAAGATTGGACAGCCATTTCTCCAGAATGGTAGAGGGTCTCCTGCTTGTGCAGTGGGTTGGACTAGAAGACCTCCAGGGTCCCTTCCAATTCTGTTATTTTGTTATGTGTTCAATCTATATCTTGCCTTTCCTTGAAGTGATAATGTGATCACTTTATCCTGCGTGAGTGGTGCTCTTGAGATGCATGGAAAAAGTAGCTAATTGTTTTATGGAATCCCTAACTACGTTTTTACCCATTAAGCAAGTAAATTGTTTTGTGCAGAATTAGAAATTGCCTTAGATAAAATTAGCTCTTCCCATGCAGGATGGTCCCTCCCTGTGGGTCTTCAAGTTCTAGGTCAGGGGTGTCAAACTGCCGGCCGGCGGGCCGGATGCATCATAGCGAAACCGCGCTCACCCCATTGCCGGCAATGGCAAAAAAGTCGCGACACGTCACGTGATGTTGCGAGTTTGACACCCCGGTTCTAGGTAGAGAGAGATTTTTTCCCATTATGTGCCAACTGACCTCTTGATAGCTTTGGAATCAGGTCGCCAAGACTTGTTACCTTAAGTTGGGAGAAACTCATGTTTAATCTTGTATCCTTAATCTTTATGGGAGTTTGTCCCCTTGCTCCGTTTTTGCTAAATACATCTCTGTCCGATGAATTGAAAGCAAAGGCCAGAATCAGGAAAGTGGTGGTTTATTACATGTTCTTCCATTTTCACGCTTGGGTGTCACCAGGGTAGATCTGCCAAAACAACAGATAGGGATGTTTAGACCAGCAGGCAGAATAGTCAATCCTATTGCCTTAAAATAAATGTATCTATTGACTGATAAAAAGTATTTGCAGACTGATAAAAGAAGTAATTACCGAGCTGAACACGTTCTAAGGGCCTGTATTAAAATTCAGAGAGATCTCCCATCTGCTTGCAGATTACCATTAATGCAATTCATATAAAGCTCAATTTCATTTCTGTATTTGCTGAACAAGCCATCGGATATACAAAGTGCCAAATATATATATGAGCAGGTCATCACCTGAGCTTAATTGCACACAAATTTCCGTCAGGCAGTGACGCTTAAGATGGCCAGAAACTGTTTTAAGAGTTAGTATAAATGCATTAGCCTATAAACCGTGCATCTGTTATATCGGAAGGAGTGGATTGTCTCTGATAGAGCTTAGTGACATTGATTTTTGATTAATCATTTTACTTAATGACTCATCTGTAATCACAGTGCAGTGAAAACATGGTGTTTGCCTACCCAGGCATCAAGTCATTTTGCATTTGTTTGAAGAATCACCCTGCCAGGGTTGGATAGCAAATTTACTTCAAGTCTACAAATGAAGGTAGTCGTCAGTACTTGAACAGTTAGTCCTTGACTTAACAGCAGTTCATTTAGTGACTGTTCAAAGTTACAACCGCACTGAAAAATGTGACTTATCGCACGGCCGTGGCTGCATCTCCGTGGCCACGTGATCAAAATTCAAAGACTTGGCAACTGGTTCACATTTATGACGGTTGCCGTGTCCTGGGGTCAAGGGATCCCCTTTTGCAACTCTCTGACAAGCAAAGTCAGTGGGGAAATCAGATTCTCTTAGCAACTGTGACAAGAAAAATCATAAAATGGAGCAAAACTCACTTAACAAACGTTTTCACATAGCAACATAAATTTTGGGCTCAACTGTGGTCATAACGCAAGGACTACGTCTATGAAAACAGATCCAAGAGAAGTTTTTTTTGAATTTTAGCTCTTCTCTACAATAATCTGATAGGAAACCGTTTAAAAATCACCCATAAATGGCTTTCACCACAACTCTTAAGACAACTGCTTAATCGTTTTCCCAAGAATTAATTTTTAGGACATCGGTCTCCTTCCCCCCTCCCAGAGAAACAGAGAATCTTTGGAACCCATGAAAACATTTTTATGTTTTCCCCTCTCTTCCCCCTTTCATCTCATCTGCCCTCCCCTTAGTGCTTGTCAAGATGGCTGCTGATCCCAAAAGATAAATCTCTTTAACAATTCAAAATAATGTACAACTTCGCGGTTGCTAGGAGCAACATAGATGTGGCGGATATGATTGAAGCAATTTGGAGGGCAATTTGAGAAATTCTTCAAGTAGTTGGATATTAATGCTGTTTGTTTCGTCTCTCTCTCTCTTCCCTCTCCCCTTTTTTGGGTCTGACGTGAGTTCACCTTCACCCCAAGAGGTGAAAGGCAAAAAGATTTAACGTTGACGTTTGCTTTTCCCTAAATGGAAGGCTTTCTAGGAGGTGGGAACTGACAAATCCATCGAGGTAGTTTATTTAAGTTAGGAGACGTATTCCTAATAAATGGAGGCTGTTCTGATATACATCGTTATGGTTCCTTGGAATAAAAAGGACAGTATTCATCACATTTAGATGGCCTCCATAGAGTTCATAAACATGATGAGAAGAGGATAACAGGTAATCCTCCACTTAACGGCCAGAAACCCAAGTCCCAAATTTCTGTTGCTGTTAAGTGAATTTTGCCCCATTTTATGACCTTTCTCGCCACGCTTGTCAAGGGAATCGCCGCAGTTGTTAAGTTAATAACGCAGTTGTTAAAAGTGAATCTGGCTTTCCCATTTGACTCCAGGACCCTGCAACGGTCACAAACGTGAGTCAGTTCCCCCGATTTTCCCCGTTGACTTTGGCAGAAAGTCGTAAAATGGGATCACGCGAACCCAGGACACTGCAACCGTCCTGAATATGAGTCGTCAGGTGTCTGAATTTTGATCGT
Organism: Azemiops feae; assembly: GCA_023970755.1. Taxonomy (NCBI): domain Eukaryota; kingdom Metazoa; phylum Chordata; class Lepidosauria; order Squamata; family Viperidae; genus Azemiops; species Azemiops feae. Next base: position 135,046 of record JALGBA010000959.1, read on the forward strand.
GTGACTATCAGGATACCGCAATGATTGTGTGAAAACTGGTTCACACTTTGAACGGTCACTAAACAAACCATTGTAAGGTAACTTAGATCCAACGGTCATCTGGATGTCATCGCTTAGGTAACGTGAGTGGCTGGAATGGAAGTACGGTCAAACAAAATTGGGTTCCAACCTCTGATGGGAGTTTGTTACTTCTGAATGGGCCACTGGAGAGGACTAACCATTTTATGACGGCGTGAAACTTTATGATGAAACTTCATCCAAAGGGCCGAGTGAAGTGGAACTAATCTATGCCGGCTTAATATTTGTTTCTGCTGTGGGAAACCCGGGTCCTGGGGAAATGAAGCATTCTCAGGTTGAGCCTCTTTAATCCATAGGGATTTCCTGCGGTGGCTACTTTTCCCTTGCAATGAATAATTTCTAACTCCTTGGAGGAGGCGGAGGCTAATGAAGTTGTATAATTGTCTCAGCGGGGTGGGTTAACCTGGGAAGTGGAAACTGGAAGAAGGCAATGACAACAACACCCTTCCACGTTGCCACCCAGAAATCTCGGTGGATGTCTCTCTGAAAGCACCAGGAATCAAATCTTAATTTTTTTTGTTTTTGTTTTTAATCAGGCCACGGTTAAGAGTTAGGAAGCCCACAGTATAGAATCCACTCCACGTATGCCTGGCTGAGGAATTCTGGGAATTGAAGTCCACAAGTCATAAAAGGGCCAAGTTTGAAGACCTCGGATCTATGAAAACCATGGGTCTGCCATTTTGGGGTAGTTTATAAGGAGATCTTGGAAAACCACCCCTCAGATGTTTTAATTGGATTTTCTGCATTGCTGTAAAGGATTGGACTAGATTAGGTTTCTCAACCTTGGCAAGCTTAAGATGTGTGACTTCAGCTCCCAGAATTCCACAGTTGTCATAACTGGTGGGTGAATCCTGGGAGTTGAAGTCCACCCATCCTAAAACGGTCAAGGTTGAGAAACCATGTGGATAATCCTTGTGATTCCTTCCAACTCTACAATTCCATGATTCCAGATGAAGCAAAGCATTTCTGGAATTCTGCAATGCCCCTAAGTCGCTGCCAATTAAATTAGTGACTTTAATAGGCTACAAAGCTTTAGTTAGCGTGACTACTTAGAACATCAATGCATCTCTCTCTCTCTCTCTATTTGATTTAGTCCTTATTTATATATTATTCGCGCTACACGGCTGTCAGCAAATCCTGGTCCTGAAATCATTTTTAGCCTCTCCCTTCTCAGCATATTAACTTTTTATGCACAGTGCAATTTAGGAATGAAATGCACTGAAAGGCTTTGCTTGGGCGAAAATGGAACTCGGGCTCCATAATATGCTGCACGAAAGCAAAATTTTCAGCCACAATCCTTGAATTAACCACTCTTCTAGCCACGCTTATTTGCCTTTGTTCCTTGCGAAACAGGCTTGAAAGGACCAAGCCGAAGAGTTGCATTTCCTGCAAGTAATTTAAATTGAACTCTTATGAGTATTGACGGATTTATTCCGTTTAGAATCAATAATAGGAGGCTTTAAAGCAAAGCCCTATCAATTTGGGTTCAACAGCTCTTTGCATCCTCTGGCCTGCACCCCCCTCCTGAATTTTAGCAATTTGTCTTTTTTGGGGGGTGGGGTGGGGGAGACACGGACTACGTTTCATTAAATTGACTGCGATGAAAGTCTCTCATCTTTTCAACGAAAAACAAAGGCTGGAGTTTAAAACAGACCATGCCACTCGCTTCGGTGCCAGTGGGGGCTTTTGCTTTGCATTCTTCAAACAGTAGTACTGCTGTGGTGCGTAGCAACTCGGGGTAGAAATGGAAGAGGCCTTCAAAAGAAGTCCTCCAGAAATTCTGGTGTCCCCAAGTTGTGGGTGCTCCATCCCTGGAGGCTTTCAAGAAGAGACTTGGACCCCCATTTGTCTGGAATGGTAGAGGATCTCCTGCCATGGGCAGGGGGTTGGACTAGAAGACCTCCAAGGTCCCTTCCAACTCTGATATTCTATGTTCTAAGTTTAAGGATGGGGAAGGAGGGCTTGGGTGTCAAAGAGGAGACGAGGAGTTCCTCCCGAATGTGTCCAAAGTGAAGAGTTTTTTTTAGGATTTGTCTGCTCTGCAGGTCCAAGGACAGATTGAAAAGGCAGGTCGGTCCAAACAAGAGGCCATGTTCTGATGGCAAAATGTTCGTGTGTATTTTAAAGCCTTGGGGTGTCTGTTGCTAGTAGACACACAGTACGCTTGGGGGCTACCGCACTTATTCAGCCTGACCACAATAGGAGTTATGGGCTGCATCATCGCTTCTTTCATTTTGCTTAGCTTTTTCTGTCACCCCAGTCCCTTTTTTTTTTTTGGAAACAAAAAAAGACATTTGCCAAGAAGAGCTTAAATCCCTCAGGTAGGGTTTGAGGAGCACTTTGCGCTCCACAAGTTTTATGAGGCCCATAAAGGAGACTGCTCCGTTTTGGTCCGCAACTATGAGACTGAATAAAAACAGTATCTGTTTTGGTAATTGTGTCTGGGAATTTTGTGAATTAAAAATCCGACACTCAGCTGGGGAAAGGCCAACCAAATTCTTCTAAAAGAAATGACGGTGTCATGCATTGGTATCGTTGGACCCAAAGATCTGTCCCCCACACCGATGATTACGGCTTTTAAATCCAGGGTTATGTCTCATTGCTAAGCGTAAAATATCCTTTAGTAGTTCATTTTTCTAGCCTCTCTCTCTCTCTCTCTGTCTCTCTCTCTCTCACTCTCTTTCTCTCCCTTTCTCTCTCTCCCTCTCTCTCTCTCCCTCTCTCTCTCTCTCTCTTAAAAAAAACCTACTCCAGCCCTGCACACCCTTTAAACTTTTGTTGTCTTCCAAATAAGCTTGAAGAGCTAATGTAATCTTTTTGTGCGGTGAACGGCTATGAAAACATCAAAGGTTTTTGGATAACATGGAGCTTTGCATTTTGCGATGCCTGCCTATTGAATTTCCATTTTTGTGATTCTACTTAAAGAGCAATATTATCACGGCCCATTTCCTTGCCAGCTCCTTCTATTTCCCTGCACAATGGGAGGCCGGATTCTTTCAGGCCCAACAGAATTATCTCCCTGTAAATTATTCCTAACTCCATTACCGAATACTAAACGGCCCCCCGTACCTGAGTCGGAGCGGAAAGATAACATGGCAATCTATTTGGTGTTTTTTTTTTCTCCCCCCCCCCCCATCTCCGCCTAGGTGACAAGGTGGGCCCATCGGAGCTGGGGAAGATGATAAAGGGACAGATGCATTAGATCTGCAACCGGGAGAAAAGTTTACTTTGATTATGTACTAAATGTCCTGGATATGTTTTGTTCTCTCGTCAGTTTGACAGCTCTCCGAACGGATAATGGCTTGCCTTTTTCATGGATGATTGGAGGCTAATTTTTGGTCTAATAAAGGGGGCTGGGAGTTGAAAGTGGCTTCCAAGGTAGTCTTTGAGTTCCCTTATCCTCCCCCAAAGGGAAATTGTTCGTGAAATTATTCTAAAATTTGTTTAGCTTGTTGCGGTTTATTTCCTTCTCCACCCCACTTAAAGCCTCTCCTTCGCTCCAGTTTGATGATTTGTGTTCCAGCAATCTTTGGCACATTTGCAGTTTGGGGAACGATCTTCCTGCATTAAAATGATTTGTTTTGAAGAATGAATATTCACAGCCTGACTTGCAGATGGCTTTGTGCAGCTCAGCTGGGAGATCACCTTGTCCTTGCCCATCCTTTCTCCTCTCCTCTCCTCTCCTCTCCTCTCCTCTCCTCTCCTTCCTTCCTTCCTTCCTTCCTTCCTTCCTTCCTCCTTCCTTCTTCCTCCCTTCCTTCCCTTCCTTCCTCATCTCCTCCTCCTCCTCCTCCTCCTCCTCCTCCTCCCCTCTAGAAACACCCTTCTTTTAGCAACTACATCGGTTGAGAAGCTAAGCAGGGCGAGCTTTCTGGATGAATTTTCTTGGCCAATTCCCAGTTCTTCCTACTGGGTTTCCCTTTTCTATACGTTGTTTATTTGTCAGTTTATTCTGACTTCCGTAAAGTCAAAATAACGCCGCCGTTTCTTCTCTTCTCTTCTCCTCCCCCCCCCAACATTAATCCTGTGATTTTGGTCAGCTCTAAAACGAGTCTGCAGATAAAGGGGTTGTCCGGATCAGCTTCTGTGAAACCAGAAAACTGAAATTATTGGGGTTAACTGGCTGTGAAAGTCAACTTTGGTCAAAAGTCTGTGGCTGAAACTGGACGCTTGCAAAACGCAATATATTCTTTCCTTCATTCTACCAGTAGCCCTTTTGTTGACCCAGACGAGTCTGTAATTCCAGCTGTCTTACCGTCTTCTGCTTTAGTTCACAATAACATATCTGGGCGGTTGATTTCCAGGATTGTAAAGTTATGCACAGATGTGATGTCTTCACCTGCCTCCATCTGTATCAATGCGTCAAGTAGTTTTGCCCCAGTACTTCGCTTAAAGCAGTTTCTTCTTTTTATTTAAGGGGTCTTCTGACATTTTGTATGTTTTTCCACCACTAAGAATTGAGTGCTTAATCCATTGCTGTATAATCTTGCAATTTCATACTCCCTTAGCTTTATTCCCTTCTTTTATACTGATTTCCTGGCTATATCTTAGCATGAGAGTAAGGACCAGATAAAACTATTTCTTCCTCTCCTTTGAAATATCTTGAGAACTGGATTGCAAAGAGATAAGCTGAATATCAATAGAAGAGAACATTTGTAGCTCAGGGCTAAAGTGTGGATTCCTTGGTGCTCTCTGAGCTTGGTTGTTTTCTTGCAGGCGTTTCATGACCTAACTAGGTAACATCATCAGTGCTAGAAGGGGCTTGTATCTAAACAGAGAACAAAGCCCCAGTCCCTTCTAGCCAGCCAGAAACACTGGCGTAGGTGGATGGAGTGATGGCTGGAGGGTTGAGAAACACTGATTTAGATAGATATATGGGTGGATGGATAGATAGATGGATGGACAGATGGATGGATAATTGAAAAACATTGATGTACATAGATGATGGATGGATGGATGGATAAATGGATGGATGGATGAATAGTTGAGAAACATGGTGTAGATAAATGGATGGATGGATGGATGGATAGGTATATGGATGAACAGTTGAGAAACATTGGTGTAGATAAATAGATGGATAGATGGATGAATAGTTGGGAAACACTGGTGTAGATAGATAGATGGATAAATGGATGGATGAATAGTTGAAAAACATTGGTGTAGATAAATGGATGGATAGATGGATAGATGGATGAATAGTTGGGAAACACTGGTGTAGATAGATAAATGGATGGATAGATAGATGGATAAATGGATGGATGAACAGTTGAGAAACATTGGTGTAGATAAATAGATGGATAGATGGATGAATAGTTGAGAAACATGGTGTAGATAAATGGATGGATAGATGGATAAATGGATGGATGAACAGTTGAGAAACATTGGTGTAGATAAATAGATGGATAGATGGATGAATAGTTGGGAAACACTGGTGTAGATAGATAAATGGATGGATAGATGGATGGATAAATGGATGAATGGATGAATAGTTGAGAAACATTGGTGTAGATAAATGGATAGATGGATGAATAGTTCGGAAATACTACTGTAAATAGATAAATGGATGGATGGATGAATGAACGAATACTTGGGAAACACTGATGTAGATAGATAAATGGATGGATGGATGGATAAATAGTTGGGAAACACTGGTGTAGATAGGTAGGTCGTTCGTTTTTGGAATTCACTTCCCTTGTATGGAGTTTGTACTAAGGAAAACACACCACATTTTTTGTACCGGATCAATGGCTTATTAATCTCACCAACAAAAGTCTTCCAACTTCTGAAGCCCCAGCCCTTCCTTAAAGCGTTGCTCTGTTACAAATTGACCTGCAATATTTGTGCGTTGAACGAGCCTTTTTGCTCGCGTTGTGAACTCAGCCCCTCAGCTCAGGGGCTTTGCAGGGCTTTGTAGCTGTGTGTGTGTATGTGTGTGTGTGTGCTCAACCTCTTCTCTTCCCCTTCTCCTTTTCCACATCCTCGGCGGCTTTGCTGCACGGAGGGCCAAGGCAGGTGCGCCTTTGCCATTCACAAGACTTGGGGAGAAAACTCTTGCGGGCAAAAATCTTTGATCTCCCTCTGCATCTAAAGCTTAATGCTCCTTTTCCAATTACTCCGTGAATTGTTGAAGAGATTGCCAGAATAAAAAAAGAGAGAAGACGCTGAAGTCTCTGATCTCTCTCTCTCTTTTTTTTTAAAGGACTTAGAAAAGAATCAGGGCCACATACTTCTTAAATTAATTTTCTTCATGAATACTTCCTTCTGAATGCGGATTTGTGAGTCAGCAGACCCGACTGGGGGCGACTTTTGTCTTTCCTCCAAGCCACCTGGCTTGCTATTTGCAGATTTCTCTCTCTTTTCCACCCCTCCCTTGTCACCACACAGTTCTTCCATCAACTGTCCTCAGAACAGGCCTATTGTGGAGAAAAACACGGAAGGATTGAGCGGCAGTTGGCACTTGGACTTGGTATTTATTATTTTTTTCCAGAACAGAATCAACTCGTAGTTGCTACAAGCCTCATCTTGTCTCTACAGATGTGAAAACGGTGAATGATGAAGAGTGCAGTAAGGAGGAATATTAGTGTATTATTATTATTATTATGACCAGGATGATGTTCCTAACTCAATCTAAGATGCTAGAGCTTCCAAACACCAACCTTGCTTCTTCTTAGTGTATTGACTTTGCTTTATTGCTTTATTTGCGGGGGAATCTGCGATATCGGAATTGCCTTGGTGAGAGGTATCTTTAATTTTGAGTTTCCCCCAAGTCTTAAATAAAAATTTATTTAAACTAAATAAATAAATAAACAGATGCAACTACAATGTTAGAAGAGGCTGGCAGAACAGGATGCTCTGGATTACCTCGCCCATTAATTAAATTATAATTGTTCAAGATTGTTCAGGTTCACAGTTGATTTTACAAAGGGCTTAGTTAGCTCTCCCAAGCTTTTTATATGAAGCGTATGTGGATTTTTGCGATTGCAATGACCGTTTCTTCAAACACAGCTACATGAACGACATTATTTAGTACAGCATTATATTGTATTAATTCCAGGAACTATATCTTTCAGAAAGGAAACCTGTGACCTATTCATGGGAGGTTTTGTGTGTGTTAAGGCAAGGCCTTTTTTTTTTTTGAAAAAAGATAGGATTCTGGATTGCACACCACTGACTTTCTCCATTGATGTACTTCTTAAGACGCTTAACAGAAAAGTACATTTTCAGCCTGCCGTTGGCTTTGGGCACTGGGTTACATTTAAGTTAGGAAAGTTATGATACGAAGATTGACATTATTTGATAATGTACCCCTTTGAGTTAGTTTTGGCTCTTGACAATTACGCTGACGGGTCCCTGCATTTTCAGAAAGGGCTCGCCATTGCCTCTTTCCTAGGGCTCAGAGGGAGTGACTGGCCCAAGGTCACTCAGCTAGCTTCATCCCTACAAAAAATTATAAATCAAGTTTCCTGGTGTCTAGCAGCTTTCATCTATCACGTCAATCTGGTCTTCGCAAAGCCAAGCCAGATCATCTTTTTTTTTTTTAACCTGGTGGACGCACCTAGAAAGTTTGAGAATGGACTGTGGATTAAAATAGCTGCCGTTGAGAGAGGCTGGACTGCTTCCAGAGGAAATTATCTGCAGGCAGATTGGCTGCCCAAACAGGCACACAAATCACACACTGAGCTGGTTTGTTTTATCATGGTTTATTAAAGAACAGCCCAGTCCGCACAGTAAGTTAAGTCATAATCCAGTTTACAGATCACAGTGGTTAGGTAAATACAAAATGTAGTAAGCCAAAACAATTATGATTGAGTGCATGGTGTCCGCTAGTACTCAAAAGTTGCTATTTGTGGTGCCAGATCATTATTTAAAGTTCTTATTTCCTTTTACTAAGGATAAGTGAGTCAGTTCTTCTCCTGTTCTGAATGGCAGTTCTTTTCTCCTTGCAACGCTACTTAATGGAATGGAATGGAATGGAATGGAATGGAATGGAATGGAATAGAATAGAATAGAATAGAATAGAATAGAATAGAATAAGGAGAATAGAATAGAAAAAGGAGAATAGAATAGAATAGAATAAGGAGAATAGAATGGAATGGAATGGAATAGAATAGAATAGAAAAAGGAGAATAGAATAGAATAAGGAGAATGGAATAGAATAGAATAGAATAGAATAGAATAGAATAAGGAGAATAGAATAAGGAGAATAGAATAGAATAGAATAGAATAAGGAGAATAGAATAGAAAAAGGAGAATAGAATAAAATAGAATAAGGAGAATAGAATAAAATAATAGAATAGAACAGAATAGAATAGAATAATAGAATAGAATAGAATAGAATAGAATAGAACAGAATAGAATAGAATAAGGAGAATAGAATAGAATAGAATAGAAGTAGAATAGAAGTAGAATAGAATAGAATAGAATAAGGAGAATAGAATAGAATAGAATAGAATAGAATAAGGAGAATAGAATAGAAAAAGGAGAATAGAATAGAATGAGAATGGAATAGAATAGAATAGAATAGAATAGAATAGAATAGAATAGAATAAGGAGAATAGAATAAGGAGAATAGAATAGAATAGAATAAGGAGAATAGAATAGAAAAAGGAGAATAGAATAAAATAGAATAAGGAGAATAGAATAGAATAAAATAATAGAATAGAATAGAACAGAATAGAATAGAATAATAGAATAGAATAGAACAGAATAGAATAGAATAAGGAGAATAGAATAGAATAGAATAGAATAGAATAGAATAGAATAGAATAGAATAGAAGTAGAATAGAATAGAAGTAGAATAGAATAGAATAGAATAGAATGGAATGGAATGGAATGGAATGGAATAGAGAATAGAATAGAATAGAATAGAATAGAATAGAATAGAATAGAATAGAATAGAATAGAATAGAATAGAATAGAAGAGAGAATAGAGAATGGAGTGGAGAGTGGAGTGGAGGAGTGGAGTGGAGTAGAGTAGAGTAGAGCTGAAAGGGACCTTGGAGGTCTTCTAGTCCAGCCCCCTGCTCAAGCAGGAAAACCTATACCATTATGGGCCAATACAATTTTCTGAGCTATTTCTTCCTATTATAATTAGATACGGTATATATGAGCTGAGCCATTAGAGCTGACTGTATACATCACTTTAAATCATAATAAGCACATTCAAACATTCAATATTGCAAAACATTTCCTTCGTTTGTTTTAACCATCCCTCCCTTGTGTAGTTTATCTCAAAGAGAAAATGTACAGACTGGCCTCGCCGCTGAATTAATCTGTCCAAATTAATTTGCAAAAAAACCTTCTCCTTTTTTTATTCCTCTCATTGCATCCGACCTGTGTTGAATTCAACCTATCACTCACATACTTGCTTATGAAATCCTAATGCCAAGCATAGTAGCCAAAGTAACAATCGTGAAATATACGGGGTTTTTTTTAAAAAAAAATAAAAATAAAAAAATACGCAGGTCTAAAAATGCCATTTGTTTTACATGCATCTTGCCCCAAAGGCTGCAGACGCAAACGATTATACAAACCAATTTTGTCTGCTAACTTGGAGACATTTCATAGCTATGCCGAAGAACGGAACGTCTGTTTCAAGTCAAACACTCGGTTTGACACTGAGAAAATCAAGACTGTAGCAAATGGATTTTAGGCAACGTGACTCTGAGCTTATTTGAGCTAATTGTTTAAATGACTGCAACTTGGATGAAAACGTTTTGTTGACGTTCGGTCCCTTTCCACAGAATTCCTCAACTTCCGCCATACACACACTCTCCTTGGGTACGGTAATATCGGCCACGCTTCTCGCTTACAAAACAGGAATCTGTTGGACCACATAGCTTCCATCCGTGATGGCTTCAGCATGGTTTTCCTGGTTTCCCAAACGAAACAAGAGTTCTACTTTCCAAAAAAATCTTTTAACAAACAAGGCCCATCCCATTTGCAAGATTTTTTTTTTTGAAGCCCCGACTTCCCACGGCAGGGTTCATTCTTAATGAACACCCTCCCCAACATTCCCCCTTTTAAATAAAAAAGCAGTCTTTCTTCAAAAAGCGATCCAGGCATGAAAAGAGATGAATTGTAGATGGCAACAGCTTAGATCAAGGGGTAAAAGCCATGCTCTGTCTGGGTGTGTCTGTTAGGAGAGACCTTGGCGCATCTTGGCCAACAGAAAACCTTCCCTGGTTGAAGATCCATTTTAGTGAAGAACCTTCTCAGTATTCCTGTGATTCAGTGTCAGGTTCAAAGGAGGCATCTGTGGAGAACAGTCTTTGCCTTTCAGCCTCAGGTCTGCTGGGTTTGAGTGTTTTGTCTCAGCCAGGAGAGGATTGGTGAAGGTGGTGACCCCCGCGTTGGCCGGAGCTTTCATTAGAACTGAGGTGGTGGCCATCAAAGGATTTAACGCACTCAGAAACCTGTATTCATGAGGAGGAGGAAGAGAAAGAAGAGGTCCACGGCTGGAATTTGGGAAAGATTTATTTCTTGGGGGACACAGAAGCCACCAAAACACCAGACCAGTCTCTCGAGTCTACTTCTCCAACTTTTTCCGATCACCAGTATTGTTCCGGAAGCTACTCCACTCACTGCCTTCCTTAGATTTTAATATGGATTATATATGTCTCCAAAGCTTTCTTGGCACCTATTACAATTCCCAGTGTAATAATTATTATCTACTAATACTCCATAATGATAATATTCTGAATCGTGGAATAAAAAAACTGGAAGGGACCTTGGAGGTCATCTAGTCCAGGGGTCCTCAACCTTGGCAACTTTAAGACTTGTGGACTTCAACTCACAGCTGGCTGAGGAATTCTGGGAGTTGAAGTCCACAAGTCTTAAAGTTGCCAAGGTTGAAGGACCCCTGGTCTAGTCCAACCCCCTGCTATGGAGAATAATTCAATCCCCTTTTCTCTGTGACAGCCCTTCAAGTATTGGAAGATACTATCAGGTCTCCCTGAAGCCTTTTCTTCATCAGACTACACATACCTACTTCCCCTAGCTGTTCATCTTATGGTTTAGTCTCCAGACCCCTGATCACCTTTGATGCTCTTCTCTGCACTCTTTCTAGGACCTCAGCATCTTTTTTTTTTTGGTATCACGGAATGACCATTAAACAGTGTAAATACAGTGACAGGTTAACTCCGAATTAGACAGTTAATGTGGTTTGACGTTGGAATGGGTAATGAAGGGCTATTTTTTTTTAAATAAAAGTGTTACCCAACTTTTCAACGTTCCCAAGATAAACAATTTAAAGCAGTTTGCCAATAAATAAATACTTTGCCAATAAATTTATTTGCCAATAAAGAACAGCACCAAGACCGCACAGGAAAACAAACCAAAAGAAAGGTAAATTTATCAGAAGAAGGGAAGCGATTGATAACTCATTCCAGTAACATTTCTCTTTCTAGCTCAGAGGTCCCCAACCTTTTGGGCACCAGGGACCGGTTCCGTGGAGAGACGTTTTTCCATGGACCGGA
>JALGBA010000960.1:0-42844 GCA_023970755.1 Azemiops feae
ACTTTCAGAAAATTTCTCCTTAGTTCTAGGTTGCTTCTCTGTTTGGTTAGTTTCCATCCCTTGCTTCTTGTCCTGCCTTCAGGTGCTTCGGGGAATAGCTTGACTCCCTCTTTGTGGCAGCCCCTGAGATATTGGAACACTGCTATCATGTCACCCCTCGTCCTTCTCTTCATTAGACTAGACATACCCTATTCCGGCAACCGTTCCTTGTATATTTTAGTCTCCAGTCCCCTGATCATCTTTGTTGCTCTTCTCTGTACTCTTTCTAGAGTCTCAACATCTTTTTTACATCGTGGTGGCCAAAACTGGATGCATATTCCAAGTGTGGCCTTACCAAGGCATTGTAAAGTGGTATTAACACTTCACGTCATCTTGATTCTATCACTCGTTAATGCACCCTAGCACTGCATTGGCGTTTTTGGCAGCTGCAGCACACTGCTGGCTCATATTTAAGTTATTGTCCACTAGGACTCCAAGATCCCTCTCACAGTTGCTGCTATTGAGCAAGGTACCATCTATACTATACCTGTGCATTTGGATTTTCTTGTCTAAATGTAGAACCTTACTTTTTTCACCATTGAATTTCATTTTGTTAGATAGTGCCCAAAGTTCAAGTCTGTCAAGATCCTTCTGTATCTTAAGCCCATCTTCTTCAAATCATTGATGAAGATGTTAAAGAGCACTGGGCCCAGAACAGAGCCCTGGGGCAGCCCACTACACACTTCCCTCCATGTAGATGCAGTTCCATTGATGACCAAACACTGAGTACGGCCGGTCAGGCAGCTATGAATCCATCTGGTGGTGATGCTGTCCCACCCACATTTTTCTATCTTATCAAGTAGTAGGTCGTGGTCTACTTTATCAAATGCCTTACTGAAGTCTAAGTAAATTATATCCACAGCATTCCTATGGTCCACCAATTTTGTCATTTGTTCATACTTATGACCGTTGCTGTGTCCGAAGGTCATGCGATCGCCTTTTGCAACAGTTTGGAGATCAAAATCCTTACAGAAGCCAGATTCACTTAACAACCCTGTTACTAACTTAACAACTTGATTCACTTAACAGCTGTGGCAAGAAAGGTTGTAAAAGGGGCAACACTCACTTAAAAATTCTCTCACGTAGCAACAGAAACATTAGCTCAATTGTGGTCCTAAATCGAGAACTACCAGTATAACTCTTAGTAGTTTTCCTAGGGCTAAGACTCCAAGCTTTTCTCCCATCTGTCCTTCCAATCCCAGCTCCCAAATTTCTCACTTCTGTTCCCTCCAAGAATATAAATATATAAACATAAACATAAATATAAACTAGGAGGAGGAACCCAGTGTTACTGTCCTTTGATTGATGAATCTAAGATCCAATCACCACTCACTTAATTTCTCGACAACAAAAATGGCCTCCTCCTTTCCCAACACAGGGCCTAAAAATCCGGCCTGAGCTGAGGAAGGTCTGTAGTTCCTGCGGTTTGTGCTGTTGTAGTCACCCCTCGGGCTGAGACAGGTAGTATTGTCAATTGTTTCCACACTTTTTTGCAGTGAAGACAGTTGCGGGCAAACACAACATTCCATAAATAACTATAAATAGGATTATGGTGGTGATAAATACCAGGGCAAAACAAGGCAAGGCAACAGGAAGGAATGGTTAACTGGATATTTCCCATTTGGGAGCAAATCTTTAAATCTCTCTTCCCATTTCTCTCTCTCTCTCTTTCTCTCTCTCTCACTCTCTCTCTGTTTGTGTGTGTGTGTGTTTATTTGTTTAGTATATGGCATATCATACATGGATTTGCAATATATATTAACATTTCATCTAGACTAATAAAACAATATAATATAAATTTGATAAAGATCTAAGTTCTAAAAAAATGTCTAGGCCCTCTAACCCTTGAAGCGAAGCATCATGTATATTTAAAAATGAGATACTGTATGTGCCCTCAGTTTACAGCGCGGCATGATGTGATGTACAATTGGACGTGGGACCCTCAGTTTGTGTGTGTTTAAACACCTGTTTGCTGTTTCTGAGACCTAATGCTAATTGTTGTTTAAATTGGCCTGGCACAGAATTGTTCCTCATCCTGTTTAGTTTCCCTTTTTTTCTGCTTCGCTGGCAGAATGTAATGGCTGGTCTTTACATTTTGTTCAGCTGACAGGCCAAACTTTTATATTTATTACTTAACCTTATGTCAAGATTGAGCTAGAATAGTACAGGTAGTCCTCAACCTCCTACAGTTCACTTAGTGACCGTTTAAAGTTATGACAACAGCAAAAATAGTGACTTATGACCATTTTTCACACTTATGGTGTGACGTGATCAAAATTTAGATGCTTGGCAACTGGTTCATACTTATGGCTCTTGCTGTGTCCCAAGGTCATGTGATCACCTTTTGCAACAGTTTGAAAAGCAAAATCAATGCAGAAGCCAGATTCACTTAACATCCATGTAACCAACTGGATAACCCAATATAATTTTGCAGGGTTCTTAGTTTCCTCTCAATACACTCTACTAAAACAACGGCTTAGTAAAGGTGGGAAAGAGCTATAGCTATTAGCACTTCATTAATTTATCTCAACATGACCTCTTAGATTTTCCTTTTTATCATAATAATAATAAAGTTGGAAGGGACCTTGGAGGTCATCAAGTCCAACCCCCTGCTCAGGCAGGAAACCGTGCACCATTTCGGATAAATGGCTGTCCAGTCTCTTTTTAAAACCTCCAGTGTTGGAGCATTCACCGCTTCTGGAGGCAGGTTGTTCCAGTGGTTAATTGTTCTAACTGTCAGGAAGTGTCTCCTCAGTTCCAGATTGCTTCTCTCCTTGACTAGTTTCCAACCGTTGCTTCTTGTCCTGCCCTCAGGCGCTTTGGAGAATAGCTTGACTCCCTCTTCTTTGTGGCAACCCCTGAGATATTGGAATACTGCTATCATGTCACCCCTAGTCTTCTTTTCATTAAACTAAACATACCCAATTCCAGCAACCGTTCCTTATATGTTTTAGCCTCCAGTCCCCTAATCATTTTTGTTGGCCTTCTCTGCACTCTTTCTAGAGTCTCAACATCTTTTTTACATCGTGGTGACCAAAACTGGATGCAGTATCCCAAGTGTGGCCTTACCGAGGCATTGTAAAGTGGTATTAATACTTCACGTGATCTTGATTCTATCCCTCTGTTAATGCAGCCCAGCACCATGTTGACTTTTTTGGCAGCTGCAGCACACTGCTGGCTTATATTTAAGCGATTGTCCACTAGGACTCAGAGATCCCTCTCACAGTTACTATTATTGAGCAATGTACTCCCTATACTATACCTTTATATTTGGTTTTCCTTGCCTAAATGTAGAACCTTGCTTTTTTCACCATTGAATTTCATTTTGTTAGATAGTGCCCAGTGTTCAAGTCTGTCCAGATCCTTCTGTATCTTAAGTCTGTCTTCTGGAGTGTTGGCTATTCCTGCCAGCTTGGTGTCATCTGCAGATCTGATGAGTTCCCCATCTATCTCCTCGTCCAAATCGTTGATGAAGATGTTGAAGAGCACTGGGCCCAGAACAGAGCCCTGGGGCACCCCACTGCACACTTCCCTCCATGTGGATGCGGTTCCATTGAGGACCACACGCTGAGTACGGCCGGTCAGCCAGCTACGAATCCATCTGGTGGTGATGCTGTCTAACCCACATTTTTCTATCTTATCGAGTAGTAGGTTGTGATCTGTGGCTTCAACACCTTCTATCATTTCATCTCTGTTAGTGAGAATTCGATCCAGAATGGCTAATCCCCTAGTTCCCTTCTCTACTTTTTGGGAGACAAAGTTGTCTGCTAGGTTTGTCAGGAATCTGTTTGAACTTCCACTTGGTGCAGAGTTTGTCTCCCAGTTGATGTCAGGGTAGTTAAAGTCCCCCATTACTATTGTGATGTGCTTCCTACATACCTTAGTTAGCTGACTAGCAAAAAGTCCATCTATTTCCTCTGTTTAGTTGGCTGGCCTATAGTATACACCTATGGCAATGTCATTTTTTTCTCCCTTTTATATTGACCCAAATGCATTCAAGACAGTTTTCATCATTGTTGTGCTCTATTTCTGTAGAGATGTAGTTATTTCTTATATAGAGAGCAACTCCACCTCCTCTGTTATTTGGTCTGTTTCTTTTAAATAATTTAAATCCCTCTAGCTGTGTGTTCCATTTGTGGGTTTCATCCCACCATGTTTCCGTAATGGCAACAATATCATATCTGCCCTCATTAACCTGAATTTCTAGTTCACCCTGTTTGCTATTCATACTATGTGCATTGGTGTATAATCATGCCTTTCTCTATTTTGTAGGATATTATGGTAAAACAGTAGCTGCTCAGTCATCGTATGTGGTGGACTTAGCAAATGAGGGGACTTTTTGAGAAGAATCGTGGAAATGGCAAGTAGCGGGTTTTCGATAATTGGTTAGTGACAGACCTATTGCATTCTGGCTCTTGTTGTTGTTGTCATATGGCAATAACATCGGGGATTGCACTGATTGAAATAACAGGTCTGATGTCTCTGAAAAATCTAATGTCTCTTCTGCATTTATGCATTCTCTGCCTCTTCAGCCTCCTGATAAAGGAGGATTCGTTCTTCTGTTATTGTATTTCATTTTGACAAACCATCCTTACTATACAATATTTGTGTAGCTCGGTTACTGTGGTTGGCAGCCTAGAGGAGTGCTTGAGTGGCATTAGGATGCGGGAAACTTGGAAAATGCTGAAAAGTTGGAAGTTATCTCTAGATAATCAATAAAACTTTTTCCATTTCAATATATATAGGTACCCATTTGCAATATGACTTTTGGCAGTAAATAATAATTAAAATTAATCATTGCAATATTGTCGGCATCATCAACGACCAAAAAACGCATCACACCAGAGGCAACTCATGTGTCTACATTCACAGCCCCCTAAAAAACATCCTGGCCCAAGGGAGCTTTTATCATTTATGGTGGACATGTGATAAACTAAAGAAATATTGGAATAGGACTTATATTCTAATAGAGAAAATTCTGAAAGTGAATATAAAGGTAAAACCAGAAACTGTTCTTTTTGGTTTAATGGAAAAAAGACTTGGAAAAAAAGATGGAACTTCAATGTTATATATGTTGATGGCAGCAAGACTACTTTATGTACAAAAATGGAAGGACATTTCGATCTCCACAATGGAGGAATGGTTGCAAAAGTTGATGGAGTTAGCAGAGATGGCTAAATTGACTCCTTTGATGAAAAACAACAACAACAACATATGAGTCCTTTTGTTTCAACTTGGAAACCCCTTCTTGACTTCTGGACTTCTAGGAAGTTGGACTAGAAGATCTCCAAGCTCCCTTCCAACTCTGTCATTCTGTTAAATTCAGCTTCTAAGTGACTTTTATGGCCTCTGATAAATGTCTTTTCGGGGTTTTATCTTCCAGCCTATTATTAAATGGTAAATATAGAATCTTTCTTCTGTAAGTAAACTCGTACTCCAAAACCGTTTCCAGGTTAGTTATTTATTTTAAGATGTATATTGCAAGACATGATCAGTGCTGCTTGTGTATAGAAGAAATAGCCCTCCAAATTACAGGAAGTCCTCAACTTACAACTGTTCATTTAGTGACCATTCGAAGTTACAACGTCACTGAAAAAAGTGACATATGTTCATTTTTCACAGTTACCACCTTTGCAGCATCCCCATGATTCTGTGATCAAAATTAAGATGCTTGGCAACTGGTTCATACTTATGACCGTTGCTGTGTCCCAAGATCATGTGATCTCCTTTTGCGACCTTCTGACAAGCAAAGTCAATGGGGAAGCCAGATTCAGTTAACAACCGGGTTACTCACTTATGAACTGGAGTGATTCACTTAACAGCTGTGGCAAGAAAGGTCATAAAATGGGGCAAAACTCCATTAACAAATGTCTCACTTGATAACAGAAATTTTGGGCTCCATTGTGGTCATAAGTCGAGCACTACCTGTACTTTTGGTTGGGACGTTGACATGTGTTTGCCTGTGCCAGATGAAATTGGTGCCCCTCTCTAAGCGGTCAGATTGCAGTCGCTGTCAGGCCACCATTTGCATGGAGAGAAATTGCCAGTCTGGGAGTTGCGCTCACCTCTCCAGAGAAAGTCGGTTAGAGGGGTTGAATTGCAGAGCTGTATGCAAAGGCGGTTTTGTAGATGGAGATGCACAGAAGATAATACTGAGAATCTTTCATATCTTTAAAAAAAGAGTAATAGCACCTATTATTTGGTATTTGGCACCTAAAACCAGCCTGGTATTTTCAATGGAAAATGTAGTACCAATTAACAAGGTTAGTGAGAGGAGAATAACAAAGCAAGGTATGCTATGTTGCCATTCACATGATCATTTTTATTTACAGTTTAATTGAAATCACTGGCATGGAAATTGTTCACGTCTGGTTAGGACATACACTTTCCCTGCCATTTTAGCTGTCCCATTTGTGTATCTTATATACGGTATTTTGCTAGTGTATGCATTGTAGCAACAACCTAGCATGAGTTGCAAGAAATTATAGCCTCTTAGCCAGTGTAACTTGGGTATTATTCTGTAAAATTCCTTCTTCTGGAAGAATGCAAACTTTCTGCCACCATAGCAGATCTACAGTGCTTTCTGTGCCTCCAATCATGATGTTCCAAGGACAGATCTTCCTGATGTTGCTGAACAAAATTCTCCTTCTTACTAGACAATACACTGGTTGATGTTCAGAAAGTACAGGTAGTCCTCCACTTACGACAGTTCATTTAGTGACTGTTCAAAGTTACAACGGCACTGAAAAATGGAATGTATGATCTTTTTTCACACTTACGTCCGTTGCAGTAGCCCCTTGGTCACGTGATTAATATTCAGATGCTTGGCAACTGACTCATGTTTATGACGGTAACAGTGTCCCGGGGTCATGTGATCAACTTTTGCGTCCTTCTGGCAAGCAAAAGCAATGGGGAAGCCAGATTCTCTTAACAACTGTATTACTATCTTAACAACTGCAGTGATCTGCTTAACAACTGTGGGAAGAAAGGTTGTAAAATGGGGCAAAAGTCACTTAACAAATGTTGCATTTAAAAGATAAATTTGGGGATCAATTGTGATAAGTTGAGGACTACTTGCATGTGGCTGAGGAACCTCTGGAAGTGTCAGATTTCCATTAATATTGTAAGTGAATACTAATTCACTGTATCCCATAGAACGGCGGAAAAAATACGACAAAACAGACAAAGAAGTTTGCTGAAATTCTGCATTTAATGAAAAGTTCACACTATTCCTAACAAAAGTGTAATGAAAATAGGTCTAAACTAAATTAGTATATATAAAGCCTTTTTTAGTTTTATTCTACAAACAACAACAAGAACAAAAACAAGAAGTACAACAACAACAAGTACAACAAGAACAATTACAACAACAACAATAACAAGACGCAGAAATTTCCTCGGTGGAAAGTGGCTCCTCGCAGGGCTTCGCCGCTGGGGCTGATTCCGCCGTCCATCGCCGTCCATCGCCGTCCGTCTATATGCAGATAGAAGCACAGAACAGAATACCAAGATTTGGAAGGGACCTTGGAGGTCTTCTACTCCAACCCCCTATTCATGAACACATTGTTCCCATCATCGCCTCCATTTGTCTGCTGTGCTCAATAGCCAGCTTCTGGTGCAGCCCATCAAGAAGGGCAAGACTGCCTCCTCGTGAGTGAAAGAGCCGCCCTTTGCTGCTCCTGCCTTTTCTCTGCCCTACCTGTTCTCGGATAGTGCAGAAAGCAGTTCCTCCTGAAAACTAACCATCTGCAGCTGCGTGCTTTCCCAACCGGAAGCCTCAGGGCTGTCCTGCTGCAGCTGTGCTTCAGCTAAATCACTCTCCGCTGGCTGCTCGGAGGCATTGACCAACTCACCTCCTGATGTGCCTGGGACAGGTTCATCCTCCTCCGATCTGCCTTCTGGAGAGGCATCTACGGAAGCATCTGAGGGAGAAATCAAAGGCTATTATTAGTACCACATGCTTTCTATAAAAGTATAAACACTTTGTTCTTTCTGGAGTTACTTTTGATACTTTTCGTGGGGTTTTCTTAATAAAGACACTGGAGAGGGTTGCCATTTCCTTCTCCAGTGGACCACGTTGTGTCAGCACTCTGCACTATGACCTGACTGACTTGGGTGACCCTGCCCGTCAGAGCTCATTGCTTCATTGAGCTAGGCATTGGTCCACAAAGAGGCTAAAATAGGTACCTCTTTTAATAAGAGACTGAGGTCCAGGGAGTCCTCCTCCAGGCTGCTGACATTGTCCAGCGAGGCTTCCCCTTCTTCGGGAGAATCCTGTGAATGACAATGATTCCTTTTTATCCATCAGTGAAAGGAGACTCAGAATTCCTAAAAGAGGCCCGATTGATTTGGGATCCCCATCAGGAACAATGCTTCTGTTGCAATCCCCACCCCCACCCCACCTGTAGAAATGTAGGCTCTCTACACTCTGCCCGTTAAAGCCCTGCCTGGAAACAGCAGGGTGCTGGAGAGGATGATGCAGAAAAACGAAAGGGATAAGCAGGGTGGGTCATATCCATTTAGGACACCAGTCCACTGCAGTGGGCCCTTCCCTGCTGCTTTGCGGTAAATCAAACAATCGCAACAGAGTTTGGGTGCTTCTAGTTAGCCTAAGTACATTGTCCCAAGGGCCAGGTGTCACCTTGCTCCACTGCCCAGAGCCCTCCAGCACAGTTCATTCAGATTAGGAGAACTGAATAGAGGGACTCTATCCCTCCCCAAGAGAAAACACTTTGTCTTTCTTACCCACGGACTGGACGAAAGGCTGGCCTCCGAAGCCTCTGCAGCCTGCTCCCAGCTTCCCTCAGACTCCTCATCCAAGAGGGCAGAAATGGAGTCGAAATCCTCCAGGCTGTTGGTCCTGGAGCCCACCAGGACTTCCATCGAATCCTGCAAATGGCAGTATCGAGTCTAAATCCTAAGCTTTCTGCATCCCAATAAGATTGCTAAAGGATAGGGTGCATTCAGTCCCTGTGTGCCAACAGCAAGAGAGCCTCCATCGGCCCCATTGCCAAGACTGATAGGGTGCATTCAGTCCCTGTGTGCATTCAGTCTCCATCAGCCCCATTGCCAAGACTTTCTTACCTCCGAGGTGTGCGTCTTCTCCCCAATAGGAGAGAGCTGCTCCTCTGCCGGCTGGTCTTCTTCGTCCTGAAATAAAAATGCAAAGATTCTGTCTGTTGGCATCTCCACAGAGACAATGCTTCTTCTTTTATTGGGGTAGAAGCTGTTCAGGTCTTACCGATTCACTGCAGGTCTCTGAAATGGGGGGGAGTCGTGGCCTCCAGTGCTCTTCCTTTTCCTCTCTGGGGAGAGAAACGAAGGGGCCAAAGATCAAAAACAGCCATGGGCCCTTTTTTAAAAAGTGGTCACCTGGAGGCTCTAAGAACCCTTCCAGCTGGCCTGCCAAGGGGATTGGGCTGAGATTCTTCCTTTAGCAGAAGCAGAGGCAGAGGGCAGTGATGCCTCCTCTCTGCAAAGGCTTCACCCTCTGAGGTGTTACCTACCTTGATAGGCAGGCACTGCTTTCCTCCTGCACCTCTCTTGGTCGGTATTCTTCCGATGGATCCTGAAATAACAATGCAAATATTACAAATGTTGGCATATCAACAAATCCACAGCGAAAGGGCTTCTGCCATTACCATGCTGAGGAGCTGGTCTGGGCTTACCGACTCAGTGCAGGTCTCCGAGATGGTTGAGAGCCGCGGCCTCCACTTTCCTATGTTCTCATTTCTGGGGAGAGAATGAAGGGCCAAAGATCAAAACTAGCCATGCGATGCCTCCCCTCTGCAAACGTTTCTTCTAGCCCTTCTCTTCAGGGCTTTACTGCGGCTGCCTTTTAGGGGGCTTCAGAATACTTCATCTGAGAACACCTACCTCATTGAAATGAGAACTGGCATCACCTCTTCCTTCCTGGGGCTCCGGGCGGTGGCAGGAACACCCATCAAACCCTGCAAGGAACAATTGTTCATTGAAGGTATAAATTAAAAGTCCTCTGCATGTCGTGGAAGGTTTATCTTCCCCAGGAGGGAAAGACTGCATTCAACAGTGAAAGACAAAGCAGATCATGGGAAATTTGGCTGATAGGAAGAGGCTCAAAATGGCTCTTCCTTAGTATTTTCCAGAATTTCCCTTCCAAGCCATCACAATCTTTCCATGAATCCAAAAGGCTCCTCTTGCCTTTGCTAGGCTGGCCAGGTTCCCCCAAGTGAGAATTCCTCCCTTTCCCCACCCGGTTTTGAGGCATGAGCCCTGACTAGCCATGTCGCAGAAGCGTCCTTACCCCTTGGGAGGAAGACCTGTGACCATCAGACACACGAATATGTGTCTGCCATTCTCCCTGCTGGTCCTCCTGTTCGTGTGCCTCATCAGTTCTGACCGAAAGAAAAAGATGACATGTCAAAAAATATCCATCTAGCTCTGCCTCTCCTTTCTAAGACTAGCCAGTCAGCCTGCCCATCTTTTGGCCTCTGCAAGCCCCTTGCAGAGAGAAAGCCATCTTGGGGAGAGGCTCTTAGAGACCCTGCAGTCCATCAGTGGTGCCCCACCATGCCCAGGGTTTGAGGAGAAGGGTCTGGTACCTGTCAGGAGGCACAGGAAGGTCCTCTACGTCACTCTTCATGCAGCAGAAGAGCGCCGAACATCTTTTCCAGATGTTCTGTGAAGAAAAGAGAAATAGACGTGAGCCAGTCGGAAGAGTTGGGAAGCATGACTTTCTCCCCTACTACTGCCAGTTTCTTGGCAGCTGAGATGGCCACACTTACTCTAAAAAACCTTTGTACAGCCATGACCCCAAGCAGCTGTTCGTCCTTTCGCTGCACGAAGGGAGAATGGGCAGCTGGGCCCTGGTTGGTGGCTTTTCAGGGAAACTGACAACCTCGTTGCCTCAGCAACCAGGTAAACAAGGGCCACATTCTAAACCTACCCAAGGAGGGCAGCTCACCTGGGTTTAGCAGTGTCTGGGCGGCCCGGTGGCTGACTCCTTTGGTGGCCTTTGGCCTCTGCCTTTCATGTGGGAACAGGAACAGGAACAACAGAGAAGCACCATCATTGTGGCACAAAGCACAGAAGGAATCGTACAATCCTAGGGTGTGGCTTTTAGTCCAACCCCTGCCCAAGGAAGGGCTCCTCACACGGGGCCTCCAGGGAGGGGAGGGGACATAGTGCACTCTCCCCTCGGGGCTGCCGAGGCTCTGATCATGTGCAGGGCTCGCGCTCCCCTTTCAGCTCCTCCCAAGCTGGACGTGTGCCAGTGGATGCCGGTGATTCTGGAGCCCCCCTTGACTGGGGCATGGCTCCAATAAGCCTGGCCATTGAGGGAGCAACCACTGGCTAGGCTGCTGCCATTGCCACCGCTGCTGCTGAGGGGGCATGCCAGACGTGCATCGCCTCCTCCCATGCCCTGGCTCAGGAAGGCCCAGGGCAGCCCCTCCTCTCCCCTGACAGATCTAACAGCTCTGAGGGTTTTCCCTAATAAAATACTATTATTTAATCTGCTTCTTGTATGTATTCATTACTAACTTTTTGTTTCCATCACAATACCTACAGGTATCTTTCATTGTATAGATGTATTTAAAGAAAGCCGTTCGTTATAGGTAGTCCTCGATTTATGACTGGTTGCTTAATGACCATTTGAAATTATGAAGAACTGACCCAGAGCTACTTATGACTTATTTTAATCATTATGGTGGCTGCATATTATTTATTTTTAGATGAATATTGCAATACGTTATCAGTGTTCCTTGTGTAAAGAAGAAATAGCCCTCCGAATTACAGGAAATCCTCAATTTACAACAGTTCATTCAAAGTTACAACGTCACTGAAAAAAGTGATATATGATGGTTTTTCTCAGTTACGACCTGAGCTGAGGAAAGTCTGTAGTCCCTGTGGTTTGTCCTGCTGTAATACCCCTTGGACTGAGACAGGTAGTATTGTCAATGATTTCCACACTTTTTTGCAGTGAACACAGACACAAAATTCCATAAATAACTATGAATAGGATTATGGTGGTGATAAAATACCAGGGCAAAACATAGCAAGGCAACAGGAAGGAATGGTTACACTGGACATTTGCCATTTGAGTGGAAATGTTGAAATCTCTGTGCCCAGTTCTCTCTCTGTCTTTGTAGATGTTTGTGTCTCTGTTTATGTGTGTATGTTTATTTATTTATTTAGTATATGGTATATCCATATCATACATGGATTTGCAATAGATATTAACATTTCATCTAGACTAATAAAACAATAAAATATAAATGTTTTAAATGTTAAAATGATCTATGTTCAAATACCAATGTCTAGGCCAACTGACCATTGAAGTACAGCATCGTTTATATTAAAAAAAAATCAGATACTGTATATGTCAAACTCTCAATCTCACTTGACATGTTGCGATGTATCATGACTTTTTTTCCATTTCCGGCAATGGGGTGGATTCAGTTTCGGCATGACGCATCCGGCCCATGGGCCAGCAGTTTGACACCCCTTGTATATGCCCTCAGTTTACAGCAGTGCATGATGTGATGTACAATTTGACGTGGGACCTGCAGTTTGTGTGTGTTTAAACACCGGTTTGCTGTTCTTGAGACCTAATGCTAATTGCTGTCTAAATTGTCCTGGCACAGAATTGTTCCTCATCCTGTTTTGTTTCCCTTTCTTTTTTGCTTCGCTGCTAAGTAATGGCCGGCCTTTACATTGTGTTCAGCTGACAGGCCAAGCTTTTACATTTACTGCTTAAAGTTAAGTCAGGATTGAGCTAGATCAGTATGTGCTTCTAAATGTAGGAAAACATCCAAATCTCTTGTTATTCAAAAAAAAATATTTCCTTGTTCTCTTGTAGTACATTTTAAAGAGTTGTAATTAAGAAATAACATCTGACAAGATGAGCAATTCTGAAACTTTTTTGCCTGCATTAACAGGGAGAGAGGAAAGAAAAAAACTTTCATACTTAAAGCACTAAGAATGTTCTAACCTACCTAATGCATTCCAGATAGGCTAAAATTGCAGTTCTCCTATTCTTAGCTAGAGGTTGTCCTTGACTTATGACCATAAAACAGTTGTAAGTCACTATGGTCGATAAGTGGGTTGCTTAATGTAACAACAACTTCATAACTTTTTTCCATTTGTTATTAAAGTAAATCCTGCAGTTAAATGAATACCGCTGTCATTAAGCAAATCCATTATATCCAATTGGCATTTCTTGCCAGAAAACAGAGGGAAACATTAGAAATTGACAAAAAAAAACTGAAAATCGTGACCACATGACTAGGAATATTGCTGTTTTGTTTCTATGAAGCTAGACTATCAGTTCTTCATTGCTAAAAGTTTCCGTGGACCTATAGAAGAACATAGGAGAAAATGCAACTTGTTCCCCATCACTTTCATTAATTTAGAAAGGAACAGTACTTGTGTCAAAGGAGATATGTGGAAAAACGGTGTGAAGGCAACCATTTGTGCATCCCCTGGGCAAGTGAAGAAAAGACTGCAGGGAAGGGAAGGGAAGGGAAGGCCATGCATGGGTAGAGGCTCATAATTATTCCATTAAGCAGGCCAACGTACCTTATTACACTGACATGACAGGTATGGAGGTATGCAATCATGTAATGAAGCAACACTTTCCAAGACTGGAGATGGAATCTGTGCATTTCCAGCCCACCTGGGCAATGGATCTTCCATTTCCCATCTGCCTCTGCTTTGAAATGCATGCTCCACTATTCTCCAACATCCTTGTATTTAAATGTTTAAATATTGCATCTGTTATTATATGATATTAGAATGTGGAGTGCTTTTCCTCAATGTTTCAGCCTCTTGGCCAATAAGGACTCATAGAATGGGTTTTGTTCTTCATTTCTTCATCCAACAATCCTTCAGAATTCTGTGTTCCCTCAACAACCATATTCAGCCACCTTCATCCCACCCAGATTGATCCTGTTCCAATATGTGGGGCTGCCACAAAGAAGAGGGGATCAACCTATTTTCCAAAACACCAGAAGGGAAGGCAAGAAACAATGGATGGAAACTAATCAAGGAGCGAAGCTACCTAGAAAAAGGAGAAATTTTCTGACAGTTAGAACAATTAACCAGTGTAATGGCTTGCATTCAGAAGTTGTGGAAGCTTTTAAGAAGAGACTGGACAGCCACTTGTCTGATCAAACTCTTGATTTCCAAATTGTAGGTGTTTGTGGAGTTATGATCTGATATGGATGACTAAGATCTAAGAGATCTGGTTATGTTGATGTCCTACATGTTGGAGCCTCAGGAATAATACCCATGTTTCCCCAAAAATAAGACTGGGTCTTATATTAATTTTTGTTCCAAAAGACACTTTAGGGCTTATTTTCCGGTTAGGGCTTATATTTGGGGAAGTACGTTTCTAAAAGCGTCCGTTGGCTGATGATCTTAACTGGGGCTTATTTTGGGGGTAGGGCTTATATTATGAGCATCCTGAAAAATCATGCTAGGACTTATTTTCCAATTGGGTCTTATTTTCGGGGAAACATGGTAGCTGACCTTGAAGGCGTTTAGAAGTTGATGTGACCAGGGTCCATTGTGGGATAGGATTTCAGGTAATTAAATACTGGCAATGCTTAATGCACTGATTTGGTTCTCTAGAACAAAAACTTGTCAAATTTAAGACTTGGGGACTTCAACTCCTAGAATTTCCCAGCCAATATGGCTGGCTGAGAGGCCAGCTCTATATATGAAACAAGAGAGCGAGAGGGAGAGACAGGTTCATGAAATAAATAAAAGATCTGGGAAGAGGCAATGTAAATAAAATTTTTAATATGTGTATTAATGATCTATTACAGGAAAGGAGGAAAATAATATATTTATAATTTAAATTTTTGGTTAACATGAATGTAATAATGAGCCTCTTCTACTTTTAAACTTGTACTGTTTTCTTCTGAGGGAATCTTCCTGTGCTTCATTTTGCACACTTGAAATGATTAGTGTCTTAAAGCCCAATTACAACCATGCACTAACTTTACTACTTGTGCTTTAACTGAATTTTGGGTCGCATTAAATGCAGTCTGGTTTCAATTTACACTTTGCACTAATTCACATATTGCATGATTCAAACTCACATTAATCATGACCTACATACAGTATAAACTTGTATAAACCTCATTCTGCTAGTTCTAGTTACTATGCTTTGTTTTACATTTCCCTTAACAAAAAGTTGTAAAATAAGTGTGTAGTCTTAGACATTGTTTTCTCATTAGTAACAGCATCATAAAGGCAAGCCAGAAATACTCAATTTGGACATATTAGTTTTCCTACATGTTGGCCACAAGGGACTATGAGGTGAATGTGGGCTTAAGGAGAAACAAGCAAAGTAACCTCTTGAGATCAGCATAATTTCACATAAAGCCAAGAAGACTGTAATTTTAAATGAAAATGGATCAGCTGCGCAATAGGATTAGAACTCAGAACCAAAGCAGCTTAGCTGTCTTATTTAGAGAAGCGTGAAGAGAATATCAGGATTTCTCCATGCCATTTCCATCCATAGCCCTGGGACTCCAATGTACACATTTTTCCTGCCAATATCTGAGATCAGCAATAACCTCATGAATCTCAAAGCTATTTGATGAAGCAGCTATACTTGTAATGTTTCTGAAAGGTCAGGCTTTAACAAAGCTTTAACTCTACAGACACCATGATCATTTCAAACTGTATCAAATAGCCCCAGCAATCGTATATCCATTTTCAGTTTAGCAAGTTGCTAGAAATATAACTGAGAGCCATTGGTGTTCCTTAGGCCTTAGTTTAGTCACAGATCAACAGACACCTATTCCAGATTTCAACAGAAAGATAATTCATAGCTTATGATGTTTTTTTTCTCTTCTATTGGAGAAGATTCTATCTATTTATCTTATGCATCTCTGCCAGATTTTTTTAAAATAAAAAAATCCATGAGCCTTTGGAATGTCATAATGTCAGCCTCTCTGAAGAAAAATAAATAAATTTTACAGCATCCCAATTGGCCACTTCAGATTTCAATTTGTACCTTTGAACACATGCACAGCAAGCAGATTTCCTGCTTCTGTATAAATTTGGCTGTAAATTCATAGAGAGTGTCTGGCATAGACTTGTCCACAGAGAGGGAATTAAAAAAACAACAAGGTAATGGTCACAAAACCCCACACCTTTTTGTATGTGTTGCATATATACAATGCATATAAAAGGAGGTATTGTATATTTGCAGCCACCCTCCTGATTGTTTTGACATGCACATTTATAAACCCTGTGGAAACCCATGCTTTGTTACATTAAGTAACTGCTACCTCTATTGCGGTAGTACAATAAGATGATAGTGATTTCATTCATTTACAGTTAATTCTTGACTTACGACCACAATCGGGCCCAACACTTTCATTGCTAAGTGAGGCATTGTAGAGATAGAGGTCAGGTAGAGGTCGTTTGCAGCAAACTGCCTACCTCAAATGCCTGCATGCCTTGAATACCTACATGATCTCACCCAGTTCACATTGCCAGGATGATGTAGGACACTACCCCTGGCTGGTACATGATCTCACCTAGTTTCCAACAACAGGATGTTCTTAAGGATTGGCAAGGAAAATTCACCAATAAAATGCTGTTGCTCTTTTCTACCTTTTGCTGCTTGTAAAAACTGTATAAAAGCAATAAACACTGCGAAGGCAGTTAGACATCTTTGCGCTCAGAATTGTCTGCTGCTATTTTAGCTTTCCACACCTTTTCTCAACAACCTTTTAATTTAATTTCTGGCTCTCATTATGTGTGTCAACTTATTTTTAATCTTCCAGGTGCTTATATCACACCCAGGATTGACTCCAATCTCATGGCTTTGTTTTTAACTTTACAGCAGCTGCTACAAGATCGGAAACATTTATACTTCGTTTCTCACATACGCAGTCACTCGTCCCTTCCTGGTCCTCTTTCTGAAGGCAATAGTCACGCTGATGCTGCTGTTCATGTTTTACCCACTTTATTTTCAGATCCTTTTTTTAGTCACTCTTTTTTCCATCAAAACGCTAGGGGGTTGGCACAAGCTTGCCATATTCCACTCGACCAAGCCAAGCAGATTGTTTTATCCTGTCCCCAATGTTCTGGGGCATCCCCCTCGGGGGACACGGGAGTTAATCCCCATGGTTTCACCTCTAATCAACTATGACAAATGGATGTTACTCATGTTCTCTCTTTGGCTCCCTGGAAGTATATTCATTTATCTATTAATACTTATTCAGGAGCGCTTTGGGCCACGCCTCAACAAGGGGAAACAGCAAATCATGTTATTTCTCATCTTTTTTCGGCCATTACAGCCTTGGGCAAACCCTCTTCTTTAAAAACCGATAACGGGCCAGCCTATTCTTCATCGGCCTTTTTGCAATTTTGTACAACCTGGAATATTGTTCTTACTCATGGTCTCCCCTATAATTCCACGGGTCAAGCCATAGTGGAGCGTGCTAATCGGTCCTTTAAGGACTACCTCCACAAACAAATAAAAAAGAGGGCTCTCGAGTACTTAATTTGTTGTGGGTAACACAACAGGTTAAAAAAGTATTATTTACCTTAAATCAATTGAATGTTTCCATTCAAAATTCGACCGCTTATCAGAGACACTTTCAACAGAAAACAAGCTTGCCTCCCCCTCTAGTATATTATCGGGCATTACCAGATAAAACATGGTTGGGGCCGGTCCCTCTGATTACGTGTGGACGAGGATATGCTGCTGTGCTTGCTCCTACAGGACCTTTGTGGATTCCAGCGCATTGCGTCCGCCCAGCCAAGGATGTCGTGGCATCAGTCCCTGGATCCGGTCTCAGAAATGGCAAAAGTGACTCTCCAGACGGCACAGCGACCAATCCGATCCCGTCATGCCAGTCGTCCAGTGACATGGGGAGATGTGAAAAACTTGACCACCAAAGCGCAGGCAATGCTGCAGCAGCAGCAAGTAGAGCAAACCCCCGAGAACTTATGCACTGCCATTTTTGCAGTTTTAACTGCAAATTCCTTAGCCATCATTTGTTTGTGTTTGATTGTTAATAGCTGCCCTTTGGCAACAGCAGCTGTCATCCCACCCAAACATTCACTCGAACAACGAATGAAGCAAAACCTATGGGTGCAGCTAGCTAGCATCACACAAAATGATGTCTTTTGCTTATCTGAAGGGTATGATATGGAAAAATTGCTTTCTACATGTTTAGTCCCTGTTTGCACCCCTTCTGCAGTAATTCAAAACTTCACTGGCTTGGGTGGATTTCTATTAAATGGGAACTTTAATTATGGGACTATATCTAATTGGGGGTTCACTGCCTATTATCTACCCCCTGATGCAATTGCTTTACACACCCCGGTGGTAGCAATCCCTGCAAATATAACGTGCTAAAGTAGTTAATTGTACATCTTCAAGTAAAAAACCTCACTGTCTTTGCATTAACTCACCTATTTTAAACTGCACTGCTTTTGAGGAGACTTCCTTTAATTTTGCCCATGTTTGGCTACCGCAAGGATGGTTTTTTACATGTGGTCAAGAAACTTTTAATTATATTCCTGCTAATATTAGTGAAGCGCAGTGTTGCCTCAGCCGGCTGATTCCTGTTTTGCTTTCCAAACAACAAATTCACTCGAGCCGTTCTCGGCGTGGGGTCACGCTAGATAGCACTTGTGACTCCGAAGCAGCCTTACTTAATAAAGCGGAATACGTAGCACTGGCTGTGTCTATAGTGGGTGTGCCAGCACTTGCTGCTCGCGCTCACCTTAACATTAACACTGTTGTGTGTAACTTAGCAAAAACCATTAATGCTACTTCTTCAGCTATCTCAGCAATCAACCATGAGCTGCAAGCTTTGAGAAAGGCTATTTTACAAAATCATGCTGCTGTTGATTATTTGCTTCTGCGTCAGCATTTGGGTTGTGAAAGTTTTGAAGGAATGTGTTGTTTCAACATTTCGGATGAGTCACGAACCATCCAGCACCAGCTCAATATTTTACACAATTTGGCCTCTGATTTGAAAATTGATACTTTAGGATCTTGGTGGGAAAGCCTTTGGGCTTGGTTGCCCACAGGCTTATTGGGAAATGTCCTACGTTCTTTAGTCATTATTTGTGTTATTTTGATTGGTGGGTGCTGCTTTGTTCAGTGTCTTCCTTCCTTTCACAACATATGTATCACAGCTTTTTGCCCCAAACCCCCTCCCACATTGCCTCAGGGTCAGGTTTATGCCCTATATAAGCAATTGCAAGGATGTTCCTCTCCTGTTTATGACCCTTTCACTAACCCCTTTTATGATGATGCATTGTCTTAACAAAACAAAAAAGAGTGAGATGTAGAGATAGAGGTCAGGTAGAGGTCGTGTGCAGCAAACTGCCTACCTCAAATGCCTGCATGCCTTGAATACCTACATGATCTCACGCAGTTCACATCGCCAGGATGATGTAGGACACTAACCCTGGCTGGTACATGATCTCACTTAGTTTACAACAACAGGATGTTCTTAAGGATTGGCGAGGAGAATTCACCAATAAAATGCTGTTGCTCTTTTCTACCTTTTGCTGCTTGTAAAAACTGTATAAAAGCAATAAACACTGCGAAGGCAGTCAGACATCTTTGCATCCTGCGATGACTGGTCTCTAACTACATCAAGGCATTCCTTAATTGTATTTTGCTCCATTTTATAACCTTTCTTGCCCCAGTTGTGAAGTGAATCACTGCAGTTGTTAAATTAGTAATCTGGTTTTCCCGTTGACTTTGCTTGCCAGAAGGTTGCAAAAAGTGATCACATGACCCTGGGACACTACAACGGTCATAAATGTGAGTCAGTTCCCAAGTGTCTGAATTTTGATCACATGACCATGGGGATGCTGCAACAGTCATAAGTGTGAAAAATGGTCATAAGTCACTTTTTTCAGTACCCTTGTAACTTCAAACTGTCATTAAATGAACTGTTGTAAGTCGAGGACTACCTGTATTGCATATGTATTCAAATGATTTCATTCATTTATTCTAGTTTTTTTTGCAGGAAGTTCAGGGTAGTATGTAACATTTTTCTCCTCAGAGGAACTCTGGGAGGAGGATAACCCAGAGTTGCTTGATTGTGAGATGGGCACCATATAAATTTAATAAATCAAGTAAATAAGCTGAGGGAGAGTGAGAGGATCAAGCTTATCCAAGGTCATGGTGAGGATTTGGAGTTTGTATCTCCCCACTCTTGGCCCAGCACTGTAACCAGTATCCTCCACATAATGGTATATTTGGACAGCATTATTGTTAAAATCTTGATAAACACCTTGCAGGATCAGCTAGGGTTATTAAGTCTCCCACTGCAAAAGACACAGCTGAAGAAAGACTGAAGTGAAGTGATAGTGGACTAAAATTCCTTAACTTGTATCGTCAATATATTTCTTGGAATGAACACAACATGATCAGTTTATATCTGTTTAAATTTGTTACTGAGAAGTAGAGCATAGTGCCCGTTCGGCAAAAAAAAAACCTAAAAAGCAGATGGCTGGATGTTTTCTCTTTCACTTCCAATCTGTGACAATCCAAGGGTCCCTGCAAATATTAACACTTAGAAAAATACCATATTTGTTTAGACTTCTCCATAGAAGTTTCCCCCGCTTTCCTTCTCCACTAAGGCAAAATCTTTTCAAAGATATTCTGCATTGCTTGAATGGTTGCTGCCTTTCCAGATCGTTGACCTTTTGATTTGTAAATATCATCTTCACTCTTCACATCTCCGCTCTTCGAGATAAATGTACAGAATAAATAACAGTTTCTTTTGCTAGATGGTACTGGAAAAGAATATTATGTTTGTGTTCTGGGTGTTTGGTGGATGAAGATAATGGATTAAAATAGAGCAGGCTTATGAAATTTTAAATTAATGAAGAGAGAAAGGGGGGAGGAGGAAGAGGAGGAGAAAAAAAAAGAAGGAGAAGAAGAGCTGTACTGCAATCCCCTAAAATGATAAAGTAATGTATGTATCACTTCTTGGTGAATAAAATTAAATAGCATTACGATAAATAAATTTAAGATACTTCACATATAGATTTACCAAATAATGAGACTTCACAGGTTTAGCAATTACTCAAAGCTTGTTTTGGGTTGTACCAGCAAAATAGGACACATTCAAAACAGGATTTGCTCCTTGCCTTGCCTATGCAAGCACACTTCAGGCTTATGCAGGAGTGAGTTTTGATAGCAATTTGGCTTTGCCTCTGAAACCGTGATTAACATCAGAGACAGACACACCTCCATGTTGCTTGTGACCTTCAGTCCTAACCCACAATCTCTGATGTATAGAAATGATTTCTCAAGTCAGTCTCAGATTAAATTAAAATTAAACTAAAATTAAGTCTATGGTCTATAATGAACAAGATGAACCACAGCTTCCTGGCAAAATCATCAACTGTAGTCTGGCATTAAGGTCATGAGGAGATGAAAGGTTACTATATTATGAAGGTGATTGTCCGATGGGTCTTTCTTCATTTTTCTTTAAGACATAATACTCAGAAAAGCCAGGCATAATTGTAGCTTTTGGGGATGGATGCCAATAAATACCCATAAACTAATCTCCCCCAACTAACATCATTCAAATATAGTTCACAACAGCTCTAGTCAATCTAGTCAGTCTAACACTTTGGAGCTGGAGCCTGGGATGTTGTCTAAATTAAGTAACTAGCAATTCCAGCAATAATTTGCAAGCTTCGGAATAGCAGGAAAGTACATTGGCAGCTTCAAGTTGACCCAGTTTACAGAAACCTTACTTCCACTGAACTGGACAAGGCAGGGTTGGGTTAGAATTAGGGTTAGAGTTAGGGTTAGGGGTTAGGAATTAGGAGTTAGCAGTTAGCATTTATGAGTTAGGGGTTTGGGAATAGAGATAGGGGTTAGGGTTAGGATTTGGTTTAGGATTAGGATTAGAACTGCCACCACTTCCAGTTACTGAAACTGATGAAAGCACTCCCCATAGCAGACCAGCTAACTTGGCCTCTCCCCTCCAAAGGCCCAAGAGCTGGGTCTCTCATAGAGATCCATGGTTGTGCACCTATAGTGTCCTTTGCCAATTCCCAAGGTAAATGAATACCAAATCGCCCCATGTACTTCATCAGAATGCCTCTTTCTCTGGAGGTGAATCCCAGTTTTTTTTTCTTAATAATGCCTATGACTTGTGAAGAAATTTTCTATATGGACAATGTTTTGATGACCAAGGTTATACTGGACATTTTTGTGGGAAGAGAAGGGCTGCAGGACATGACATGGACAGGAGTGTGATAAACTTAGAAAGTTCTAAGATTTTATGGGTATTTTTCTGTATCAAAGAATAAGGAAAGGGTCTTTAAACTAGAAGTGTGTGAGGGAGACCATTCCTGACATCAGGAACCTGGCTTCAGCACTGAATACTAAAGTAGATAACCAAAAGAAGATTTATCTTCAGGAAAGACATGATAGAGATAGGCAAACCTTAGCACCTAGCTAACTGCATCCTATAATAATAATAATAATAATAATAATAATAATAATAATAATAATAATAATAACAACAACAATAATAATAACAATAACAACAATAACAATAACAATAATACAAAATACAAAAATCCACTGACAATCCAAATTGCCGACTTTGCAATGACAAAGTTGAAACTGTTTCACATCTAATCTGTGAGTGCAGCAAAATCGCACAAACTGATTACAAATCTAGACATGACCGAGTTGCTAAATTAATCCACTGGGCATTGTGTAAAAAATACGACTTGCCTGTGTCCGAAAAGTCGTGGCAACACAGGGTGGAAAAGGTTGTTGAGAATGAGAGGGTGAAGATCTTGTGGGACTTTCGAATAGAGACAGATCGCCATTTGGAACACAATACGCCGGATAGCGCAGTTGTAGAGAACTGAAGCGTACAGCTGATTGATATTGCTGTACCAGGAGATGCCAGAGTCGAAGAAAAAGAACTGGAAAAAATTACAAAATATCGCGACCTGGCCATCAAAACTGCGCGATTATGGATGAAACGTGTAACAGTGGTACCCATTGTCATCGGGGCACTGGGAACTATGTCCAAAAACAAAAAAAACTGCGCTACTCGGAACATCTTATATTTTAAGAAGGTACCTGGTTGACACCTAGGATGCTGGTAGCAACCCGTGTCAACCATCAGCGCCAGCCAATTTGAATGTTCAGTTGACTGAGGTTCATGTTTAAATAATAATAATAATAATAATAATAATAATAACAACAACAACAACAACAACAACAACAACAACAACAACAACAATAATAATAATAATAATAATAATAATAATAATAATAATAATAATAATAATAATAATAATAATAATAATAATAATTGCTCCTTGTGAGTGAGTCTGTGAAGAGAGGCAGATGATCAATACCTTTGACAAAGACCTGGGAGGTAGATAGACAAGGGAGCTGGGGGAGATCCAGAATAACTCTTTAGATCTTCATCTATATCCCTTTGCCCTTTGGGCTCAGGAAGTGCTGAAGAATCAGTGGCTTTGAATTCATGCTTCCATCCAAGACTTGAGGATTCCCCCTCTTTTCTAAACTTCCTTGAACCTATGCTGCCTTTTTGTAAGGGTTGAAAAATGCTTTAAGGGATGCAAAGCAGAATGAAAAATATTGAGGATTGCATATAGATCTGGAATGCACACCTCTGCTCTCTATGATCAGGCACTTTTTCTGACCAAAACCACCACCATTTTTTTCCCATGCTATAATCTTATTTCTTTCCTTCCTATTTGCAAGAATTATTTTTGCAAGTAGATACATTAACAAATAGCTTCTCCCCTGCTCATAATCTGAAGGAATTAATAAGTCTAGCCCAGTGGTGGCGAACCTATGACACGCATGCTAGAGGCGGCACTCGGAGCCCTCTCTGTGGGCACGCGTGCCGTCACCCCAGCCCCGCCTCCCCCCACGGCCCCCTCCTCACCAGCAGCCTCCCTGGAGGAGAGTCGCCCCTGGGTGCGGCCCGCACGGAGCAGCGCAGCCAAGGACATAGCTGGGCAGCAGGGACACGATTCTGCCCTCGCACCCCATAGCATGCAGATGATGCTGTGGGGTGTGGGCGGAGGGCATGGCTGCCATGGTGCTCCAGGGTTTCCTGG
Organism: Azemiops feae; assembly: GCA_023970755.1. NCBI lineage: Eukaryota > Metazoa > Chordata > Lepidosauria > Squamata > Viperidae > Azemiops > Azemiops feae. Next base: position 24,151 of record JALGBA010000960.1, read on the forward strand.
GTGATCTGCGGGCCATGGAGGCAGTGTGTGTCCCTGCGGGTAGGCGGGGCAGGGGGCGGGCGGGGGCGGAGCAGGCAGGGTGGGAGGCGGAGCGGGGGCAGGGTGCGGTTTTTGGGCACTCGGTTTCTAAAAGGTTCACCATCACTGGTCTAGCCCAAGGGTATTGGCTCTCTTCTTAATTATTCAGCTGTTGTAATTTATTGATTGTACTTACTTTCACTTTGGAATCTACATAGTTTGGATTGGTTTGACAATCTGAGCAGAGGTGGAAGAGGGCTTCCCTGGAGATCTGGATGAGATGGTCTTCAAACCGTTGAACATCTGAGTAGGAGGGAGTTGTTGAACAGAAAAGCAATTTATTTTTAAATACTTATTTCTTATTCCCTGTTTCACACAAAGTTCATTTGCTTTAGTTTTCACTGGGGGACTTTTGTCTTTAATGGGCAATCAACCAATTGACTTGCCCTATTTCCCCCCCCCCCCCACTTTCAAGCTTATTTGAAAAGAATCTCTTTACACCAGGATACTGTCCATTAAACAGAATTGCCTCTCCTATCCCCAAGTTATCCCCGATAGGGCATTATTAAGCCCTCTGCATGTACTGAATCATCCAAAGCTCAGAGGGGAGAATGCTAATACTTCCATTTTCTTCTCTCCTTCATGATGTTGTGAATTGTTCAGTTGAGTCTAACCAGGTCTGAGAATGGCAAATCCGTGATGACATTTCTACAAAAATCATTAATATTTCCCTGCTCACGCAAGGGGAGGAAAAGACTTTTGAGACAAGTTATCTAGAGGCTTGTAAAACAGTACAGAAAGAAAGCAGCAATAAGGCAAGAAAGAATGAAATTAGCACAGAGAAAGTTTGCATCAGACAGCTGGAGACTTAATAGTTTTGCCGGAGATTGCAACCTGAAGGCTAAATAGAGACATTGCTTTTTCTTGGTGCCGGATGACGATCTCCTGAAACTCTCGCCTCCTGCTGGCATTGTGAGGGCTGACATCTGCTTTTGGAAGATGGGTGGTTTATGAGATGGCGCTGATGCATATTTATTTGCCTCTAGCACTGGCACCCAGAAGAGAAGCCATCCTGATTTCCAAGAAAATATTGGAGTGTGTGGCTCAAGCACTGTGTTTTTACATATCTGTACAGATATTTTATTTTGGCTAGGGCTATCAATCAATGAAAAGCTAAGCTTGGGTTATTTTTCCCTTGTCTTTTAACCCATTTTGCAATTCAGTTGATGTTTTGCTTTCTTTTACTGGAATTAAAATGGCTATGGTTAGAATCCAAATCTTCAGGATTACCAAGAAAAAAAAAAGGAAAGTTACTAGCGTAAAACTGGGCAAACTGAGATTATATGTGGGCTCTATCACACAATTTAATGAAAAGAAGAACTAGGGGTGACATGGTAGCAGTGTTCCAATATCTAAGGGGCTGCCAGAAAGAGGAGGGAGTCAACCTATTCTTCAAAACACCTGAAGGCAGGACAAGAAACAATGGATGGGAACTAATCAAGGAGAGATCCAGCCTAGAATTAAGGAGAAATTTCCTGATAGTTAGAACAATTAATCAGTGGAATGACTTGTCTCCAGAAGTTGTGGGTGCTCCAACACTGGAGGTTTGTAAGAAGAGATTGGACAACCATTTGTCTGAAATAAGATAAAGAATTCTGCCTGAGCAGGGGTTTGGACTAGAAGACCTCCAAGGTCCCTTCCAACTCCGTTATCCTGTTAATTTTCAACTTCCCAATTCCATAAGATCTGGTTTCTAAAATCTGGCAGCACAAATGTATATATTTTGGCTGCACATTTTGGGGAATGGGAGCAAGAGACTTCTAGAAGCAAACTGCTCCCCTTCTAGCTTTTATCTCCCCCCAGCTTACGAAGTTAAATTGAACAGAAAATTATGAGTTGAATATTTCAGGGGACTTGTGAGGTGGTTGAAAGTGAAACTGCAAATGGTCTGCTTTCAGAGGTCCCTATTCTTAAAGCCATGAACAATTGCCAGAAGAAGTTTATTCTCATTCTGTCCAGTTCACCACTTCACCTGATGGCCTCCACCTGCCATTTGGAAGATCAACACCTAAACGTTGGCCAACGGTCCTACAAAATTTTCTCCTCCTGCATTAAAGGATTCACTGTTAACCATTTGTGTTGGTTATTATCTCTATATCCCTGCGATTATCCATATATCCTTTGGTTTCTTAGGAAAGTCTCCGTGCTGCAGCAGCAATGCTTGATCAAACAAAAATAAGAATTAGTATTGCTTCTCCATCTGTTATCAAATGAAATACCACACTTTCACTCTCCCAGGTGAAAGCACTGCATGGGACCATCTAAATCATTTGGGAGCAGTTTTTGATATCCCTCAAATCTAGCTGCTAAGTCTACTGCCGATTGTGGTAAAAGGAGAAATATCTTAAATATATGCAATGGGATTGCAATCTTCATTAAAGTCAATGTCCAGTTGCATTCTAATTTGATTGAATCATATTTCAGTTTTGGCATATACCTGACCACTGACACCCAACTCAAAATTCAAACAGATGTACAACACTTAATGAAAGCATTTCTCCTTTAATCATGGCCTTTTAAGTCTCTTCTCTTCCTCAGACTTCTTTGTATGGATTAATTCCTTCAATGTGATCTTGTTTTCCTGGGAATATCAGCACCAGTGTTCCCAACTGAGCAACTAGTTAACCTGTATTTATTTTTCTTCAACGCCGATCATCAAACCAAATGAAAGTGTAACTCAATTGCATCAAAATATTAAAGGCAAGCATATATTAAGGAGGTGTAGGGTCAGTATTAATTTAACTCGTTTCCATGTTAATATACACCCCAAGTTTGTTCCATCTTTTTTTTTTAAACGAATCTGTTCCAAAATAAAATGATTTTTTTTTTAGTGATCCTCTGCTTTTGTTATTTGCCCTGCTGGACCACCAAAACTGCAGATACTCTTATTTTAAAAAAAATGTTTTAAATATCCACTGTTGAATGGATAGTTGTCACATGGAGTGCTGTCTGTGGGAGTTCCAAGTTTGATGGGCAGAATATCAGAAAGCAACTCTTAACTCTCAATCTGCACCTGATACTGACATGTGTTCAGAAAAGTAGCTGGATTTGTGTTGCAGCATTTATCTGTCATCTTAATAGTTTTGAGCTTCCCTTGCTCTCCCCACCCCCCAGCATGCTGGTCACATGCTTCCTCCATGTGTGCATTTTTTGCACACTTTTTAAAATGTAACTTGAACAGGTACCCACAAATACTAATGGGGATTTTTAATGCCACTTAAATCTATCCTTTAAACCAGTTACAGTGGTATCTTGGTACTCAAACTGCTTTGAAACTCATCAAATTTGGTACTCAGTACATTTTGTTGTGAAAATTTTATCCCAGTACTCATTGCTTGCTTGGTACTCAATGCACAAGCTAGAACTTGTCAGTGTTGGCTGCCTTGTGACTCACTACATTATTCCTTAAGGGAAAAATCATCGTTTTTGGTACTCATCATACCTCCCGGAACCAGTTAACAATGATTACTGAAGTACCACTGTACTATAATTGTTTATATGTATAGGTAGTCCTTGACTTACAACCATTTGTTTAGGGACAGTTCTAAGTTACAGTGGCATTGAAAAAGTGAATTATTTTGCACACTCATGACTGTTGTAGCACCCCTATGGTCACATGATCAAAATTTGGACATTTGGTAACTGGCATGCATTTATGATGATTGCAGTGTCCCAGGATCATGTGATCATCTTTTGCTGCTTTCTGACAAGCAAAGTTAAAGTGCTTGTTAGTCACTTTGCTGTCCAAGGGATATGCAGGAGCCTTCTCCAGCACCATAGCTCAAATGAATCAATTTTCTTCCTGTCTTGCTTTTTAAGGTCCACCTTTCTCAACCAAAGGTTGCTATGGGGAACAAATTGGTATATATTATTTCAAATCTTGTTTAGAACAATATGAGCAACATTCATATTCCTTTATTCCATTTGGTTAATTGATGACATTTCTCTTGTTGTATCTCCTTTGGTTGAATGAACCTACAAATTCTAACTATTCACAACTTTTTAAATTCATTTTCTTTTTTAAAAAAAAGTCACACATGTATATTTTCTTATGGAGAAACTTTTTTAAAAAAAAAGAAAAAGAAAAACTTGTTTACTGATATTTAATAAACTAACAATTACCTTAATGGATTCTGCATGATGTCATTGCATTTACTTAGTAAAACACACAAAATAATTTATCAGATAATTTAAATGGATTTGCTATCTTGATTATGCTTTACAAAGATTGAATTTGTATCAATTATATTACTGGTGGATCGCCAAAGTTTTTCTCTGTAGTCTGATATTAAAAATAATGGATTTAGGAAATGATTTTAAAAATTGCTAATCCTTATTATAACCATAATCAGTTTGATTCCTCAGTCTTTTATTGTAAACTTTAATTCACTGCCCTATGTATATGTTTTGCCTTAATATCACTGTATGGCAATATATCAATGAAAGCAGAAGAAGTATATGCTTAGAAGAGCTATAATGCATAAAAATAAATTGATTTCATTTAGATCTCTTGTATATGAGATTTTCCACTCTGATCAGACAAAACATATTGCTTTCTGCTCTCTATGGCTAACTTGCTAATTATTTACTTAGAAATTTTGAATGCTGCACACAAATGCAGCCATTTTTTTTATGCTGTCTCTAATTTGTGATTTGTCTAAAATATTGTTTCTAATGACATTTATCTTCTTCTGGCGCTGTCTTGCAGTGGAAAAATGGAATACAGCCCTTCTTTACAAATAAAGAATTATCACTAATTCAGCTGATACATTTAAGTCTATTAATGAACATGAAAAATGTTTTGTTTAGCTGTGTTGACCATACCAGATAATCTAAAATCCACAGAGGCCACATTTTTATGAAGCCATGTATTCTATTTTGTTTTAATCTGTACTTTATTATATTTATATTGTTTAATAATCTCAAGTTTCTAGGTTTTTTAGAACTCTTGATCAACCAAGATGATTTTTTAAAAAAGAAACAGAAAGAGACAGGGAGGAAGAATGTGACTGGCCATTTAGCCAGACTATGGAAATTCTTAGTCATCAATGTTGTGGTTACTCCAAAGGTGCTTTTTCAAAAGGCAACTGGACTTCCTTTGTTTTCCCCTTGAAGACATTTCGCTTCTCATCCAAGAAGTTCTTCAGTTCTGACTGAAGAAGTCAGAACTGAAGTTAGAACTGAAGAAATTTCTTGGATGAGAAGTGAAACGTCTTCGAGAAAAAACAGATAATCTAGTTACCTTTTGAAAAAGTACCTTTGGGACATTTAGTCACAATTTTATCAAGTTATAGTTAGAATTAGACCCAGTGTAATTTTGGGAATATATATATTATATTGGAGTTTGGCACTTTGATTAACAGCATACAATGTAGTTTTTATTTTATAATATTTTTTTTTTAAATGAAAGTGAAGCAATAGCTTATTGGGGTGAAAGGGAGACGGCCATGGATTTGTTAGAGCCCATGGGGATCCTGTTGCAAACTTCTCAATTATACACAATTCAACAGCAAAAGAAATAAATATGGGAATACTGCAGAGGACAAGATTGAGCCAGGGAGCTATTGTTGTAGCACTACCTACAATTGTAAATAATGCCAATCTCACACTATCCCCTTCTGATTTCATATTAGGATTCATAGAGAAGATGAGATCGCCTAGCATCATATGTTTCACTGACCCTCTTGAAAGTACAAATGAAATTTGTTTTCTGCAGAAAGAAATAAAAGAAGCTTTGAACTAAAGTTCTAAGCACAAAAATCATGGTAGAAGGCATACTTCAAAAACCTCAAGAGCTAGATTCATAAAAACTTATTTCCTAGGTTAAGTTCAGGTTTCCTTAGCAACAGATCTGTTTCCTCATACTTTATTGTCTCTGAATGTATCCATTATGGCTTATTTATTCTGTTCTTTGATGTGTTACAAACCAGGAGATAATTTAAAGGCTCTTTGGAAGAGCTTTTTGTTCCAAGAAGCCTTCATAGAATGGTAATTACAACAAGTTGCCACCTATTTGCCTGAACTTCTTTACACTCTCTAGCATAGAATAACATAGAATAATAGAGTTGGAAGAGACCTTGGAGGTCTTCTACTCCAACCCCCTGCTCAAGCAGGAGATCCTATACCATTTCAGACAAATTGTTGTCCAGACTCCTTTTGAAAGCCTCCAGTGATGGAGCACCCACAACTTCTGAAGGCAAGCTATTCATTGGTTGATTGCTCTCACCATTAGGAATGTTCTCCTTAGTTCTAAATTGCTTCTCTCCTTGGTTGGTTTCCATCCATTGTTTCTTGTCTTGCCTTTTGGTACTTTGGAAAATAGATTGACCCCCTCTTCTTTGTAGGAGCCCCTCAAATATTTGAACACTGCTATCATGTCTCCCCTAGTCCTTTTCATTAGACTAGACATATCCAATTCCTGTAACCCTTCGTATGTTTTGGTCCTTCAGCCCCCCTAGTAATTCTTGTTGCTCTTCTCTGCCCTCTGACTGACTATTTGTCAGTCAAACTCACTGAACAATGCAATAACAGCATCTTATAGGCTTACATTAATGTGTGCCTGCAGGCACAGCCATGTCTTTAAAGCTTTTCATAAAGCTAGCAAGGTCATGGCCTATGTCAGGGGTTATGGTGTTCCAACATATATTACCTCTAAGACTGCGACATTTTTTTGCTTCTTCCAGTTGTGTTTTGTTGCTGATCTTGAAACCGTTGGAAAGTCGTGTGTGTGTGTGTGTGTGTGTGTGTTATCATGCTTCTCACCTACTTTTCCTCCAAGGAAGATGAAATCTATGTTTTTACCCAATTAAATTAGTAAAAGACCAAAGATCCAAATCCAAGTCACATGTCTCATCTCTTTTCAGCACATGTGAGCAAAGAACCGAAATGCCTGGAGTCAGATCTGCTTCCCTTGAAGTCCAAAGAGGCTAGATGTAAACTTACAAATATATGAAAAACTCAATTAAAATTCAGCCTTAACTTAGAACAGTATCCTTCAGAAGTTATACAATTGCCTGCCATTTGTTCTTGCCCCCAAAAGGTGAGAGTTGCCTTAAGTAATATCTTTCTTAAAATTTCTACAGTAACACATTTTTAATTGTAAAGGCACAACTCATTCTCTCTAAAGAACCATTCTTCAACATGATGCTCTTTCTGTGAAATGGATCACAACTCCCATTGTCCATAACAAGAACAGGAAACATCAGATTGGGAAAAAGTTGCTCTTACACAGGACAGATAGATGATAGATAGATAGATAGATAGATAGATAGATAGATAGATAGATAGATAGATAGATAGATAGATAGATAGATAGATAGATAGATAGATAGATAGATAGATAGATAGATAGATAGATAGATAGATAGATAGATAGATAGATAGATAGATAGATAAGTATGGACGGACAGACAGAGATACATATTCATGCTAGACACAAGTTCAGCTTCTTTAAAGTCCATATTTTGTTTGTGATTTTTCCCCGTTTCTTCAGTTAGCAGAAATACTATTTGACAGTCTATTTTTAATTTCCCCAATCCTCAAATCTTCAGTTAATTCAGACTGCAATTGCAGCAGCCCACAGAACATGAAATTAACACCTGAAAAATGTTTTCAGTTTGGCATATATTTTTTTAAAAGTCCAAAGAGAGAGAGAGTGTGTTCAAGAATAGACATGCTTAAATATCATGAAATCTCTGCAAACTAGTGCAAGATGGGAGCCCAAACATACACACACAAAAGTAAAGTAACACAAAGCAGGCTTTTGATTTTGGTGGGACAGTGACAGCCATCAGGGGTTTACACATTTACTTATTCTCCTTCAACAAAGGGTCAGCTGTACATGTGGATGCTTCTGTATCTGCAGTGAAACCACAATCACACGCAAGACGTTGCAGCTGGATGAGAAGCAAGGCTTCATAATAAGCCCCAATATTTTGAGACAGTGCTAACTTCAAATCCAAGAAAAACAAGTACTGCAGAAGATGCATGAGAAGTCACTTTGTTCTTCCCATCTCTGTTTCCCAAGAGAGATCTGTGGAAAAAAATATTCACAAACAACCCCAACCCCATCTGGCTATACACAAAGAGGTCCAAAATCAGCAAGGTGGCTTATGTGGCATCATGATATAAGGCCCACCCTTTTGGTTTGTGCATTGTACACCCATTCAAAAGGGGTAGGACTTGGATCCAATTTTTCAGATTTTGATTTTCTCCCCCACTGTCGGAAGCTGTTTAATCCATTTATAAATTTATCAATTGTTTTTATATTTTTGCCACTGAATAGTTTCCTGTGGGTCCTAGTAATATGTTAAAGGATTCAGAATGACCACAGCAACATTTAGAGTTTGTTTGATTTATTTCCTAAATAAAGTCATCCAACATGGGATGTGCATATGAGAAAGACAGTAGTAATATATCCGTACTATCTTAAATTGCACCAAATGCACATTCCTACCCAGTGATTGGTGTCTTGCATCACTGTGTAGGAAAAGTGGCCCATTCCTGCATCATGCCAAATTTTCAATTGAATTGGCCAGGCCAGCGATATTTCATTACTATGGAATGTTTGTTTTCTTTCCGTCAATGTGGGAAGCAGCAGAATATTGTAACTATAATCTAGAATGTTCCTCCTATCCTACTGTCCCCATATGGCTTGGCTGACTACAAATTACCAAAGGACAATTTGCTTACAAATTACCACAGGACAGGTGTGAGCTCTTAAGGTTCCCAAACTGGAGGAAAAAAAATGTGAAGGAAAGGGAAACACTCAAAAATATACACTTTATCTGCAACATGAAGAACTTCATGGTTTTTTTAATTTAAGAAATAATTCTCTGATTGATAATAATAATAATAATAATAATAATAATACAGGCAAATTCTAAATTTTTCATATTATCCATTGCCTTGCCTTCTCGGAGTAAACACACAGATTGAATGTATAGAGTACTCTCTGGGCCACAACTTTGTTCATATAAAACCTGATTTGATTTATCTGATGAAATCAATGTAATTCTTACAGGGCAGAAACTTGCCATGTCTACCATTTATCCCCCACGGGTAGGCAATTCCTATCCTTGGTTCTTTACTTTTTACACCTTTAAAGCAAAGGAACACTTCTCCATCCCCAGGCAGTTAATAATATAAGCAGGGTTTAAGTTAGCTCCTTTCTCCAGATGCCCTGCAATAAATAAGTCATCATGTAAAACCTGGAGGACCTAAAACAAGGGAAGAGACCCTTCTGGTGGCCATGGACTACACATCACTTTTGAGGAAGTTGAGTGTGATCTCATTATTATATAAGGGAATGGTTGAGGGTTCTTTGTTACGGAATTGTGCTAACTCTATTTTGATTGGCAATTATACTGCAGTTTTCATCTCTTTTCCAACTAAAAATAATTATAAAAACAGTTTACAACTCCCATAGGTGGTATTTTGAGGGATGCTGAGGGAAGTACTTGAAATTTACAGGTGGAGCCAAGGTTGCCCACCACTATCTTAAAAAGGAAGCATGATGTGAATGTAATGATGAACGGATGGGCTGATGGATGGAATTCATATGAGCCTTTCTCCACTTATTCTACCTTGAGAGGCAAGCAGCTAGGTCTAACAGAATAACAGAGTTGGAAGGGACCTTGTAGATCTTCTAGTCCAACCCTCTGCTTAGGCAGGAAACCCTATACCATTTCAGACAAATGGTTGTCCAATCTCTTCTTAAAAACCTCCAATGTTGGAGCATTTACAAGTTCTGGAGGCAAGTCGTTCCACTGTTTAATTGTTCTAACTGTCAGGTCTGTCCTATGGTAATCTGATGAGTTCTTGTGTTGAGAAAAATCCAGGGAAAGCACCTGTTAGAATGTCTCTATGTTTTCCAAATGGTCATTGAATGGGAATCACAAATGACAAAACAAGAGATATCATGATATAAGCTCTAACTTGTTTTTTGTCAAAATGTTCTGATGTTGCATGCACATTGGCAAGTGGCGGATGTACAATATATTGTTCTATTTAATCATGCTGATAAAATTGTCAGATTCTGCAGATTTACCCCTAGAAAGCAGAAGTTCAATTCTCCCTACAAACATATTAGGAATAGCATGACGAGTTAAATGCACGTTAAAATGTGTGCTACAGACAAAACACCTGTAATTTCAACAAGCAATGCATTTCGGTGAGTGGAAATAAAATGGCATTTGCTGCAATTTGCCAGCACTCCCTATACGTTTGTTTCCTGATTAGAGCCGTAGTGCCTGGGATGAAATCTAGTTACTTCCACCACACAGGTGTTTTTCACAGTTGGTTGAAAAGGTCATTTTTTAAAATTAAGAATCTTTCCTCGAATGCAATATTTTTCATTGCTCATTATCTCAGCCCACCATAATTGAAAATGAAGGCCTGAGGCTAGAAAGGATGATTTGGCTCAGTTTTAATCTTTGAAATGGTGCAAACAAACCAGCAAAGGATCAGAGTAGGTCTTCCTCAAAAAAGCCCTGTCAAAATGGCTTTGGAGAATAACAAAAGTTGGACAGATGGAGAGAACACTAGGTAGACCTCGGAGGATACATTATTCCTTGAGACTATGACCCTGCCTCTCTAATCCTAGAGATTAAACACTAATGGAGCAAAGTGTGAAGCCATCTAAGTAGCTGGAATAATTATTTATGTACCTCAGTAAATGCCAAGTAATTTGTAACCCTATGCTTAATAACAAAGAATAGCTTGTGAAAATAAGGTTGACGTAAAGTTGAGAATTCATGACACTAACTGGCCAGTGATGACTATGGTGGAACGGAACGGAACGGAACAGAACAGAACAGAACAGAACAGAACAGAACAGAACAGAACAGAACAGAACAGAACAGAATAGAATAGAATAGAATAGAATTGGAAAGGACCTTGAAGGTCTTCTAGTCCAGCCCCCTGCTCAAACAGGAGAACCTATACCATCTCAAACAAGTGACTGTCTAGCCTCTTTTTAAAAATCTCCAGTGATGGAGCGCCCACAATTTCTGGGGGCAAGCTATTCCACTGGTTAATTGTCCTCACTGTCAGGAAGTTTCTCCTTAATTCCAGGTTGCTTATCTCTTTGATCAGTTTCCAACCATTGTTTCTTATCCTGCCCTCTGGTGCTTTGGTGAATAACGTGACCCCCTCTTCTTTGTGGCAGTCCCTCAAATACTGGAACACTGCTATCATGTCTCCCCTATTTCTTCTTTTCTTTAGACTAGCCAAACCCAAGTCCTGCAGCCATTCTTTGTATGTTTTAGTCTCCAGGCCTTTGATCATCTTAGTTGCTCTTCTCTGAATTTTTTCCAAACTCTCAACATCTTTTTTGTGATATGGTGACCAAAATTGGCTGCAGTATTCCAGGTGTGGTCTTACTAGGGTTTTATAAAGCAGTACTAATACCTCATGTGATCTTGATTCTATGCCTCTGTTTATACAACCCAGGATTGTATTAGCTTTTTTGGCTGCTGCTGCACACTGCTGGTTCATGGTTAAGTGATCGTCCACTAGGACTCCAAGGTCCCTCTCACAGTTACTGTTTTTAAGCCAGGTCTTGCCCAATCTGTACTTGTACCTTTGATTTTTCCTGCCTAAATGTAAAACTTTGCTTTTCTCCACATTGAAACTCATTTTGTTGGATAGGGCCCATTATTCAAGTTTGTCAAGATCTTTTTGGATCCTTAGTTGGTCTTTTGGGGTGTTGGCTACTCCTGCCAGTTTGGTATCATCTGCAAATTTGATGAGTTCCCCTTCAATTCCTTCATCTAAGTCATTGATGAAGATATTGAAGAGTACTGGGCCTAAGACAGAACCTTGTGGTACCCCACTGCTTACTTCTCTTCATGTGGATGTAGTGCCGTTGAGGACTACTCGTTGAGTTCGGTTTGCCAGCCAGCTACAGATCCATCTGGTGGTGACATTCTCTATTCCACCTTTTTCTAGCTTACAAGGAGTAGGTTGTGGTCTACTTTATCAAATGCCTTACTGAAGTCTAAGTATACTACGTCCACAGTATTTCACTGGTCTATTAGTTTAGTCACTTTGTCGAAGAATGAAATAAGATTGGTTTGGCATGATTTGTTTTTAACAAACCCATGCTGGCTACTAGTTATAACTTTGTTTGCTTCTAGTTGTTCGCCGATAAGAGCACTCTTGGCTCCTTAAAACAAAGGAAAATAGGGTAAATCATGAGTCATATTTCACCAGCCTTAGTTCAAATTGAGTGTAAACTGAGCTATTTCCCCCATTTAAGAAGTAACTAGGTTTATGTAGTTCAGAAAAAGACTAATCTGAGTTTGTTTCTCCTTTTAAGGAAGTAACTATTTTATTTCCATCCTGGTTGAGATTGAGAATAAACTGAGTTATTGTCCCCATTTAGGAAGTAACTTGGCTTATTTCCATCAGAGTTATATTCAGTTGTCCAACTCTCTTGAGCCTCCAACTGACAATGTTCAAGCCTCCAGCGAAACCTCTTTCCCGCTCCTTCCTTTTTTCCCCAGCCTTCCTCTTCCTTCTCTATCAGTCCTCCTGACAACTTCTTCTCCAGCAATAATAAGGATCAGTGGAAGAGTTCTTGCCAGGACTTCAATAGCATCTGGCCTTCTGCATTCTCTAAACAAGAACAGTCCAAATTGTTGGGAAAATATTACCATAGTGATTTGGAATTCTGAATGTTGTGTTTGTTGGGTGAGGCTGTTGGATTAGATGGTTGTGTGAAAAGCAATCATAAGTCACTTTTTTCAGTGATGTTGTAACTTCAAACGAAATGAACTGCTGTTAAGGCGAAGATTAAAAGCCATATTGATTGCAAGAAACAAAATTCAGAAACTGTATCTTTATTAGGCCAACTGAAGTTTCGGGATTTCAGTCTGAGAGCTCTTCATTACATAAGGTGGCTGGAAGTAAGGAAAAAAGTAGGGCGGAACAAGAACAAATGGAGCTAATATTGATCAATTTGGGGTTGTTGGCTTGAACTGGTTTACATTCCTTACTTATATTTCTGCAATTCTCAGTAACATCTCTATTTCAAAGCTCTCTGTCAGTACAAGGATCAAAATAAATGTGTCAATGAAGAGCAAGTCTCTTAAATGGAATCTCAAAAAAACCAAACATTCAGAAATGATGCAATTCCCAATGAAATAATGAAACAAACTGCTTCTATATCTGTATCTGACCTCAAAAGCATTCTATGTTGTACCAACAAATAATTTCTTACAATTTCATACATACATCCTTCTGCCTCAGTTGAATCTAGTTAATTGAAGCTTAATCCAGAAAAGAGAGAGATCTGGATATTAAATGGAAATACTTAAATACTTAAAAGTGCAACAGTTAATATGTAGACTGAATTGTACATTCCTAGAAAAACACATTTATGTGCAATAAAGAAAATATCACATATTTTGATTTTTTTCCCCCTTAGAACCTTTGTGACCCCACAAGTTCGTTTATCCAGTCTTTTATATATTTTTTAATTTAAGAACAGCAAAAAAGCTGTAGTTCAACTCTAATTACACTTTACTCGTTTGTGAGTGCATGTGCATGATGCTTTGTGTGCAATGATAGAATTTGCAAGTATTCTCTGATAATAATCCTTTACTTATTAAACATTCATGATCCTATTCAGCAAAATATCTGATTGAATAGGATTCAGAATTCCAAACTAATTACCCTAAATTTAATTATTAGGGAAAGTGCTACTAACATAGATATGGGACATATCATCCTCCTTCAGAAGAAAATATATTTGCCACAAAACCAAACACTTTCAAACTTTGGGAAAGGGGAGTTAATTTGAGTTAAGTCATATAATAAAGATTGTATTATACCTATTGTTCTTTCAAAATGACCACAATGAAGTCAGAATGTTAACTGACTGATAAGGATATCATATAATAGCCAGAGAGGTCCATGTTAATAAACTGTAACTTGTGAATTTAATGAGATACTTTGCATGTGTTTATTATAGCTTTTTATTTCCCTTGCCACATTTTTTGTCTCAGCAACCATAAACCCATGACCACTCTTGGGAATTACACACTTTGATTGTTGGAAAAGGGCTTCATTTGCAATTGTGTTTCAGGTAGCAAAATGCCTTTTTTTTTTCAGAGTTCAACGAGAAATTGTGAGCAAAGTCAAATGTCTTCCTTGTTTTGGCATGGCTATTTGGGCTGCATGTTGACTTCCAGCACCATTTGAAATCCCTTTTTATTACCTTGAAACCTCTGAGCTGGTTGGCTTGGGGATGCTCTATACTGGAGGTGGGTGGTGGATTAGTAGGGAAGATGCCACCACTGTACTATTCTTGCTCTTGGTTTTCTAGTTTTCTATCTATACTTGTTAATTTTAACATTTTTATATTTTCGATTTTATTTAAGCCGCCCTGGGTCGCTTTGGCTAGTGAGATGGGTGACATATAAATTTAATTAATAAATATATGAAAATAAAAAGTAGAAAATCGTTTAACTGTAGTGCCTCCTTAATGCAAAAACCATCCCCAAAAACTCTCCCAAATCGTTTACTTTGTCTTTGCTTACGTGAAGAGAACTTCTTCACTATTTATTAAAGTATTAAGAAATTAGGACTTTATTTGGCTATCAAACTTGACCAATATCTGCTTAAACCAAGCTATTTTGGATGTAGGTTTTCTTTGTATTCTTTTCTTATTGCTCTCCATTGTTTTTCTGGTGCAGTTCATTGTTATTATTTTTAAAATTTGTAACTGCTCCATTATGAGTCGCATGGCATGGATGATTTGTAAAAGTTGTGATATTTTGAGTATATGTCTCTTTTTTTCCCTACTCTGAATCCTTGTATTTCACAATAATAACCAAAAAGACAATCTGAAGGTTATTTCATTTAGATTTTGCTACAGGCTCTCATATATTTCCATGTACTAGTCATTAGTTTTTTTAAAAAGAAAAAGAAAAAAAATCACTGAGAAGCAAGTGGGAAGGCTAAAATAACTATTTTGCCCTCTGGCCAATTTGTGGCTTATAAGGTCCTGTCCTCTAACAATTACTTTTGATCATGTAGTGTGTCTTGGATACTTTGCACTGAGGGAAAAAAAAACAGCAACTATTTTGTAAATAAATAAGACAAAGTTAGAAACAACATATAAGCCCTTTATTAGAATGAAAAAAGATGGACAACATTTTCAAGCCAAGGGCAAAAGTTTGGCTAAAAAGCAAAAATAGCCAGAAATAAGTAAATAAGAACAAAGGAGAAATTTCTTGACAGTTAGTACAATTAATCTGCCTCCAGAAGCTGTGAATGCTCCAACACTGGAAGTTTTTAAAAAGAGACTGGACAATCATTTGTCTGAAATGGTATAGGGTTTCCTGCCTGAGCAGGGGGTTGGACTAGAAGACCTCCCGGGTCCCTTCCAACTCTGTTGTTGTTGTTGTTGTTATGTAAGCTAGAGATACCCTTTAAAAAAGAAGATTCCTCCATGTGAAAAAAAAAGTTCCTAGGATAATACCAAAATTTGGTGAATGGGCAAAGGGCCTGCAGAAGTGTGTTATGATAGAATCTATGATCTGTGGATCTCTGATTATGGTAGAATCTATGATCTCTGGATGTCTGATTCCAGATCTCTGGAATCTATGTAGCTCAGTTTTATCTTATGCTGATATGTTGCCTCTCAGTAGAGTAAAGTGAATCTGGATTTGGATCTTCTGCCTGCTTCCTAGCCTTCATTTCCCTGCTTATATCACAGTGACAGATGGAGGAAACTGTAGTAAAACAGCCAGCATAGATGCCACCACCTGCTGCTTGTTCTTTCAGCAGCTCCTGGGAAGAAATTAGGCTGATTTCCTGCTTTTAGTTCATTATACTAGCAGGGAACCAAAAAAAGTAAAAAGAAAGGAAAGGGGAAAAAATAGTATACGAGAAATTCTTAAAACAGTTCCTTCTATGATAGTTTTTTTTCCCCATATAAGGAAGAGCCACAATTCACACTTTGCTTGCTTTTGATGGATGGCACCCCAGTGTGAGTCAACGAAGAAACGAGTGAAGACATGCCAGGATGTTTTTTTCTCATTCTCTTTTGCCGGAGGAATAAAACCAATTTGACAAGCCAGTGGGATTAACAACATGTAAGCTGCAGCTGGGTTGATTTTCTAGCCATGATTTCGCTTTAAAAAAATTATGTCAAACCTTTGCTCAGATGGGGGGGGGGGGAAGCATTTTCAAAAAGAAAAAATAGAAATAGATATGTAGGCAGGCTTTTTTTTTAAAGGATGATACACTCTCTTAAGATTGCATTTTTAGTATGGTATTTGGAAGAAACAAGGAAATAGTTGTTATCTCAATGAAACATGCAGAAGAAACCCGATTTGTTTCAAATGCACTAAGACAGAAATATTACTTTTGAGCAGGAAGTCCAGTGATGACATGGCAAACCAGACATCCCTGAAGGAATTGGGATGGCATTTCGGTAGAGATGAATGACCTGAGGATGGATTCTGACTGATGAAACTCACCAGGGAAAGAAGAGATTGTGAGATTGCCCACATGTACTCCAGTCAGCTGGTCCTTACAAGGAGACTGCAGGATCCAAGGTTTTTGTGGTTGGCTGCTGAGCCGTGCAGCTGGGAGTCAAGGGATTCCAACTAAGCTCACAGTTATAATGCCTTGTAGACAAAGCTCAGCTGAGCCTCATTTCTTAATTACTTTTGGATTTACTTTTTTTAAACTGCTTTTCCAGTATTAAAAACCTTTGGAACAGCGAATTTTATGGTATTCACTGGGTGAGTTTCCTTCCTTTCCTTACCGAAGGAAATTTCAAGTACGAGATTAAGGAATTAGAAAAATGCTTTTGAGGGGTGATTAAAGTATTGTTTTTAGAAAGTTATAGATGAACTAAAGCTCCAGATGGATTTGAAATAAGGTTTAGGAATTAATTATAAGTATCCTTCCTGTGGGAAATGTTTGCTGTTTGAACTTTGAAAAAAAAAAAAAAAGATAGGATAGGACTTTGAAGATTGGCACTAGCGGGAATCAGAAGTAACTTGTACTCTGTCCAGAGTCGTCCTGTGATTGAGACGAGTGTTTTCTAATATATATTAGAAAATATAAATATATTCTTCTAGAAAATATATATTCTTCTAAAGAAGACGGAGTTCACTTAAATTGAATTTGATAACACAAAATAGTACAAAATGACATTGGTCATATTGAAAGATATTTGTGAACAATGGATTCAGAAGTTAATTTTAAGAGTGTCTGCAAATATAGACTATAAATATTAAGGAAGAGGAACATGTTCTACCAGACAAGACTGCAATTGATTTGAACATGGATTTAAAAATAAGCTAAAAGAACGATCTAAATTCTACACAATATTTTCTGGGAAAAGAAGAGAAACATTTGAATTCATTCTTACTCAGATTAAAAGGATAGCAGGAAAAATTGGAGAGGAAGAAAGGGGAAAATGCTCTTTTACATTAGAAGAAGCTAAATGATAGAAATCTCTCCCTTTGGAAATCAAGAGTTTTCAACTGATGGAAGAAGTGGGAAGTGGAGTATTAGTATTAACCATCATGTATTATGTGGGTGTCACTTAGTTCATTGCTGGAAAGAAAAGAAGTTTATTGCATAAGTCTATTCATACTTGCACATGTATATGCACACACACAGTATATATAGTTGCTATCAGCAATTGAATGACTGCAATAGAGAAGTCAGTGAGTAAGTTACCTAAGATCAAGTATTCAGCTGTCTCATCTTCATCTTTCAATTGGACCAGACTTGGGTGATTAACCATTAAATCAAGCCCCTCTTTCAAATAAAAGTCTCTTCTCCATAATTATATCTTGTTGACTAATTATAAATCAAGGAGACTAAATGTTGCAATCTGATTCAAGAGATATTTGAGTCATTGTTGCAGAAGCAATAGTGAAATATAGCTTTGGGAGAGAAATGTTACTCTAACTTCCCTATAGAAAAGGAGTTTCTAACTTGGAACAGAGCCAATCCGTTTCATCTCAGATTTATCCCTACTCCCTTTTTATGACCCTGTAATCCCTTAATTTGGGGTAGATTGGGGTGTGTTTACTGGCCAGATGCCCTTCCTAACGCCATGCAGAGTTTGCAGCAGCTATTTCTTCTTTGTGCCCTAGAAGAGAAACATCTGCTGCTACCTGGGATTGAATTCTCAACTTTCTGAGTGGGAGGTGAGTGTCTTCACCACTAGGCCACTACACCCCTCTGTAGAGACTTGGAACAGGCAATTCATTTCATCTCAGACTTTACCCTGTTTGCATCAAATTCCTCCAGAGAAATTGGCTGCCCAACTAATGGCTCAGAAGAAAAAGGACTGAGGAAAAAAATTATCACTGGTTGATCCCAGTGATAATTAAAGACTAGAAAAAGACAGATGGAAGACGATATTAGAAAATAAGAATCCATTCTGCACAAATGAATAACTGTTTTCTGAAACTAGGAGCGGGTGTGAAACTGGTCTGGAGCTGTTTGCAGTGCTTCAGATGGGTTCTCAAATGGGTCATATAATCGCTATATAGGGTCTATGTGTAAGCACAGTATATGTATAAATCGGGTGCATGTGTAGGCACATTGCCCGTTTGGGCTGTGAACTATGACAGCTGTG
>JALGBA010000961.1:0-13407 GCA_023970755.1 Azemiops feae
TTGCCTTGATTCATGGATCTTACATTCCAGGTTCCTATGGAGAAAAGATCTTTACAGCATCAGACTTTCCTTTCACCACCAGATGCATCCACAGCTGAGCGTCCTTTCAGCTTTGGCCCAGTCGCTTCACTCTTTCTGGCGCTACTAGTACTAGCCCTCTGCTCTTCCCCAGTAGCATATTGGACACCTTCCGACCTGAGGGGCTCATCTTCCAGCGTCATATCTTTTTGCCTTTTAGTACTGTCCATGGGGTTTTCATGGCAAAGATACTGGAGTGGGTTGCCATTTCCTTCTCCAGTGGATCACATTTTGTCAGAACTCTCTGCTATGACCTGTCCGTCTTGGGTGGCCCTGCACGGCATAGCTCATAGCTTCATTGAGTTACGCAAGCCCCTTCGCCACAACAAGGCAGTAATCCATGAAGGAGATACTGTATATAACTCAGGTTAATTCATTAAAAGTTCCCTCTCTGTTTCCCACATATAGTATAACATATTCAAATTTAGTACAATCCTAAATAAAATTCAATCTATCAAAACATTCATCAATATTATTTCATCTATTAAAAACCCAGTCCTGTTTTTAAGCTTTACCAATTTATAATTACCATATTCCAGTTAGCCTTGAATAAACATCTTGTTAACACTTCAGGTATCCCTCGTTTCCCTTTTTTTCCCCCTAATGTAATAGATATATCTAAAATGCGTATATTATTCCCACAGTAACATTCTTATAGTTTCCCCATATATTCTATTTCTTAATTTTATTAATACCATTTCTTCTCTTATCATAAATCTATAATGCTATCATTAATAGCATTTCTTGTGTCTCACCAGATTGGTGTGTGTGCTAAATTTTAGCTATGAATCATGGGAGACCTGTTTGCCCCACTCCAAACATTTGTAGTTTTTTAATGGATGGATCCTGTCGTCCAGAATCAGCTGTGATCTGCAATCTCTATTTTTTCCCACAAAAAAGGCAGCGTGTCGGGTATTTGCAACGCTGATATTCTTGCATGTATGAGTAGGCCAAAAATATTTCTAATCCCTTGTCTGGTGGTGCTTTGATTCAAGACACTCTTTCCTTCCTCAAAGGCTTTCACGAATGACTTTGGCTATCCAAAGGATCTTTTCCTTCCCACAGATGTCCAGCTATTTCCCTCTTTTTCTAAATTTGGAGGTTATACCTTTTTACCTTTACATGCAATATTTTATTGCGTTCCACATAGTCTATTTTTTCCACCTCAAAACTCTTTTTGTGTTATTCTCTCCCTTCTATCTCCTCTGCTGAGGAAAGAGAAGGGTTTTAACACATTCTGGAAGAATTAGAAAAGATTTTGATTGATGGTTTGTTCTGCATTTTAATGCTGCTTCTCGTTGTCTGTTATCCAGAGTCCTTCTCTTGGCATCCTCTTTCTCTAAAAGATTCATATTAACGGACTAGTTCCATTATTGTTTAAAGAATGGCTGCCGAACCTGTGAAAACAGCAAAAAAAAAAAACCATGTTACTGTGAAAAAAACATCACCATGGTAGATAAATCACTAACATTAATTATAATTCATTGGGCACATAGAAGACTAGCAAGATCCAAGTTCCAATATTCACTCCTACATCCAAAGATGAAATTCTTTTTTTTTGCTTGGATAAATCACAAATTAGCATCGCAAATTGTTATTATAAAATATACCTGAAAATACTAAGGGTTATACAGATAGATGTATATGCACACAGAAATACACACCTATGAATTTATGTATTTAAATTTTTTTAGGAAGGTGGGGAGACACTAATAAATAAAATGGTGTCCAAATCCTATGAAACATTGAAAGCAAGCATCCCTCGACCCTCGAAACAGCGGAAGAGGCTCCGCCGACGCCGTCAACCTCCCGTGGGTGAGCCGGAAGAGGAAGTTCCTCTGTCCTCCATCTCCTCTCTAGCAATACAATACTCTATCGTTTCATTTCGTTCCAGCTCAGGCTCTCTCCCTCTAGTACTATATTAGCACTAGCGATGCCGCTGCTATTCTCTATTCCAGTGATGGCGAACCTTTAAGAGACTGAGTGCCCAAACTGCAACGCAAAACCCACTGATTCATCGTCGAGGGCCGGGTGGGTGTGGCCCATTGGGTAGGTGTGGCTGCCGTGGTAACGGCAGACTGGGTGGACCTAAAAAGTTCAATCAATCAATTCCAACTTTGCAAGATCTTTTTTTTTCCCGCGAGAAGTTGAAATTGACTGATTGAACCTTTTTTTTTTTTTTTGCACATGGCGGCGGAGGCCTAAAGCGAAAAGGTTTTATAAAACCCAGCTGAAGGCCTAGGACTGGGGCGACGGCGCGCGTGCCCACAGAGGGGGCTCTGAGTGCCGCCTCTGCCACCCGTGCCATAGGTTTGCCACCACTGCTCTATTCTCTATTTTCTAGGGACGCGTGTTGCCGATTTGTAGCGCGCCATCTAGCGACATAAGGCTGAAAATCACTCTCGTCCTATCTCTACCCTTAAGCATTTGCAAGATGTTCTCATTGATTCCGGGCTTCTTTATGTGCCATCAAGTCGACTCCTATTCCACTCCCACTGAGCACATCGATAGCTTCTCTCCCCGAGGATCTATTCCAAAGCTTTTCTTTCAGGTCTCCCCAAAGTGCAGTCATTGTCCCTCTTCCTGCAAAGAAACCAAAGGAAAGTATCAATCATGTAAGGGGAAATGATGGACAACAGCCAACGAGAAAGGGAATCTTCCTTGGGGGCTGGAGAAGATGGTTCCAGCCAGTTTTTCATTTTCTTGGCGGGTGCAAGATAACTCCTTGAAACCTGCCTCTGCAGCTTAGTGAAGCTGTAAGAGCGAAGCTTGACAGTACTTAACTTCATAAGATTAGTCAGCTGCCTCTCCCTAAAAGTTCATGAAGTTATTTTTTGTCTAAACGGTTGCCAGCTTCGTCCTATTAATAGAACAATGAAACATAGGAGAAACCCGGAAGCGCCCACTGGGATTGCCTCTGAACCACATCTAGTTGGGAGGTAGATATGATCTTCCTGTCTGTGTTATTGGTGAGTTTAAATCTTGCTAGGGGGCAGAATTGCTCAGAGCAGCCTTCCCGCCTTTCAGCCATATTATTCCCAAGCAGCTTGAAGAAAAACACTTGGAGGAAACCAGTTTGCAGGAAGCTGGTTCGAAGATTCCTGCTCTGCATGCTGTGATAAAATCAAAAAGTACTACAAGAAAGGCTGCACATCTTTATGAAGCCATGTTAATTGTTTTTTATTGTCATTTCTTCCCCATAAAAGATTTCAGTTTGTATTTCAATTGAATTGTACAGTTTATACATTATAGGAAAGGTAGGAAAAAATTTCTAGTTGATTTATCTTGGTCTTTTTCTTTTTTTGCTACATCTCAAAAACCTGGCATTTAACAAGGGGTGTGTAGACTTTTTATATCCGCCGTATAGCTGGAGGTTTTGGGGATAAGATTATATAGATGCAGATATATGCAGAGAGAAATACCACTACACACACCTACAAATGTATATATGTCAAAAATCCACGTGTTTTCAGCCTGCAAATCATCCCAAAATAGTTACGGTCAAACTTTCTGATCTAATTTTAGAGATGTGGGGGCTTTAACTGATTAAATGATGCCTAAAGCCTCTGCAAGATTTCAAGCACCAGTTTTGCCCATGCAAGTCCTCAGCTCCAAGTAAGGGCAAAAAATATTGTCCACCACCCCTCTGGTGACATTCACATTCAAGTAGTCCTCACTTACTGACCACAATTGGGACTGGCATCTGTGTCACTAAGAAGCCTGATCATTAAGCATGATGTCACATGACACTGGTAACTTATATATGCTCCTCTGCCATTGTTAAGGTAATTACTGTGGGTTGCTAAAGGCAATTCCATGTGACTGGCAACTTCTTGCCGGCATCCCCTTCTCAGAAGCTGGCTGGAAAGGTCACAAATGGGATCATAAATGTGCATCGGTTGGCAACCCCTGAATTGGTGCAACTCCTTTTCCTGCACCTTCAGAACCACAGGAAGTGCCATCACTGAATAAGTGCCACGATCGCCACAAATATGTGGAAGAGGTTTATGTGTGCTTTTACGGTGCTGTAATAATTTTGAAGGCTCAGTGAAGAAATGATAAGTGAGTACTGCCTATATAACTGAAACTCCCAAAAAGGTCTCAATACCTTTTTTTTTAAAAAAGTGCTGGCTTAAGCACAGTTGAACCTGGTTAATACCCTGATGGGGCTCCAATAGGAAATACCGTGCTTGGCAGCTAAACGTGCAAGTAAAAGAACGTAGAATCCCAGAAGAGGCCAGTGGCAGATCAGTCCCATATTGTTGCCAAAAAGCAACATGTCTATAAAACCCCAAGGAATCAAACTTAACTTGAAGGAGACTTTAAATCATACCAACCAGTAGAAAACTGAGGGCACCGGTGTTCAACCCTACAGCACCAACGGAATAAAATCGGAGCTGGGAAGGAATATGTAGCAGCTGAGTTCCTTCTCTGCTTTTACACCGTGGAGGGCACCAGGCAGCCCTCCTTGCTCCCGGCTTCTTCTCCGACATGACCTCAGCTCACTTTCCAGCTGCTGCTTCGACACTGGGAAAAGCACAACTGACACCCTCCACGACTCCGTCCTCCCATGGAAGAGCCGGGAGTGGCCCTCCCTGCGATACCCAAAGGACAGACTAGGCTTAGATCGTCCTGGAGAAAAGTTATGAATGTGGTCACCAAGAGCGGAAAGCGTCACTTCATTAAAAAAATCTTAGAAACTCCATTTAGAGACAGAATGAGCGTAAGTTCAGCCTCACGTCACTAGGTGGAGCTCTAACACAACAACAGCGCCAGGAGAACCGTCAATCTAACAGCGGCATCAGCGGTGGCTGAGATCCGACATCCAACCGGAGGGGCCGTAGCGGAGCTAAAGGGAGTTAAAGCCATCGAGTATTGCTAGAAAGGATGTCGAGGAGAGGAGGAGAGGAACTTCCTCTTCCGGCTCATCCATGGGAGGATGGGTGCATGTCGGGCGGCTCTCGTGCTCTTCCCGGGGCTAAAGCATCAGCTGAACGGTGAGTGAAGGGCAGGTGGGAGGAGAAGCCGGAAGCAAGTAGGGCTGCCTGGTTTCCTCCACGGTGTAAAAGCAGAGAAGCAACTAGGCTGAAGCATGTCGGCTGCCTCTTTCTCTCCCCAAATGTTATTACTACTTATGCTGTGTAATTTAAAACTTCTGCCTGTAATTTTGTGCTGGGAAATGGGAGAAAGTAAAATTTAAAGGCCTGCAGGCTAAAACATATGAAGAACGGTTGCAGGATTTGGGTTTGACCAGTCTAGAGAAAAGGAGGATTAGAGGGGGGGGGGCATGATAGCAGTATTCCAGTATTTGAGGGCCTGCCACAAAGAGGAAGGGATCAGTTTATTTTCTAAAGCACCAGAAAGCAGGACAAGAAACAATGGGTGGAAACTAATCAAGGAGAGATATTTCCTAACAGTGAGAACAAGTAGTGGAACAGCTTGCCTTCAGAAGTTGTGGGTGCTTGGACATGTGATAAAGAAATATTTGAGTAGGATTCATATTTTAATGCAGAAAATTCTTAAATATAAATATTAAACCGGAAACAAAATTTGAAACTTTGATTTTATATATGGTGACGGCAGCAAGACTGAAATATGCACAAAAATGGAAGGGTGTTCGAATCCTACTGTTGAAGGAAAAGTCTTCATCCTGGTTCATCCAAGCCGGGGATAAATAAACAACATGGCGACTGCTTTAGAAAGAAGGTTGCAGTTTATTGAAGAGCCAGACAGAAAAATGGTTCTGGCAGGAAACAGGAGAGAAAAAAGGACTGAGCACATGTGGGGAGTAGGTTTTTATACCCTCTGAAAGCCTTTTGTTTGGATTTGCTTTCTGTTCCTGTATTGAGGCTTTGTATTTCCTGTGTCACGTATTCTGACCTGAATCTGGGTGTGCCTTTCTGGTATTCTTGATGGTGGTAGGTTAATCCTATTGTGTCCCAAAGTCATATCCTGCTTCCCTGGTGCTGGGGCTAATGACTCTTTGGGTGGGGTATGCAGATTTTAGGTGTCTTTGTCTTCCTAAGCTTCTAGCTCCAACTTTCCTGATGGTTTACATCTGCATTTGTACAGGGCTGGCTTCTGCTTGGGACAGAGAGACTTGGGGGCAGGGTTGGTTTCTGCTTTTAAAATCCTTTTGAGGAAATATATTTTTCTGCCCTTTTAATATTTCCTTCTCTGGAGGGGCTGGTTTTTAAGAAAAGATTGGACAGCCAGTTGTCTATAATGGTGTAGGGTCTCCAGCTTGAGCAGGGGTTGGCCTGGGAGACCTACAAGGTGCTTTCCAGCTCTATTCTGATTGATATACGGACGCATATGCACACCGAAATACATAAATTGATAGGTGTCTATTTCTGTGAGAATATAGCCAAAAAGAGAATTTTATAATTTAATCAATATTTGAACTTGAATTTTCCTAGTCTTCTATATGCCAAATATATCATAAAAAATGTTAGAGGTTAAACTAGAATTTTGATGTTTTCGTGGTAATATATGGGTTTGTTGGGGGGGGTTTTGCTGCTTTTACATGTCCTGCAGCCATTTGTTGAACAATAATGAAACTAATGCATTAATGTGAATCTTACAGAAAAAGAGGATGCCAAGAAGAGCACTCTGGACAACAGAGAATGAGAAGCTCGACTTAGAAACATTTTTGGCCTCCTCAAGAATCCAAGAATTGAAAAATAACCCCACAGACTGCTTAAAGTGGGAAAATAGAGGTTGCAGATCACAGCTAATTATGCACGAGACAATCCACCCACTGAAATGTGATACAGATATTGGGAGTGTGGCCAAAACCTTACTCAGAATGGCTTCCTCATGATTCATGGAAGGACCCATACCAGAGAGAAGCTCTACCAGTGCTCCCAATGGGGCAAAAGATTTAGGATGCACCACTAATATGGTGAGACACCAGAGGACTCACACAGGAGAGAAACCATATGAATGCCCAGACTGTGGGAAAGGTTTCTCTCGGAAATCTGACCTGGTTAATCATCAAAGGACTCACACAGGAGAGAAACCGTATCAGTGCCCAGACTGTGGGAAAGGTTTCAGTCAGAGTTCCTACATGGTGATACACCAGAGGACTCACACAGGAGAGAAACCGTATGAGTGCCCAGAGTGTGGGAAAGGTTTCAGTCAGTATTCCTACATGGTGAAACACCAGAGGACTCACACAGGGGACAAACAGTATCAGTGTTTGGATTGTGGGAAAAGTTTCCATCGGAATTCCAACTTGGTGATTCACCAGAAGACTCACACAGGAGAGAAATTGCATGAGTGTCCAGAATGTCGGGAAAGTTTCAGTTGCAAATCTGAACTGGTGAAGCACCAAAAGACTCACAGAGGAGAGAGACTGTATGAGTGTCTGGATTGTGGGAAATGTTTCACTCAAAATTTCATGTTGGTGAGACACCAGAGAACTCACACAGGAGAGAAACCATATGAGTGTTTGTATTGTGGGAAAAGTTTCAGTCAGAATTCTCACCTGGTGAGCCACAAGAGAACTCACACAGGAGAGAAACCATATGAGTGTTCAGATTGTGGGAAAACTTTCAGTGAGAATTCCTCTCTTGTGGAACATCAGAGGACTCACACAGGAGAGAAACCGTATGAATGCCCAAAGTGTGGGAAATG
This sequence comes from Azemiops feae, assembly GCA_023970755.1. Classification (NCBI taxonomy): domain Eukaryota; kingdom Metazoa; phylum Chordata; class Lepidosauria; order Squamata; family Viperidae; genus Azemiops; species Azemiops feae. Next base: position 7,717 of record JALGBA010000961.1, read on the forward strand.
TTTCAGTCAGAGTTCCCAACTGATGAGACACCAGAGGACTCACACAGGAGAGAAACCGTATGAGTGCCCAGAGTGTGGGAAATGTTTCAGTCAGAGTTCCCAACTGATGAGACACCAGAGGACTCACACAGGAGAGAAACCGTATGAGTGCCCAGAGTGTGGGAAATGTTTCAGACAGAGTTCCAACATGGTGATACACCAGAGGACTCACACAGGAGAGAAACCGTATGAGTGCCCAGAGTGTGGGAAAGGTTTCTCTTCAAAATCTTACCTGGTTAATCATCAAAGGACTCACACAGGAGAGAAACCGTATGAGTGCCCAGAGTGTGGGAAAGGTTTCTCTTGGAAATCTTACCTGGTTGAGCATCAAAGGACTCACACAGGAGAGAAACCGTGTAAGTGCCCACAGTGTGGGAAATGTTTCAGTCAGAGTTCCCAACTGGTGAGACACCAGAGGACTCACACAGGAGAGAAACCATATGAGTGCCCAGAGTGTGGGAAAGGTTTCTCTTGGAAATGTTACCTGGTTGAGCATCAAAGGACTCACAAAGGAGAGAAACCGTATGAGTGTCCAGAGTGTGGGAAATGTTTCAGTCGGGGTTCCCAATTGGTGATACACCAGAGAACTCACACAGGAGAGAAACCGTATGAGTGCCCAGAGTGTGGGAAAGGTTTCTCTTGGAAATGTTACCTGGTTGAGCATCAAAGGACTCACACAGGAGAGAAACCGTATGAGTGCCCACAGTGTGGGAAATGTTTCAGTCAGAGTTCCCAACTGGTGAGACACCAGAGGACTCACACAGGAGAGAAACCGTATGAGTGCCCAGAGTGTGGGAAATCTTTCAGACAGAGTTCCAACATGGTGAAACACCAGAGGACTCACACATGAGAGAAATTGTATGAGTGCCCAGAGTGTGGGAAAGGTTTCTCTTGGAAATCTGACCTGGTTAAACATCAAAGGACTCACACAGGAGAGTAACCGCATGAGTGCCCAGAGTGTGGGAAAGGTTTCTCTCGGAAATCTGACCTGGTTAATCATCAAAGGACTCACGCAGGAGAGTAACCGCATGAGTGCCCAGAGTGTGGGAAAGGTTTCTCTTGGAAATGTTACCTGGTTGAGCATCAAAGGACTCACAAAGGAGAGAAACCGTATGAGTGCCCAGAGTGTGGGAAATGTTTCAGTCGGGGTTCCCAATTGGTGATACACCAGAGAACTCACACAGGAGAGAAACCGTATGAGTGCCCAGAGTGTGGGAAAGGTTTCTCTTGGAAATGTTACCTGGTTGAGCATCAAAGGACTCACAACCTACTACTTGATAAGATAGAAAAATGTGGGTTAGACAGCATCACCAGCAGATGGATTCGACGCTGGCTAACTGGACATTCTCGGTGTGAGGTCCTCAATGGAACCGCATCTATATTGTGGGAGGAACGTATTAGGGTGCCCCAGGGCTCTGTTCTGTGCTCAGTGCTCTTCAACATCTTCAACAATGATTTGGATTGGAGGATAGATGGGGACTCGTCAGATTTGTAGACAACACCAAGCTGGCAGGAATAGCCAACACTCCAGAAGATAGGCTTAAGATACAGAGGGATCTTGACAGAATTGAAGATTGGGGGCTAACTAACAAAATGAAATTCAATGGTGAAAAAAGCAATGTTCTATATTTAGGCAAGAAAAACCAAATGCACAGGTACAGTATAGGTCACGGGTCGGCAAGCCGTGGCTCTGGAGCTGCATGCGGCTTTTTCAGCCTTCTGCTGCGGCTCCCAGTCCTATGCCATTTGCAGTCCCCCCAAAAAAGTGGGAGTTCAATCAATCAATTCCAACTTCTTACGAGAAAAAAAAATCTCACAAAGTTGAAATTGATTCATTGAACTTCTTTTGTTTGTGGAACTGCCCACAAACTTCTTTTGTTTGTGGAACTGCCCACAAACTTCTTTTGTTTGTGGAACTGCCCACAAACTTCTTTTGTTTGTGGAACTGCCCACAAACTTCTTTTGTTTGTGGGACTGCCCACAAATTTCTTTTCTTCTTGGGACTGCACGTGGCGGGTGGCGGATGAAGAGACGGAGGACTGTTGGAAAGAAGGAGTGTAGGTCACCGCTTGCCCTGGGCCCGGCTGCACCTCCAGGTGGCCCGCTGCCGTGGTCAACTCCCACTGACCTGGCATGCCCTTCTTGGCGGCTTTCGTCTGCTCGCCGGGACTCAACCCAGCTAGGGCGCCAGATTGCTCCCCGTGACCTTCCGCCTCTTCCAGCCTCGGCTGCAGCCTGCTTTCTGCCATTGGGTTGCGTGTTGTGTGAATGCCAGAGCCACTTTGCCTGAGATGACCGTCAGCCCATTGGGCTCCGAGAGGCCTCGTGATCTGCCAGCCAGCGGGCAACGCAGCTCTAGCGTTTGCACCACAAAGCGCACAACCGAGCAGCAGAAAGCCTACCGGACGGCTTTGCACGATCGCCAGATGGAGGGTGTTCCCTCAACTTCCCCGTGGGAGAGCCCGGCTGCCCAGGGATCCTTTCCCCCCTCGTTGGAGTGGCCGGAGCCTCAGGGCGCGAGCCTGAGCTAGCTGTCCTCCGTGCCGCTTGAGAGCTCCCCTCCCACCTTCTCGCTCTCGCTGTCGCCGCTGTTCTGGAAGGCGCCCTCTGACGGGCTGCCCGGGTGAGCAGACGAAAGCTAAGAAGAAGCGCCCGCCGGCGAAAAAGGGTGTGCCAGGTCAGTGGGAGTCAGCCAGGGCAGCAGGCTGCCCGGAGGTGCAGCTGGGCCCAGGGCAAGCAGTGCTGGCGGGCAGTGGGGATGTGAGAGGAGGGAGAGTCAAAGCCATGGGAGAGCGAGAGCAAGCAGTTCATTGATTTTATAAATGCAACACACTAGTTTTATACATAGCATAAAGGTAAAAAACGATTTGTGCAGTGTTATCTTCATTTTAGATGTCAAAAGGGTTTTGTGGCTCCCAGTGTTTTCTGTGGGAAAAGGGTGAAAGTGGCTCTTTGAGTGTTTAAGGTTGCTGACCACTGGTATAGGTGGTAGCTTGCTCAATATTAGTAACTGTGAGAGGGATCTCAGAGTCCTAGTGGACAATCACATAATTATGAGCCAGCAGTGTGCTGCAGCTGCCACAAAAGCCAACACAGTGCTAGGCTGCATTAACGGGGATAGAATCAAGATCACGTGAAGTGTTAATACCACTTTACAATGCCTTGGTAAGGCCATACTTGGAATACTGCATGCAGTTTTGGTCACCACAATGTAAAAAAGATGTTGAGACTCTAGAAGGAGTACAGAGAAGAGCAACAAATATGATTAAGGCAGGGGTCCCTAACCCCCAATCTGTGGACCGGCACCAGGCCACGGCATGCCTGAAACCAGACTGTGGAAACAAGCAAAGCCCCGTCTAGCTTTCCCCCTATGCCAGTGGTGGCGAACCTATGGCACGGGTGCCAGAGGCGGCACTCTGAGCCCTCTCTCTGGGCACGCGCGCCGTTGCCCCAGTCCTAGGCCTTCACCCTATGCACTGGGATAAGAAGAGGCGCCTGCACATCAGAAGTTTCATTTGGTACCTGGTTTTTGCTTATATGCATTTGGTTTTAATATGGTTTGTAAGTTAATAATTGATTGGAAGCTGGCCAGAGTTTGTAATTTCATGGATGGCTACCTAAATATTTTAAATAAATCAGAGGAAAAAGAGAGGAATCTGAAAAATGGCCCAGCTGAGGCTTTCCATCTACAAGTTGCCTGAGGCACTGAAAGTCTTTGCATTTCTTTATTGATCAAATTGATATGCCCTTAGCCCTGAGGTAAACTTCTCTGATTTAGCTCCTTGCAAGAATGGTGCCAGGCATGATCGTAGTTAGTTAAGGCCAGGAGGCTTGGTTAACCTCTAATTTGAACAAAAGAAAAAAATCTGAAGCTTTGCATTTTGCCATTTGCAATATATGGGGTTTACTGGTTTCTGTATTAAGGTATTATTGCTCTAAACCGTGTGGAGTCATGAGTTGGGCTGCTGTATACATTTTCTTCTAAGTAAAAATACATACAGTACATACATAATGTTTATATCCCCTTTTTTTATATGTAGAAAAGGGCAAAGATATCTAGTAGAGATCCAAGCTCGCTTTATCTGGCCCAGCACAACAATTCACCTCGACTCCGTGAAAGGGAACAACCTCACTGATCCAGAGAAAGGAAGCTGAGATCTCCTCCCTCATCAGCCCCCTCTACCACAAAGATCCTGCAGGAGAAGGGCAGTGTGGACAACCGTGGGATCTGGCAGGGTGAGAGCTGTGAACCATAAACACAAAGCTTTCGCTGTGTCCCTGCACAACAGATACAGTGCCCTTGCTGACCTTAATAGGGAAATTAAGGAGGCAGGTAAAAGTAATTGTGATGATAACTCAAATAAGCAGGGGATCGTGGTCCGAGATGAAGAACTTGTTTTTGACAGGGAGAAGTGTGAATCAGGTATTACACATCAGTCATGCAAGAACAGAAAGGCATCCAAAAAGAGAAGCCACCTTCTGGTAGGTGATTCAATTATAAGGGATGTAAATTTAGGAAAGGACACAGAGGTTTCAAAAGAGGTCAGGTGTCTTCCAGGTGCTACTGCCAGTAGGGACAAGAAGCGTATTTCTAAAATAATAAAAAATGCCAGCAAGGACTGTGATGTGGAGGCTATTGTACATCTTGGCACTAACGATCTGTCCCAAAAGATGTACTCTCTGTGCAGAATGATTTCCAGAGCTTGGGGCAGGAACTTAGCAGAATAGGCTGTAGGCTTACTTTTTCAGAGGTTTTACCAGTGTATAAGGAGCAAAATGGAAAAGGCCAGCGTATAGCAGAATTTAATATGTGGTTAAAGGAGTGGTGTAAAGGGGAAGGCTTTGGATATATTAGTCACGATGTCTGTAGCTGGTCTAATGAAAAAATGTACAAAAGAGATGGTTTGCATCCATCAAAGAAAGGGACTGAGTTACTCAGCTATAAATTCACAGATTTTCTGGAGGAATATTTAAACTAAACAGCGGGGACAGTGAGTTAATTGATACAGAACATCCCTGTCCCCGGCAATCTAACAATTATAGGGTTATGAGTGCATGTAACATAGATGTGTGTGTGGACAAGAATATCAACCTTGTTGTCAAACAAAATCAAGCTTCTAATAGCAAGTGCCACACAAAGTGCACTAACCAAATAGGTGGTAAGACAATAGGGGAACTTAGGCACCACACAGGTTACGTAGAAAGTAAACACAGGGTCAGTCATAAGGACTCAAATGTCTATATACCAATGCACAGAGTATGAACAGCAAACAGGGTGAATTAGAAATTCAGGCTAATGAGGGCAGATATGATATTGTTGCCATTACGGAAACATGGTGGGATGAAACCCACAAATGGAACACAAGGCTAGAGGGATTTAAATTATTTAAAAGAAACAGACCAAATAAAAGAGGAGGTGGAGTTGCTCTATATGTAAGAAATAACTACATCTCTACAGAAATAGAGCACAACAATGATGAAAACTGTCTTGAATGCATTTGGGTCAATATAAAAGGGGGGGGGGAATGACATTGCCATAGGTGTATACTACAGGCCACCCAACCAAACAGAGGAAATGGATGAACTTTTTGCTAGTCAGCTAACTAAGGTATGTATGAAGCACATCACAGTAGTAATGGGGGACTTTAACTA
>JALGBA010000962.1:0-112500 GCA_023970755.1 Azemiops feae
CCCCTCTCTCTCTCTCTCTCGCCTGCCAGATTTAATACCAAATCTTGGTTCTCCTCCCCGGGTGATTTTTCTAAAAAAAAAAAAAAAAGATAAATAATAATCATAAAATTTTGCCTTCTTCCTTCCCCAATCCGAAAGAGGCAGCCCGAAGCAAAGTCTTTTTTAAAGCTTGATTCCTTCGCAGGCTATCTTAAAAGGAGCCGAAGGGACCCATCTACCCTCTTGCCAATGAGTCTGTTGAGCTTAAAAAAAAAAGAAGAAAACACAGGGGAGCGGGGAAAAAAAAAAAAGAGAGAGAGAAATAAAGAAGAGAAGACAGGAAGATTTCAAAGGCTTTATATCAGGGTTGTTGATCACATCTGTTGTTTTTTTTTGTTTTTTTGTCTCCTGTGCATCTCTTTTCCCATCTGGGTGTCGACACGACTTTAGACCCCCCCCCCTGCAAACATCGAGATATAGAGACCCACCTCTGTAAGATTAAAATCCAAGGCACTTTTTTTTGTTAGTTTTTACATATATTTTTTTTGTTGGTTTTACAGTGAACAGGTTAAAGCCATTGAGTTTAATGGTTGGTTCTGGGGTGCAGGGGGAGGGGGAAATGAGGAGGGGGAGGGGGAAATGAGGAGGGGGTCTTCCTGGCAGCGCTGGCACATGGGGGGGGGGAAGGGGCAGGTGGGATTCGTAGTTCAAGTCGTCGGAAAGGTGCCAGAAATGGCGTTTTGTTTTCCCCTGCAAAGGAGTCACCTTGGCTCAGTTCAATGACATGATTGACAGCTCGCCAGCCCTATTGCTTTGCTGGGGAGGAGGAGCCGGGCTCCTGTGCTTCGGCTCTGCACCAATCGGGTGTGAAAAGGCACAGGAGCACCTAGAGACAGGTGTACCTGGTCAGTTGGCCATCTTAACGTCTGCAGAGAAAAGGTTTAAGAGAAAGGAAGAAAAAAAAACCGTCACTTTTAGCAGACAATCTACCATCCGGTCAAAACTCCAGAGGTCTTCAAAACTCAGCCGTCGAACTGCCCCGTCAGATACACCTCGTCCTCCACTTACGACCAAATTTCCCTCGCTAAGCGAGACAGCCGTTAAGGGAGCCTTGCCCCGCTTTACGACCTTCCTTGCCACCGCCGTTCAGGGAATCGCTGCAGCCGGTTAAGTAAACCCGGCTTCCCCCCCCACTTGACTTTGCTTGTGAAAAGGGGGCAAAAGGGGATTGACGTGACCCCCGGGCCACTGCGACCGTCATAAATATGAGTCAACTGTTGAGCGTCCGAATTTTTGATCAGGTGACCCTGGGGGGGACACGCTGCGACGGTGGTAAAAGCGGAAAAGGGTCCTAAGTTACCTTTTTCGGTGGTTTTTTCGAACGGTCACTAAACTAAACGGTCACTGTAATTCAAGGACCCAGCCGAATAAGAGAAGGGAAGCATTCTGAGGGGGCGGCTTCCAGGCTAGGGGCAGTCTACCTGACAGGGAGACCCCAGCAACCTTCCCTTTTCCTTCGCAGGGCCGACTCGCTTTCACTCCTAGCAGTGGCACCTATTTGCATCGATTTATTTTTAAAAAAAGAAAGAAAGAAAGAAATGGGAAGGAGGGGCTGGCAGCGAAGTAGCTGGTGGGAAAGTGGAGGAGAGAACAGGGCGTTCAAAACATCTGGGGACAAAGCCGGAGTCTGGCTGTGCGGCTCTCTCTCTCTCTCTTGGCTTTTATTAAAAGCAACTCAGTTCAAATCAGCCAGGAGAGGAAGGAGGACGGAAGGAGGCCGAGCTGAGATTTCAAAGGCAGAGGCTGAAACACAACAGACCCTGTTACTAAGCGTGGAGGGAGGGAGGAGCTCTAGTTTTTCCTTTCCTCTTCCTCCGATTCTCAGGTTTTGGATGTGTTGGGAAGGAAGGAAGGAAGGAAGGAAGGAAGGAAGGAAGGAAGGAAGGAAGGAAGGAAGGAAGGAAGAGACTAGCAGGGATGGATGGATAGTTGGATGGATGGGTGGGTGGGAGGGAGGGAAAAAGGAAGGAAGGAAGAAGGAATGGACTAGTGGATGGGTGAGTGGGGTGGAGGGAGGAAGGGCTAGGGGGAGGAGGGAGGGAGGGAGGGAGGGAGGAAGGAAGGAAGGAAGGAAGGAAGAGAAAGAAAGGAAGGGAGTAGGAGGGATGGGTGGGTGGGTGGGAGGAAGAAAGGAAGGAAGGATGGATGGAGGCAGACAGGAAGGAAAGAAAGGACTAGGAGGGATGGATGGATGGATGGATGGATGGGAGGAAGGAAGGAAACAGGCAGGCAGGAAGGAAAGAAAGGACTAGGAGGGATGGATGGGAGGGAGGAAGGAAGGAAGGAAAGAAAGGGGAGGGATGGAAGGAAGAAAAAAGGAAAGAGAGGGAGGGAAGAAGGAAAGGAAAGGAGAAGGAGGGATGGAAGGAAGAAAGCAAGGAAGGAAAACAGAGAGGGAAGATGGACTACATTTCTCGGGACCATTGCAATAACACACATCCATGGGGACAGACAAAAGAATGGTCCTTACAGGGCATACTACTACTACTACTAATAAGTCGGGGCCTATAGAGGTTAAAAAAAAAGTGCCACTGTTATTGCAACTAATTCTCCAACTCCCTGGATGGGGAGGAGGGTGCATTTCGAGTCACAGGCCGAACTCTTAACCCAACATGCGAAACAAATGATCTAATGCTTTGCACCACCCTCATTTCCTCCGAAAGATCCAAACCAGTCTTTCTCAACCTCAGCAACTGGACCAAGACGCCTGGACTACAACTCCCAGAATTCCTCAGCCAGCAGGCCTGGACTACAACTCCCAGAATTCCCCTGATGCCTGATCCATCTTTCCCGCTTTCCAATTCTACGATCCCCTTCAAACAGGAACACCAGAAGACCCCAAGTCAAAGCTTGCTAAGTTGGCAGAGCTAAGAGTGACGGGTTAAAAACATTCAAGGATTTGGCAGTTTGGCCCAAATATTAGGGGGGGAACCCCCCCCCCCAAGAATTTCTTAAGGGGGATGAAAACTTCAAAGAATCAGCATCCCGCAGCAAAAAAACAAAACAAAAAAAAACCACTCAGCTATTAGCCCGGCAACTTCACCCGGTTACCGTGGTTCGACAATGGCACATCTGCAGCTTTTCCCTTTCGAAATGGGCTGGAGGGACTACAAAGCCCCTTCTCCTCTCCCGCCAAGCCTCTGGACCCCAGAACCAATCACGTGGGTTAGCAGGAAGAAATCTCCCCCCCCTCTGCTTCTCTAAACCATCTCATCCAGAGTTTTTTAAAAAAAGAAAAAAATTATTCGAAAAGTTACAGCGTCATCCTTTATAATATAGCAATATATTTCATAGGTAAAATAAACTATGGTTATGGTTTCCTTTAGTCGTCGTAATTTTTTTTTTTTTTTTTTTTTTTAGAAAACAGGAAAAAAAAAAAAAAAGAAAGAAAAGAAAAGAAAAGAAAAACGAGCCGTACAGAAATTTCTTCTGCCCCCGGCACTCAAGTCTTTTGAGGAACGCCAAAGGAGCTGGGAATTTCCTTCGCGCTGCCCGTCCGGTTTCTTTCCGGCGGGAAGATGTGGAATCGGAAGGTCCACGGCGGAAGTTGCGGCGTTAGAAAAATAAAAGAACCACAGTGACTTTCCCATTTTTTGTGGTTGTGGAGGCCCACAATCCAGCTAGATGTCCTTTGTTTGTCCAGCTTTCTTCCCCCCCCCCCTTCCTTCCTTCCCCAAGAAATATCATCCAATCTCCGTTGGAAAGCTCGGCAGGCCCCGTTTTGGCACCATCGTCGCCCCAGAATCGGGGTCTCCGTGCGAAAATGGATGACTTGGGGTGGGGTCTTCCTTAGCCAATGCTGCAGGTTTCATTTCAAATGGGATCTCCTCCATTCCCTTCAGCCGGCGCTGCTCAATCCAGTTGTACGTCACCCCCCTCCATGATGGCTTGTTCAAGGCGGCTTGTTTCAAGAGGAGACAGGTCACCTGAGACTGTACTGTGTCTGTCCGTCAAGAGGGGTGGGTGGGCCACCGCGAGCATCTCAGCTCCTTTTTCGTCGTGGGCAGAAGAGGGAGGTTAAAGCAGGGAGACCCCCAAGGGGACCAGCTCCCCCCTCTCTCAAAAGTGGTACAGTCCTCGCCAAACCCCACCAAAGCTTTCCTTCCTTAAGCACATCCGACACACACATAGACACATTTCCCCAAACAAACAATAAGGCATTGTAGAATTACATATTTGGTGACAAGGAAACAGATTTTCATGTCAGCAGAAACATCTGGAGAACTTCCTCAGAAAGCTGGAAATAGGCTTCCCCGGTCCACCCCAGCCCCCTTGCCTTCAAAGGCTCCCCAGTTGTATTTTAAGGGCCAAACTCCTGCCTCGAAACGGCGGTTGGGTGCAATTCCCCCAAATGGTTGCGGCGGTCCATTTTGGGGTCCCGTTGCCCACTTCCTCCTCCTAGACTTAACTGCTACTCTCATTTCCCCCAAAAATAGATGCGCTACCTTGATGTTCCCCCGTGCCGTGGAAAAAAGGGACCTGCCCCAGATGAAGAGATGGCATAAATTCATGGCCCGTGTTTCACACCAGATTTTTGCAGGTGTGTTTCTTGACCCAGAATGCAAAAAAAAAAACAACGGGGCCTGTTTTCTCCTCTGAATTCCTGCTCAAGAGGCATTTTTGCAAAGAGAAGTTTGCTGGGTCCCCCAGGGGTGATTCAAGGCCTTCAACTGGGCGAAATAAACAGCATTTTCTCTCTCTTTTTTTTTGAGAAAAAAACCCACCTTCAACCAAGGGTTAGAAGGTCAAGCTAAGAGGCGGCAGGGAAAGGTTGGAGAATAAAAGAAGAGGTTAAACAACATTCTTCCGTAGCAGCGGTGAGCTGGCTAAACCCTCCAGTCTGTAGTGTTTTTCAAGCTTACCAACTTTAAGAGGGGTGGACTTCAACTCTCAGGGGCTGGCTGGGGAATTCTGGGAGTTGAAGCCCACCCCTCTTAAAAGTTGCCAAGCTTGAGTCACTCATAACGTTGGACAAAGGACGTGGGGCCCGTCGCTCTCCAGGGTCCTGAAAGAGCGCGAGCCGAGTTGCGTTGCCGTTTAAGGCACAACTCCTTTTTCTTGTCACCTACTTACTCTACTCTTTGGGGAAGGCTTAACTCCTTAGTCCTCGGCTTACGGCCACAAGCGGGACACCCCCCCCCACAGAACCCCTCTAGGAGAGAGACGGGTGGTTCATAAGTTTGGCCTATAACACAAATAAATTTCCCTCGCTAAGCAGGGCGGGAGTCAACCACTAAGCCAGGTGGTCACCCCGTTTTGCGACCTTTTTCACCCACCATGCCTGCGGCTGTTCAGCATGTCTGGCCGGTCATTAAGAGAACCCAACTTCCCCATTAACTTTGCTTGTTTGGGGAGGTCGCACGACGCGGCGGCCATCGTCCGTAAACCGGGGTCGCCAAGCTCCTGAATTTTGATCACGCGATCCTGGGGGGTGCTGCAATGGTCATAAGTGCGAGGAGCAGCCGCAAGTCCCATTGTCCACTGCCCCTGTAACTTTGAACAGTCCCTAAATGAAAGGTTGATAAAGGGCTGATACGTAACAGCCCACGCCGAGCCCCAAAATTAGAAGTAGGGCTGGTTGCTTTCAATCTACCCGCTAATAACGTACTAATTCTCTTCTCCCTTTCCTTCCTTCACAACCCCCCCCCCAAAAAAAAAAAATTGCAGCAACTTGTCCAAACCCTTTAAAACTGAGTCAAGCTCTCTCAATCAAAGCTGGATGAACCAAGACTCTTTGGAAGAGCCGAGCCGAGGCACCCAGGATTTCCTTTGGAAATACAGACGGTCACCTTTGCAAAGAAAAAGAAAAAAAAATATTGAAATTATACAGCAAGGTCCAGCCTAACCGTTCTATATATGGCGCCTCTGGCTAAAACAGGTCGTATTTCTGCCAATTAGACCCGTAACTCAAAATAGCCAATCCGTGCCATATTTACGGGCCAAGATAGGGACGGTGGAACCTTTCCAAAAATTCAAAATGACCAGGAAGCTCCTGAAGGAGAAACTCCCCCCTCCCAATCTGGGGAGCAGAAAGCCGAACTTATATGTCTAGAGGGAGTCCCTGCCTTACAACTGTCCATTTAGCGACCGTTCAAAGCTACAACGGCGCTGAAGAAAAAAGGGACTTGTGTCTGTTTTCAACTCACGACCGTCGCAGCATCCCTGGAGTCGCGTGATCAAAATTCGGACGCTGGGCCCCGGACTCGTTTTTATGACGGTCACAGGGTCCCGGGGTGTGTGTGTGTGTCACGTGACCCCCTTTTGCGACCTTCTGACAAGGGGGAAGCCAGATCCCCTTAACCCCCGCGTTGCCAACTTAACCAGGGCAGTGAATTCCTTTAACAGTCCTCCAAATTGGGGCAAAACGCCCTTCGCAAATGCCTCCCCTTAGCCACGGGGGGCTCCATTGCGGTCGTAAGCCGAGGACCGCCTGTCTTTCTGCAAGCCGAATCCGGCTGGGGAAACCAAGTTGGGCTCCGTGCTTTGGCTTTTGCTGGGGGTGTTTCAGCTGCAACCCCCCTTTGCAACCTCCCCCAAATTCAGGTTCAAGCGATGCCAGGCTGGAGAAGGGAGGTGGAGGGGGGCTGGGAGAGGCCCAATCACCATAGCAAACTGGGCCGAAGAAGAAGAGGTGGGGGGGGGGGCTGAAAGGATGGGTGTCCAAAGTCTTTTATTTATTATTATTTTTTCCCCTGAAAACTGCCTCTGGTTCCTAAGCAACTCAAATTGCTTGGAATGAACCTCCTACTAAAGCTAGAAATTGGCAGCTTCTGTTTGGCTTCCTCCCTTTTCAGCTTTTGTGATGCTGGGAACACCAACTCAGCTGTTGGAAGGCAAGACAGGAGCGACATAAAATAAAATAAAGAAGGGGGAGAAATGGAATTTTCTTCCTGCTTCTTCTTCTTTGAAATGCACAAAAAGGAAAGAAAAGATGATAGGCTCCTAATTTGTTCTTTCTTTCTTTCTTTCTTTCTTTCTCTTTCTTTCTTTTCTTTCTCTTTCTTTCTTTTCTTTCTTTTTCTTTCTTTCTTTTCTTTCCTTTCTTTCTCAAAGCGGCTTGCTGGCTTTTTGGCTGACAAATTAACTCGCACAGTAGGGTTGCACGTTAATTAATAGCGTCCCGGGCAATTATGCCGTTGCTGTGCTAGTTCAAAAAGACATTAAATGTCACCTCTTTGGCTTTTTTTATTATCTGGAAAAACCAGCGTTCCTCGCAGGAGGTGCCAAGTGCACTAAGGACCTTCTCTGCCTCCCACTCTCCGGCTGAGCCCAGAGCCTTGGACTTCTGCCAGCTCAAATATATTCCTTTTCTCTCTGGCTTTTTAGTTTTAATTTATTATTATTTTTAAATGGTAAGGAAGGAAGGAAGGAGGGAAGACTGGGATTCAGTTGGTGTTTTGTTTTTTTGTGTTTTTTTAAATCAGCTGGGTTCCAAAAAAAGAGGAAAAAAAAAGAGCAGGGGTTGGAAGGAGTTAAGACTGTCGCCTTTTGCAAAAAATAATTTTTTCTTTTTCCTAGCAACAGAGAAATGGAAGGAGGAGGGGGGGGGGATTAAAGCAGCGATCAATATCCCAGAGGTTTTCTCCTCCAGGCAAGCAGAGCTTTTCACCTAAATGTGATTTTTTTTTTTTTTGGGTGGGTGGGGAAATCCTAGATACCCTGTTTTGACCTGAATGTCTGCCACTGGGTGTTTTCCCATTCAGACAACGTTCCCATCCCGAAGGATGCATTCTGGAGCCATTTCAAAGAAGGCTGCTCAGCTTGGCTGTGTGCCACCTAACCCATCATCCCCACCCAAGCAGTCTGCACTAGGTTCTAGAGGCTTCTTCCCCCCCCCCCCGTTCTGTGCCCCCAAGCGGGGAAATCCAGAAAAGGCAGCATTTTCAAGGAACGCCATAATTTCCAGGGACAGCAGACACCGTCTTTGCAGTGGGAGCTGATCCTTAGAAATCCAGTAGAATTTAAGACTTTTGGGGAACCACCGAAGAGGGGGAAGGGGGAGAAGTAGGTTATGGTTAGGGTGGGGGGTTCAAAACAGGCCTGGGAGGGGGGGCAATTTTCTGGCCAGCTCCCTCGACCCGGGGAACCCAAAGGAATTGCAAATTCTTTGCCCCAATACTTCTCCAGGGCGTCTCCTACCTGTCTCTTTGCAACTCTGCGTGCCCAGCCCTGCTCACACACCCCAAAGGGTCCCTTTGATGGGGCAGGAAAATGGGGTTTTCTTCTCTCCCCCCCCCCCACACACATGCAGACAGACAAGCGTGGCTCCTTCGTATCCGTTCGGACGTGCCTGCTTGAGGAGAGCAGGGCACGAGGAAGGAGGCCATCCCAGGCGTAGCGAGCGATCCGGAGGGAAGGAGACGATTAGGGTGACCTGCCGCCACTCCGGGTCAGGTGGAAAATTCAGAAAAGTGATGAGCAAATGGAAGGAAAGCTGCATCTCGTTGGGTTTGGCCCCCAGCTTCTCCCCGGTGACATTGTCCAGCAAGAGGGAAAGGGAAATATAGAGGGAGAAGGAAGGAAAACAGGCAGGGAGGAAGGAAGGAAGGAAAGAAAGAAAGAAGGAAGGAAGGAAGGGAAGAAAAAGGAATTAGAGGGGAAGGAAGGGAGAGAGGAAGGAAGGAAGGAAGGAAAAGAGAAGGAAGGGAATTGGAGAGAAAGGAAGGAGGGTAGAAGGAGGAGGAGAAAAGGAAGGGAAATGGAGGGGAAGGAAGGAAGGAAGGAAAGAAAGAAGGAAGGGAAGAAAGGAATTAGAGGGGAAGGAAGGAAGGAAGGAAGGGAAGAAAAGGGAATTAGAGGGGAAGGAAGGAAGGAAGGAAGGAAGGAAGGAAGGGAAGAAAAGGGAATTAGAGGGGAAGGAAGGGAGAGAGGAAGGAAGGAAGGAAAAGAGAAGGAAGGGAATTGGAGAGAAAGAAAGGGTAGAAGGAGGAGGAGAAAAGGAAGGGAAATGGAGAGGAAGAAAGGAAAGAAAGAAAGAAGGAAGGAAGGGAAGGAAGGGGAATTAGAGGGGAAGGAAGGAAGGAAGGAAGGAAAAGAAGGAAGGGAATTGGAGAGAAAGGAAGGAGGGTTAGAAGGAGGAGGAGAAAAGGAAGGGAAATGGAGGGGAAGGAAGGAAGGGAGGAAGGAAGTTGGAACAACCCCGTCGCCTGTGGCGTGGGATCCACACAGTGGATTGGTCCCCCCGTCTGTCCGTCTCCATCTCAGCGCTGCCCTTTGATTGGCTTGTTTTCACTTTGAAGACCTGAGATTGAAGGTGGATTCCGAGTGTCCACCAAACACGGCAGCAGTGAGGGGGGGGGCCCGGCTGGAAAAGACCCTGCCCCACCTCAACCCCACTCAGGGCCCGGAGCCGAGACCCTACCATTTGAGGCCCAGGCTCCCGCAGCGCCTGGCGCTCCTCCTGTTGCTTCCAGGGCTGGGTTCGAGTCTCTCCTGGAACCGATTCGCGCCCCTCCCGGCTTTTTTTCCTTTTTTTTTTTTTTTTTTGGCTTGGCCTTCCGTTGTGTTTTTTGTGTGTGGTGTCTTCCTCTGCCACGTTCAACAGCTGCTGGAGCTCGTGTAGGGGGTGGGGAAGGAGGTGGAGCTGACCCCCAGGGGGCTGTCGGAGAGGGGCGTCTGGGGGGCGCCCCCCACCCCCCCCACGCCCACCCCCCGGCTCTCCACGAGGGCGGCCAGGAACTGCTGCTGCTGCTGGCGCAAGGCGTCCGTGATCAGCAGTGGGAGAGCGCTGAAGTGGGCGGCCAGCTGCTCCAGCTTGGACTCCAGGCCCCCCAGCTGCTTCTCCAGGTCTTCGCTGCGGTCATTCAGCTCCGTGATCAGGTCATACATGACGTTTTGCATCTGCCGAGCAAAGGGGGGGGGAAGACGGGTTATTTCCCACCCTAAGATCCCTTCCCTTCCCTTTCTCTATCCTCCCTCCCTCCCTTCCCTCTGTTTTTCTTTCCTTCCCTTCTCCTTGTCTTTCCTTCCTCCTCCAATTCCAGACCCTTCCCTCCCCTTCCTTCCTTCCTCCCTTCTTCTCTCCTTCCCTCCCTTTCCTTCCATTGTTCTTCCTTCCTTCCCTCCCTCCCTCCTTCTCCCCCTCCCTCTAATCTTCCCTCCTTCCCTCCCTTTCTCTTTCCTTCCTTCCTTCCCTTTTCCTTCCTTCCTCCCTTCTCTCCCTCCCTCCCTTTCCTTCCATTGTTCTTCCTTCCTTCCCTCCCTCCCTCCTTCTCCCCCTCCCTCTAATCTTCCCTCCTTCCCTCCCTTTCTTTCCTTCCTTCCTTCCTTCCTTCTCCTCCAGTTTCCATCCCATCCCTTCCCTTTCCATCCCATCCCTTCCCTTTCCTCCATCTCCCCTCCCTCCCTTCCTCTCCCATCCCTCCCTCCCTTCCCTTCCTTCCTTCCTCTCCCATCCCTCCCTCCCTCCCTTCCTCTTCCATCCCTCCCTTCCTTTCCTTCCTCTCCCATCCCTTCTTTCCTCTTCCCTTCCCTCTTTTCTTTGTCCTTTCCTTTCCTTTTTCTCCGTTGATCTTTATTGCCATTTGTCATTTATATTCCAATCACCTTGAATCCAAATCGCAACATGGTGGAGAAAAAGACCACAGCACCAGGCCTTCCCTATCAGGAGGATTCCTAAAGATTCACTATTTGACCTATTGGCCACGGAGAGACCCATCACCCATCACCGCTTAGCCTTCTCCCTTTTTGACAGAATCTCAGCCACCCTTTGCTGTTTTTCCCCCCCCCCTTTAAAATCTTCACTGTGAAATGTGGGTCCGAATAACAGGTGGACAATTTTCCCCCATGGCTGGCAAAGCATCCTTCCCTCCTCTTGGCTATTTGTTTAAAACAACATTTAGTTTGAGCAAAACCTGCCTGGCGACTGCAAGGGAATGCGAATCCTTTTTAAACAGTTGCTCATTTATACCGATGTCCAAGCGGTCCAGCTTTCTTTGCCAAAAAATTGCATTATCTCAAAAGCATTAAATATATATACATATATATATATATATATATATATATATATATATTTGGAATGATGCCTTGTTTTCTGAGTGCAGGCAAGCTGAAAGAGGACACTAACAAGCTGACGCACTTCTCTCGGTAAGACTTAAGGTCTAGAAACTTGACTTCTAATCAAAGTTTTCCCCCCAATGGGCTCTCTCTAAGGTTTAGGAAGCAGGCCGAGTCACGATGGAGGAATAAAAAATTGATGCCGCTGGCATCGTTGCTTTGCAGCAGGACTAGATCACTTTAAGCCACTCAATTGTATTTTATTGCCTTTAATAAAGAGTGTTTCCCCCACAAATTCAGTCTAATTTGCAGAAACGTCCAGGCATTAAAAACAGCCACAGAAATGCTGTGGTTTTCACTGAGGTTTCCCTTTCGAAATCAATCCTTCAAACCTGAGGACTAGGAACTTTGTTTTGCAACTGCTATCTGTGTGGCGGTGTGTGTGTGTGTGATGTTACTTTGAACAAATCTCTCTCTTTAAGAGACAAGAGTAATGGGATGGAAGGAGGGAGGGAGGGATGAGGCAGAGGGGAGAGAGAGAGAGAGGAAAGAAGGGATTGAAGGAAAAAAGAGAAAGAAGGAAAGAAGGGAGGGAGGAGAGAAGGGAGAGAGGGAGGAAGGAAGAGAAAGGGGAGGAAGGAAGGAAGGAATAGACAGGAAAGAAGGAAAAAAGGGGAACGAAGGAAGGAACAAATAGGAAGGAAGGAAGGAGGGAGGGGGAAAGGAGGAAGGGAGGGCAAAAAAAGAGAAAGGGAAGGAAGGAGAGAGAGAGAAGGAGAAAAGGAAGAAAAAGCAGGGAGGGGGAGGAAGAAGGCAGGCAGGCAAAGAAGCAAAGGAACTTAACGCCAACCCCCCCAGCTCTCCCCCCCCTCAGCGCAGCCCCAGAAGTAGACCTCCCAGGCATCTTTCCACGGGGTTGCCAGGCAACCCGATGCTTGGGAAAGCCCGCCCAGGAGACGGGGAGGGGGGGGGCTGAGACGCCAAGCGATGCCTCCGCCGCCACCCCCCCTTTTTTTTTTCCTTCTGCAAAAAAGAGAGAATTCCCATCTCAAGGGAAGCCGGAGGCAGCCTGGAGGAAGCAGAGCCCCATTAGTGCTGGAGAAAAAAGAGAAAAAAAAGACCTCCGAGATTCCCAGAGGTCATCCAAACGGCCCCCCCCTTAGTCACCTTGGAAAGGTCGACCAGCGTGTTGGCTTGATCGCTCAGTTTCCGTTGTTCCATCTTCACGCTCCTCAACCTAGAAAAATCATGAAAATAACTAATAATAATACTAATACTAATACTAATAATTCTATATTCTATAGTCTATATTCTATTTTATAATCTATATTCTATATTCTATTTTATAATCTATTCTATTCTATATTCTATTTTATAATCTATTCTATTCTATATTCTGTTTTATAATCTATTCTATTCTATATTCTATATTCTATTTTATAATCTACAATTCTACAATTCTATAATAATTCTACAATTCTATTCCACCCCACTCCAACAATGGAAGGCCGCAAAAGGGGACCCCCTGGGATCACTGCCACCGTCACAAACACGAGTCGCCCTCTCTGAATTTTGATCACGTGGCCCTGGGCAAGCCGCGACGGTCACCCCTGTAAAAAAAAACCGGTCGTGCGTTGCTTTTTTCGTCAGGTCCGTCGTAATTTCGAACGGCCGCTAAACGAATTGCTGCACCTCGAGAAGTATCCGTGCAAGGCACAACCCATTTTTTTGAGGAGGGGGGGGAAAAAGCTGGAAATTAGCTGGTTCCCACCCATCCCGCAGCGCCCCCCCCCCCCCCCGAGAGACCTACTGGTGGATGGCTTGGAGAAATTTCCTCTGATGCTTCCGGATTTTGCCGTGATCGATCTTCTTCAATAACTTGGTGTTTTTGTAAATCAGCCAGGTTTCCCGAAGGACGTTGGCGGCGGCGTTCTTGATCTGCCCGAGGAAACACAAATCCCAAAATCTCCAATCCCTTCCTCTTCGCCTCGGGAGAGAATTCCAGCTTTCTTCCCAAGCAGCCTGCTGGATAGTCCAGAATCTGGACTACCACTCCCATCAGCCCCAGCCAGGACAACGAGAAGGGGTCCCTCCCAATCTCCGAGGGATAATTCGGTAGAAGTGGGGAAAATAAAATGGCAAAGCCTAAATCTCCTGGCATGAAATGGGATAGCTTGACACCTCTCAGTCAGTTTAAAAAAAAAATTAAAAAAATAATCCTGGTTAGTTTTTTTTTGGGGGGGGGGTTAACCCAGGTTAGTTTTTGTCTAAGGCAATAACTAAAGTTTAGTGTTTGGTGCCAATAACTCACAGCGTTATCGAGAGCAGGAAGGAATCTTAGCCCAGTGTTTTTGGCAAATTCAAGATGGGTGGTCTTCAACTCCCAGAATTCCCCAGTCAACAAGTCCACCTATCCTTAAAGCATGCTGGCTGAGGGATTCTGGGAGTTGAAGTCCACCATTCCTAAAGCAAGCTGGCTGGGGAATTCTGGGAGTTGAAGCCCACCCACCTTAAAGCAGGCTGGCTGGGGGATTCTGGGAGTTGAAGCCCACCCGCTTTAAAGCAGGCTGGCTGGGGAATTCTGGGAGTTGAAGTCCACCCACCTTAAACTTGCCAAGGTTGAGAAAAGCTGCTTAGGAAATCCCTTTATTCACCCAGACGCCTCTGTGCAAAAATCTGGCTAAGCAACAATTTAAGTGCTCTTTCTACCCAAAATGGAGGGGAAAATACAAAAAAGCAAGGGGGAAAAAGGGAAAATTCAAACCCCGTATCTGCTCCCCCTTTCCTCTCACTGTGACATCAGCAGCAATTCTGGGGGAAAAAACACTGCACGAGATTGGAAACTCTGGTTCAAAAAAAAAAATGCATGAAAAGGTGAATAAAACGCTACCGGATTGTAGCAAATGTCTGGAACAATATATGAAGCCTCCAGGCTTTTGGGAAACAAATTATTCCTCTTTTGTGTCCTTCGGTGAGCAGCCGAAGCTGGGGAAACGTGACACGTCAGAGCAACAAAAACAAATTAAAAAAAATACAGATTTTTTTAAACAAGCAGGCTCTGGATGAGTTCACCTCCTCTGGAAAAAGCATGATTTGTGAGTCAGGTGCCCACAAGGGGAGGGAAAAAAAAAAAAAAGACACCACGTTTGAATCTTGCTTGGAAAATCTCTCTCTCTCTCTCAAAACAAAAACCCCCCGACATCCCTCTGCTTCTTTGGCTTCTAAATCAATTCCCTCTCCAATTAAAAGAAGGGTTTCTCTTCAATCCAACTCCTTGAAGGCCCTCCAAGCTCCCCCCTGTACGGTGGAGAACAAGGAAGCCAATTTAACTAACGCTGCTGAAAGGCAGGCAAAAAATAAATAAAATTAAAATGGCTAAGCTCGGGAGGCGAGGCAGCTGCTTGGCGGACCGTGGAGTCGAAATGAAATACGATAAAAATAAGAGGCGTTTTTATCCCTGTTTTGGGGAAGCGTCCGCTCAGCTTGGGATAGGGGGTCTCCTGAATTTGGGGGTTGGGGTCCGCCGGAATCTGTAGAGGGTTTTTTGTGGGTTTTTTTTTTTTGCAAACTCCTCCACAAAACGGGAGCTGTGCACCGAGAGGGTTTGTCCATTCATCAAACCTTCAAGTTCAAGAAATTCGTGTTTTTTTGTTCCTGCCTCCTCCAGATTCCCAGGGCTCTCCCTTCTTCCTTTGTGGATTTTTATTTTATGATTCGTATTAGTATTTGCAAGAGGATCAGTCCAAGGCAAAGCCTGGGTGGGTTCTTTTTTCTTTTTTTTAATTCCTACAATGCTCAGAGGCTCATGCAGGGATGAGAGGTGGGGGGTTTTTTGGAAATAATAATAATTTTTTTTAAAAAAAATGATTTTGGCTTTTGTGTTGCAAAACGACAAACGAAAGAGGGGGGGGAAGGAGGAACTTGACGCCAATCAGCAAAGCAAAAAAGCTGGTTTCCCGCCCGAGCAGGGGTTGGACTAGAAGACCTCCAAGGTCCCTTCCAACTCTGTGATTCGGTTATTCCGGCTTTAGGGAGCAAACTTCCATGTGCCAAGGCAGTCTTATCTCACAGCTGGCCTTCCTCTAAGCTTGCCTTTTTTTTGGGGTGGGGGGAAAGGATGACTCCGCAACTCATCCAGCAACAGCTGGGTGTTCCAAGTCTAAGCTAGCTATAAAAGGCTGCCTGAATGGGCTGGCACTACAAATCCCACGAGCCTCTCCCGGCAAGGCCTGCAACCGCGAGGAAGCTGTTCTGGAAGGAATTTTAAATTTCAACGTTCGGTCACCAGCGGAGGGGATTCTTCCAACCCTTCAGGCTTGGCTTCTGTGTTCCCTGTTTGACCAAGATGGTGACTTGGGATTTTACCCTGGCCAAACGGTGGTTTAATCCTGGTCTGGGGCATCAAGCAGAAGGTAGCTCAAATCCCACGACTTGCCGGGACTCGCCAAGTATAGCAGCCAACCGGCTACACCCCAAGGCCGACCACATCACGTCCAAGCCACCTTATCCTAGCTTGTTGAGCTTCCATTAAAGAGACATCATTGTTGGGAATGGGCTAGTTCCCTCCACTGAACTGGAAGTCATTTGCTCCAGGTTGAAATTGCTTTTTAATTGAATTCTTTTTTTGTTTTTTAATTGTTGCCCTCGGCAGCGCTCTGTTTCACCGACATTTGTTTTTACGGACGATTGCTTTTCTCAAAACTGTTTTTAATGGGAGCTTGTTGTATTATTTATTGACTGTGGCTCCCTGGGTCCCATCGGGAGGAAAAAGCAGTTTGAAACGAAAACAAATATTAATAAATCATAAGGGATGCCCCACCGGGGAGCCGGGAAAGTGAATGCAGGAATGCAGGCAAAGCTGTCCGTTCCTCTATTAATTGCGACCTGGAAAAAAACAACAACTAGAGCCTAATAAAGGCTCTAGTCCTCAAGGTTTTTAATCCAAAATCAAGCGGCATCGCAATCATGGGGACAAATGATTGTTTATATCCTTAAGGACATCCAAAGCAAACATTTATAATATTTGCGTTGTGGAATGGAAGGAAGGAAGAGATTATCACTTAATGCAGTATTTCTCAAGGGTGCTGAATGTAAGACCTATGGACTTCCACTCCCAGAATTCCCCAGCCAGCCTGCTTTAAGAGGGGTGGACTTCCACTCCCAGAATTCCCCAGCCAGCCTGCTTTGAGAGGGGTGGACTTCCACTCCCAGAATTCCCCAGCCAGCCTGCTTTGAGAGGGGTGGACTTCCACTCCCAGAATTCCCCAGCCAGCCTGCTTTAAGAGGGGTGGACTTCAACTCCCAGCATTCCCCCAGCCAGCCTGCTTTAAGAGGGGTGGACTTCAACTCCCAGAATTCCCCCAGCCAGCCTGCTTTAAGAGGGGTGGACTTCAACTCCCAGAATTCCCCCAGCCAGCCTGCTTTAAGAGGGGTGGACTTCAACTCCCAGCATTCCCCAGCCAGCACGTTGGCCGAGGAATTCTGGGAGTTGAAGTCCATACCCATCTTAAAGATGCCACGTTAGTGTTAGCAACAATCCAACATAACAACATTATTTGCCCCGCAGCTAAACTTACCCGCTTGGTGAGTTGTGTGTCCATCATGAAGTTGTGGACGTGTTTCTCAGCCTTGGTGAGTTCCAGCTTTCGGGCCACCACAGCCACCACCAGGGCGGTGCAACCAGCTCCCTAGAAGAGTCCAAAATTCAGAATTAGCTCTGAAACCAGGGCCTGACCTGTTTGCCAATATCTTTTCCATCATTGCCTACTTCCTCTGCCTGCAGGGATCCATTTTTCTCCCAGAAATCCCCACCTCATCAATATATTTTGCTCCTTCTCCAGCAAAAGAGGGACCCATTTTTCCCAGAATTCCCCTTTGCTCATAAATATATTCTCCACTCTTGGCCGTTTCCCCTGCATACAGGGAGCCATTTTTCCCCCCCAGAATGCCCCTGCTTCCTCTGGGTACAGGGACCCACCCAGGGATTCCATCTACTTAAAGCTGAATGTAGGAAAAACATTTTCAAACCTTCTCCCTAAAATCATAATTTTGACAACCCACTCCTTTTTTTGGGGGGGCGGGCGATTTCTTCCCCCCAGAAAATTGTGCCTTTGTTGCAACAACACACCTCTGTGTGCCTCTCCTCCTCTCTCCTCTCCCTAACCAGCCAGGCCTGGGTTTAATTAGAATTTAATAAAAAAAAAAAGAGAGAGAGAGAGATTAGCAGATAAAATCATGCAATCAAGACTTGGAACAGGGATTATCCTCCCGTCCGCTCTCCGTGGTGCTGAAAACGCCGCCCACCTGAGCATTTTTTTAAATTTGTATCTCTCTCTCTCTCTCTCTCTCTCCCCTTTTTTTTTTATTTTTGCACCCCCTTCCTATCCGTCCGGATCAATCTCCTAAAAAAAAAAAAAAAGGAACTATGGGGGTCCTGCCCTCCAGAGCTGAAATCCTTGACCGGAATTGACAACCCAGGCTGATCCGTATTTTGTCTTCCCGATGGCAGGACCCCCGTTTGAAGGTTTCCACCAGATGCCTCCCACGCCGGGCCCTCCCGTAACCCATATTTCTTTCTGCAGAATGACACTCCAGGGTGGAGAGAAAACTCCGTGGGTTGATCCTTCGCTGCTTATTGAAAAAAGGCTTATTTATCGTTGCTTTTCCTGCCGTTCCTAGAGAAAGCCTTCCTCATGGGTGGAGGCCCACATTGTTCCATTAATTCCTGCCAATTCAGCCTCAAGGGTGAAGGGTGCGAGGTGCGGACAAGGCCGGCTCCTGAGCCCGCAGAATCAGAAGCCCAGGGAAGGATAAAACCAAGGCTGATCATTCCATTTATCCAGGATTGTGGTGAAGGCATCAGGCTAGAAAGCGTGAGATGTTGGGTTCAAATGTCACCTTCGCCGTGAAAGCCCGCTGGGTGACTTTGGGCCAATCACCAGGAGACGGTGAGTTCTAGTCCCACCTTAGGCATGATAGCTCACTGGGTGACTTTGGGCCAATCACCAGGATGGTGAGTTCTAGTTCTGCCTTAGGCATGATAGCTGACTGGGTGACTTTGGGCCAATCACCAGGAGACGGTGAGTTCTAGTCCTGCCTTAGGCATGATAGCTGACTGTGTGACTTTGGGCCAATCACCAGGAGACGGTGAGTTCTAGTCCCACCTTAGGCATGATAGCCCGCTGTGTGACTTTGGGCCAATCACCAGGAGATGGTGAGTTCTAGTCCCACCTTAGGCATGAAAGCCAGCTGGGTGACTTTGAGCCAATCACCAGGAGACGGTGAGTTCTAGTCCCGCCTTGGGCATGAAAGCCAGCTGGGTGACTTTGGGCCAATCACCAGGAGACTGGGAGTTCTAGTCCCGCCTTAGGCACGGAAGCATCCCTTTAGGCATGTTTCTCTAATATAGACTGCCCCTGAATGGGGAGGTTTTACTGCTATCACAGACCAAACGCCCACAGAGAAGGGCAGCCTCTTTTCCATCCTTCTCCACCCGCCCCTGACTTCTTGGAAGCCCCTTCAGTCACGCATGTGTTCCCCTGCTTGCCCCCCCTCCCCCGCACCCACAACACGCTAGCCTGCGAAGACCGATCACCTCTCTGCCTGGGAAACCTAGCACAACAGCCATCAATCTTCCGGCTTCGGCACCAGAGACAGGGAAACACACAAGTGAGAAAATGAGCCTTGAATGAGCAAGCGGAGGTTGTGTTTGGGAACGCACCACGGTTCCGAACATGCGCCGCGGGGGGGGGGCTCTAAGTGTGACAGACAAACATGTGTCCAAAGCTCTCTCTCTCTCTCTCTCTCTCTCTCTCTCTGTGTGTGTGTGTGTGTGTGTGTGTGTGTGTGTGTGTGTGTCCCACTCCCCTTGCCTTCCTGGCAAGGAACTGGCTGAGCTCATCTTTATCCAAACAATTATCTCCCTGTCAAGATTGCCCGGGGCCAGGAGCAGCGCAGGGCCTGAAATGACACC
The DNA here is from genome assembly GCA_023970755.1 of Azemiops feae. Taxonomy (NCBI): domain Eukaryota; kingdom Metazoa; phylum Chordata; class Lepidosauria; order Squamata; family Viperidae; genus Azemiops; species Azemiops feae. The sequence goes on from JALGBA010000962.1 coordinate 19,007, forward strand.
AACGTTCACACCAGCCTCTTTAAGGCGAGCTGTGGGCTGGAGGCAGGATCTTAAAAATTCCTGGAAGAATTTCCCACCCTCGGATACCGCTAGGCCTGGACTTGTGATCGGTTGTAGGTGGGCCCCTGATTTCCATTCCTAAGCAAGGGGAGCAAGTGAAGAGAACAGCAGAGCTGGAAGGGACCCTGAAGGCCATCTAGTCCAACCGCCTGCTCGAGCAGGAGGCCTGCCTAGACCGTTTCAGACAAATGGCTGTCCAGATTCTTCTTAAAAACCTCCAGTGATGGGGGAGGGAGGGAGGGAGGGAGAGAGGAAAGAAGGAAGGGAGGAGGGGGGAAGGAAGGAAGGAGGGAGGGAGGGAGGGGGAGGGAGGGAGGAAGGGAGGGAGAGAAGGAAGGAAGGAAAGAAGGAAGGAAGGAAGGAAGGGAAGGAAGGAAGGAAGGAAGGAAGGAAGGAAGGGAAGGGAGGGAGGGGGGAGGGATGGAAGAAGAAGGAAGGAACGGAGGGAGGGAGAGAAGAAGGAAGAAAGAAGGGAGGAAGGGGGAAGAAGGAAAGGGAGGGAGGGAGGGGGGAAGAAGGAAGGAAGGAATAGAGGGAGGGAGGGAGGAAGGAAGGGAAATGGTATAGCAGGGGGTTGGACTAGAAGACCTTCAAGGTCCCTTCCAACTCTTATTTTGTTAACTTGCTTGTTCAGTGGGTTTTTCTTTCTTTCTTTCTTTCTTTCTTTCTTTCTTTCTTTCTTTCTTTCTTTCTTTCTTTCTTTCTTTCTTTCTTTCTTTTTCTTTCTTTCCTTCCTTTCTTTTTCTTTCCTTTCTTTCTCTCTCTCTCTCTCTCTCTCTCTTCCTCCCTTCTTCTCTCCCTCCCTCCCTTCTCCATCACTGGAGGTTTTCAAGAAGAGACTGGACAGCCCTTTGTCTGAAACGGTCTAGGCAGGTCTCCTGCTCGAGCAGGGGGCTGGACTAGAGGACCTCCAAGGACCCTCCCAACTCTCTGATTCTGTGTGTGTGTTTGTGTGTGTGTGTGTGTGTGTCTGTTACCAGGGTTGGACTGCTGTTGATGACTTAAAGGACTGCCACCCACCCCTCCCCATTCGTGGTGCTCGTTTACAGCTCACGTTTCTTCCCATCCTTCCACGCTCCCCCTGGCCCCCTTTTTCCAGGGGGAGGCTGGGTGTTGAGACGTGTGGACACGCTTCAAGGCGGTACACATCAACTCCAGTCTGTGTCTATTAAAATGGAAGTCTTTTTCCCCCTCCCCTCCCCATCCCTCCCCTCCTCTGGAGATTAAAACCGAAACCTGTCTGAGCATAACAGATTCTGTAATTAACAGATCTGATCTCGATTCTGGAGCCTCCTTGTAAAAAAAAAAAAAAAAAACAATTTGCACGGACGCTTCGTGTCCCAGCCTTGTGTGTGTGTCTCTCTCTCTCACACACACACAAACACGGCAACCGCCTTGCAGTTTAATATGCAAAAAGGGTGGTTTTTCCCCCCCCAAAAGAGCCATTTTGTTTTAAAAAAAAAAGGAAGGAAGGATGGAAGGAAAGAAAGAAAGAAAATTCTTAGAAGTGACGGCAAAAAATAACAATCACAAAAAAAGAACAAAGATCAAACAATGCCATTTTTTTTTAAGCTCAGCTCAAATGGGGTGGGACAGAAACGGCGGTTCCTGCTACTGCTGGGGAAAAAAAAGTAACTTCTACATTTATGACCGTCGTAGCGTGATCAGGTTCTGGGCGCTTGGCAACCTGTGTGTATTTGCAGGGTGTGTGTGTGTGTGTGTGTGTGTAGTCACATGGTCACCATTTATGACCTTCACAGGGAGTTTGCAACAAGCCAGGTCAATATGGGAAGCCGGATTTGCTTAACCATGGTAAAACAGGTTGTAAAATGGGGCGTGACTCACTTAATAACATGGCTTAGCAATGGATGGGAAGTTTGGGTCCCAGTTGTGCTCGTAAGCTGAGGAATGTGTGTAGTTGGAAAACTCTCGTGCGAAGGAAACAAAAATCTCAGCTGGTTAACCATCACGTCTTTCACTTAATGTGGCAGTAAACACTAAACCACACTCTTGGCTATGGTTCGTGCGCACACAGAGGCTCCAGTTGGCTGACAAAGTCATCCTATCGCGCTCTCCTCGCCAGGACAGACCCAGTCAGAATAACAGAGTCAGAAGGGAACCTGGAGATGTTCTAGTCCAACCCCCTGGCCAGGAAGGAAATCCTGTAACGTTTCAGGCAAGTGGCTGTCCAGTCTCTTCTTGAAAACTTCCAGTGGTGAAGGAAGGAAGGAAGGAAGGAAGGAAGGAAGGAAGGAAGGAAGGAAGGGAGGGAGGGAGGGAGGGAGGGAGGGAAGTTGAGGGAGGGAAGGAGGGAGACGAGAGGGAGGGAAGAAAGGAAGGAAGGGGGGAGGCGGAGAGAGGAAAGAAGGGAGGGGAGGAGGGGAGGGAGGGAGGGAAAAAAAAAAACGGAGGAAGGAAGGACGGAAAAGAAAAAAAAAAGAAAGAAAAAGAAGAGAGAGGAAGGAAGAAAGGAAGGAAAGAAAGGAGAAGAAGGAAGGACGGAAGGGAAAAAAGAAGGGAGGGAGGAGGGAGGAAAAGAAGGAAGGGAGGGAGGGAGGGAAAAAAGGAAGGAAGGAAGGAGGGAGGAAGGAAAGGAGGGAGGGAGGGAGGAAAGAAAGGAGGAAAGAAGGAAGGGAGGAAGGGAGGAAGTAAGAAAAGGAGGGAGGAAGTAAGGAAAGGAGGAAAGAAGGAAGGAAGGAAGGAAGGAAAGAAGGGAGGGAGGGAGGAAGCAAGGAAAGGAGGGAGGGAGGGAGGAAGGAAAGAAAGGAGGAAAGAAGGAAGGAAGGAAAGGAGGAAGGAAAGGAGGGAGAGAGGGAGAAAGAGAAGGGAGGGAGGAGATAGAAGATAGAAAAGAGAGACTGAGATAGAAGAGAGAGAGATGGATGGATAGATAGATGGAATTATAGGACAGAACATGGGTGGAGAGACAGGAACTGGGTAGATAAGACAGATGGACAGATAGATAGAAAAGAGGGAGAGAGAGAGAGAGAGAGAGGTCGCAGCACACCCACTTAGAGCTCTGAGTTCCAAACCTGCACCTTCCTAGCCGATTCCCTCCGCTCTGGAATTCTTCGCCCTCCCTTTGGCGAGGCCATCGCTTCCCCGCTTGAGAAATACCAGCAAGCCATTATGTTGATTCCTTTTGCAATCCCCATTTATCCCGCCCAGCCCACTTCCCAGGAGGCAACGCCCGATCAAGACCACTCCCCAAATAAAAGATAAATGAACCAAAGAAGGCCAGCACGGAAAAGAGGACTTTTTTAAAAAAAAAGAAAGAAAGAAAAGAATCCAGGCAGCGTTGCTTAATGGGTGGACAGGCTGTTGCAGACGGACTCCAGCTGGAGCCGGGAATCCAGGCACGGGAACATCTGGATCTGCTCTGGATTGACAGGGATCCGTGTGGAGACCCAGTTGTTCCACATCCTGTTTCTCACAAGGGCCTGCCAGCATTTTTGGGGAAGCAAAAAAACCACCCCAAAAAAACCAAAACCAAAAACCCAGGTTGGCCAGGAGGAAGGGAAGATGTATTTAAGAGGTAGACTGCTCTTATACAGAGAGGCTTTATTTTTGGGGAACATAGCTAGGAAGCCGGCTGGCTGACTTTGGGCCAATCACCAGGCGACGGTGAGTTCTAGTCCCGCCTCAGGCTTGAGGTCCGAAGGGGCCATGGGAAAATCAATCCATCCTTCCATCCTTCCTTCATCTCTCCTACCTATCCTTTCTTTCTTTCTTTCTTTCTTTCTTTCTTTCTTTCTTTCTTTCTTTCTTTCTTTCTTTCTTTCTTTCTTTCTTTTTCTTTCTCTTTCTTTCTCTTTTCTTTTCTTTCTTACCACCCACCTTGCTCTGTCCCAGATTTTTTCCTTTTCAGTACGATTCCAAATTGAAACGCACAAGAAGCAGACACCGATTCCACCACCCGCCAGCCTGATCTCCCTTTCCAGGGGTCCCATCCTGCCTGGGAAGGCATTTTTTTCTTTGCAAACATTCCCAGGAAGACCCTTACCCCCCACCCCCCCCAAAAAAAGCCAAGATATTTTACTGTTTGGGATTTGCAGCTAAGCATCCCAGTCTCCCATGCGGGCAAAGGAGCTGCAGTTTGCAGGATGAAGTGGGGAACTCAGGAGCCAGGCAATTTAATGTGCATTTCACACACACACACACACACACACCTCATTGAAAGGCCTGATTCCCCCCCCTTTTGACCTTCGTGGTCTCCCTAGCAACTGGAAGCTAAGGTGAGCTGGTATTAAATGCAATTATCCAGCTGGAATTGCTCGTAAAAAAAAAGCAGACAGGACAGAGATATGCAGAAGTTGGACCAAAATATAAAGAGAGGGGCTGCTTTTTAAAATAGTAATAATAATAATAATAATAATAATTCAATAGCCACTGATATGATGGGTCAATGGCCACTGAGAGAACACATCAACAGCCATTGATATGATGGTCATTGAGAGTGACATGATGGGTCATTGAGTTGCTTTATCCTGGCCCAGATTGTTCAGCGCCGGCACTGCCTCAGTTTCCCCTCTCACACACAGCTAGCCACGCTGTGTGAACGACTACAACTCCGCCAGCAATGGGTCAGGAAAGAGGCGTCGTCCTTCCATCCTGGGTCAGCCACGGGTGACCAGACCCTTCTGCGGTTTGCACACGCTAGGACCCGGTCAAAAGCGCAAACCTGGTTTAAAGCAAGCCAGTTCCCAAAACAGAAACAGGAATACGTCAAACCAACTTGGATATAGATGGCCGGGGAAATCATCAGCGATCACCGTGTGGTGCCCTTTTCTCTTTTAAAATTCAAAGCGGAAAAGAGCCGTAAGGATTTCTTGCTGGCCCAAAAAAAAAAAAAAAGCCGACCAGGAGCCAGTGTGTCCTCGGCTGGGAAGTGGCAACTACAGCTAGTCCACAACTGACCACTTTTCATTTAGTGACCGTTTGAAGTTACAACAGCCCTGGGAAAAAGGGACCGTTTTTCACACTTATGACCGTCGCAGCCTCCCCCGCGGTCACGTGATCCAAATCCAGAGGCTTGGCAAGCGACTCCTATTTACGACCGTCGCAACGTCCCGGGGTGTGTGTGTCACGTGATCCCCCTTTTGCGTCCTTCTGACCAGCGAAGCCAATGGGGGGGGGGCAAGCCAGATTCACTTAACAACCCTGTGACTCGCTTTACCACCGCAATGACTCACTTAACGACGGTGGCCGGAAAGGTGGTAAAATGGGGGCAAAGCTCCCTTTACAACTCACTGAACAATTTGGGGCTCAGTCGCGGTCGTAAGTCAAGGACTCCCTGTACAAATGTCCCCCCAATCTGTGCGCGACCATTTTGCACCCTTCCCCCAAATTGGGAGGGTCAAAAAAATCCAATATATGGGAAGCCCCAGAGCTGAGCCGATGCTCTTATGCCTGGGAACATAAGCATTTAATAATAATAATTAATAATAATAATAATAACAACAACAACAAAATGACAAATCCAGTCTGAACATCTGGTTGACTGTGCGATGATCCATAATAATAATAATAATAATAATAATAATAATAATAATAATAATAATAATAATAATAATAATAATAATAATAATAATAATAATAATAATAATAATAATAATAATAATAATAATAATAATAAAGTTGGAAGGCACCTTGGAGGTCATCTAGTCCAGCCCCCTGCTCAGGCAGGAAACCCTATACCATTTCAGACAAATGGCTGTCCAGTCCCTTCTTAAAAACTTCCAGTGTTTATTTTAAAAAAAAATTAAAAATTAAAAAGGGGATTTTCCGTGCCTTACCATGATCCCCGTGAGCAGGCAGACCCCTTTCCCACAGTAGGTGTGGGGCACCATATCGCCGTAGCCGATGGACAGGAAGGTGATGGAAATCAGCCACATGGCGCCCAGGAAGTTGCTGGTCACGTCCTGCTGGTCATGGTACCTGCCGAAGAAACGCAGGTCGCTGGGGTGAAATGACACAGCCACAATCAGGGGGCACCGAAACGATTGCCATGGATTTGGACCCAGCTGGATGCCCTCTGGAGGAGCGTTGCTCAAGCTCGGCCACTGGAAAACAGCTGGACTTCGACGCCCAGAATTCTCCAGCCAGCCTGCTTTAAGAGGGGTGGACTTCAAGTCCCCGAATTCCCCAGCCAGCCTGCTTTAAGATGGATGGACTTCAACGCCCAGAATTCCCCAGCCAGCAGGCAGGCAGGAAGGCAGAGGAATTCTGGGAGTTGAAATCCACATACCTTAAAGCATGCTGGCTGGAGAATTCTGGGACTTGAAGTCCATACTTCTTGCTGTGGAATTCTGGGACTTGAAGTCCACCTGTCCTAAAGCATGCTGGCTGGGGAATTCTGGGAATTGAAGTCCACCCATCTTCGAGTTGCAAAGGTTGAGAAACACTGGTGTGGACACGCTAGCATCCGCAGAACACACGTGAAAAATCCCAAGGACGTTTGCTAATTTAGACTAGCCAGGTTGTTGTCTCCCATCGTCGCAACCTCTGTCCGAGAGTGGGCCTGTTTCCATTCCTCTCCCCCCCCCCCGTTTTTTACACTTCTGAATAGGACACCAAAGCCCTTGAAATGAAAATAATCTCCTTTATCTGGGAATTTTTCTGCAAGCCCCTAACCTCCCTCCTCTGGGATTATTACGCTCATTTTTCTCTCTGTTGCTGGCTTGCTAAGCCCGGTTAATGACTATTGATTGTTCTCTCTTTTCAGCCAAAAGGAGAGGTTAGATTCCGGTTAGGGTTCTTTGCGGGCCCCTGAAAAACAGCTTCATTATGCATTGCACAGATCTATAATTTATTATTATTTTTTTCCAGAGGCCAGATTAGATCTTGGCTTCTGTTGCCCAATATCTGTGAGCGAAGAGGACTTAAAATCAGAATTTTACTGGTCTGGAAGCAAAAGATTTACTCAATCATGAGATGTTAACAAAGAATTCGTGCTTGAAGAGGGCTTCAGTTCCCAGAATCCCCCAGCCAACGTGCTTTAAGATGGAAAAACTTCAACTCCCAGAATTCCCCAGCCAGCATGCTTTAAGATGGAAAAACTTCAACTCCCAGAATTCCACAGCCAGCATGCTTTAAGATGGGTGGACTTCAACTCCCAGAATTCCCCCACACAGTTAAGCCAAGAAAAGCACCCCCTGCTGCTTCTTGCGGGAATTGAGGGTTCCAGAAGGGAAAACACGTTAAGACCTTTCTGAGCTTGTATGAGAAACTTTGCTTTCCTGCACCAGGGTAAGTTTCTAGTCCCTATGACTTGTGAAGGAGAAAAGGACAGGGAGGACAGATTCAGACACCAACCCATTTGAAGAAGGGGGCTAAGGGCTCCCGTCCAGGACTGTTGCTTGCCCCCCCAAATCTGAAAAAAATGGGGACTCCCTGGGTGTGGGGGGGGGGAAGAGACAGAAGCCGGAGGCGCCGGGGAGGGCCTGCAAGGGGCTTTTGTCCTCCCCTCCCTCCAGTTCAAATTTTTCCCCCTGTTGTTGAAATAAGACAGATGGGAAGTTTTTAGGCCTGAAATGATTCTCTGAATTAGGTGGGGATTGATACGGTATTTTAATTTTATTTTTGCAACGCTAAGACAGAGGTGGGGTGGAGGGATAACCCACTTTCCTTTGCAACCCCCCCCCCCCTTTGCAATTTTTTATTTTATTCAAACAATTCAAATGGAAAATTCCAGAAGACAAAAAAATAAAACCGAGCAGAGGCAAAACCAAACACATTTTTTAAAAAAGTCTGGGTTTATAATTAATTTTTTTCCCCCTTTCGGGATAACCCAATTTCCAAACGTTTAGCCCCTTTTTCACACTTTGGGGAGTCCCAGAAAGTGTGAAAAGCGACCGGGTGTGTCCCTCTTGACAGCGCAAACACACACACACACACACTGCTTTCCCCGTCTCTTCACACCCATGAGTAATGCTGTGGTAGGCGCACACACACAAAATACCACAGCCAGGGAAGGTTTGCTGAGGAAAAGAAAGCTTTGCGGGAAGCCACCGACTTCTCACCATCCCCCCCCTTTCCTTGATTTGGCTAATTTCGCACCCGGAGCCCTTCAGGAGGCAAGTGGCTCGGCTGGGTCTCCCTTCCCCGGTTGTTAGGGAGTCCCGCCTACACCCCACGTGGATATCACTGCCACGAGCACATCCTCAAGAAAAGAGGCCGCCAAAAGAATGTGCGGGCTGTGTGTGTCAAAGTGTGTGCGTGTGCTTGTGTGTGTGTGTGTGTGTGTAAGTGTCACACATGCCTCTTTTTCGGCAGCTAGAATTTTCCCAGATAAGGCCAGCTCACTAGGAAGGGAGATGACAAAGAAGGTGAAAAGATGATAGATAGATAGATAGATAGATAGATAGATAGATAGATAGATAGATAGATAGATAGATAGATAGATAGATAGATAGATAGATAGATAGATAGATAGATAGATAGATAGATAGATAGATGATAGATAGATGATAGATAGATGATAGATAGATGATAGATAGATAGAGATAGATAGATATGATAGATAGATAGATAGATAGATAGATAGATAGATAGATAGATAGATAGATGATAGATAGATGATAGATAGATGATAGATAGATGATAGATAGATAGAGATATATAGATATAGACAGACAGCAAGACAGAAGCTAAAGATGATAGATAGATAGATAGATAGATAGATAGACAGACAGACAGACAGCAAGACAGACAGACTGAAGCTAAAGATGATAGATAGATGTGTGTGTGTGTGTGTGTGTGTGTGTGTGTGAGTGAGAGAGAGAGAGAGAGAGAGAGAGATGGATCCCTCTAATCTCCCAGAGAGAACCAGGATCTGAATTCAATCAGGATCTACCCATCACTCCTTCCTCCTACCTCCCTTCTTCCCCAACAGACCAATCTAATGGCAGATGATCCCAAGTCCTCCTTCGACATACGACCGTATTTGAGCCGGGCCTTGTGCTCCTCAGCCGCACCCATCCTTAAGCAGGTCCTCCCCTCACCGCCCCTGATCCCAGGGCCTTTCTCCCGGCGGTCACTGAGTGAACGCCGCGGCCCTTAACCGAAGAAGCCGCCGCCGCCTGCCGGGGGCTCACCTCTCGCAGACGCGCACGGTCCAGGCGGCGATGATCCAGAGGGAGATGCTGAAGACCAGCAGGACAGTGCCGGGGCAGATGGTCATGAGTGTCTTCATGACGAAGCGGGTGTTGAAGTTGATCTTGTTCAGCGCCCCGATGCTGCGGGACGAGGCGTCCGTGAAGAGCTTGCTGTGCAGGAGCATCACCCGGGCGATCAGGTAGAGGCGCAGGAACATGGGGATGGACAGGATGATGTCCACGTCAGCTTCCGCTCGGGAAGGCGTGTAGGAGAACGCCAGCCGGGCGGTCCAAAAGAACTTGTACTCGCCCGGGATGGGGTGCACGGCGCAAACCAGCATCTCCAGGCTGATGTACAGGATGCGCTCGTACGTCATGGCGATCCGCCAGTCGTCGGCCCCGTTGTCGATCACAAAGAGCTAGTCAGGGGAAAACAGGGGGAGAGGAAAAAAAAAAAAATGAAAACCCATTCAGAGCCAAGTTCCTAGTCCTCAAGAAACGCCCCTCTCCCCGGAGAAAAACAGAAACAAAAAACCAAAAACCCATTCAGAGCCAAGTTCCTAGTCCTCAAGAAACACCCCACTCCCCGGAGAAAAACAGAAACAAAAACCTGAAAACCCATTCAGAGCCAAGTTCCTAGTCCTCAAGAAACACCCCTCTCCCCGGAGAAAAACAGAAACAAAAAACCGAAAACCCATTCAAAGCCAAGTTCCTAGTCCTCAAGAAACACCCCTCTCCCCGGAGAAAAACAGAAACAAAAAACCGAAAACCCATTCAAAGCCAAGTTCCTAGTCCTCAAGAAACACCTCTCTCCCCAGAGAAAAACAGAAACAAAAAAACGAAAACCCATTCAGAGCCAAGTTCCTAGTCCTCAAGAAACACCCCTTCCCCCCCCGCTCCCTTTCCTATCTCTTTTGTAGTCGTCAAGAAACCCGCTCTCTTTCCTATTCTCTTTCCTAGCTAAGTCCTCGACTTGCAGCGATTCGCTTAGTGACCGTTCAGAGTTACAACGGCACGGGGAGAAAAAAGAAAAGAAAAAAAAGGGACTTTTCCACTTAACAACCGTGGCGGCCTTCCCCGATGGTCGCGTGATTCAAATTCGGAGGCTTGGCACACGGGCTCCTATTTATGACGGTCGCAGCATCCCGGGATCGTGGGATTTTTCCCCCTTTCGCGGCCTTCTGACCAGCCAAGTCCATAGGGGAAGCCGGATTCACTTAACGACCGGGTTACTGGCTTAACAGCTGCAGGGATTCCCTTAACAACGGTGGCAAGAAAGTTTGTGAAAGGGGGTCAAATTCACCACGTCTCGCTTAGCGACCGAAATTTTGGGCTCAACTGTCATCGTAAGTCGAGGACTAGTTCTCTAACACCCTTTCAACACCCTGTTTTGTCAACCGCTCCTGCCTTTCCGGTTTCGTTCCCTTTGGGATTTTCTTCCCATCCCGTCCAGAGCCAGTGAAATCAACAATCACCCCTTGGTGCCCTTTCCTTTTGAACATTCAAGCGGAAAAGAGCCGTAAAGATTTCTTGCTGGCAACAAAAGAGACCAGGATCCGGCCTGTTCTTGGCTGGAAAGTGGCAATTATTGGCAAATTGGTTGGCTTGTTTTTTTTGCTGGCAAGTAAAGGAAAAAAAGATATTTTTTTAAGGGTCTGAACATGTCTGACGATTTTGGAGAATAAAGACCCGCCTTGACACGGCACACGAAAGAGGGCTTTGAGCAGCGACACACGCAGCAAGTAATTATCATTAAAATAGCCGCGTCCCCCTCTCTAAATGACTCAACAAAAGAAAGAAAACAACAACAACAACAAAAAACCCAGAGGTTTTGTTGTGTCAAGCTAACTGGTGCAGCCTAATTCTCCTTTTCAAAGTTGCTTTTCAAGTCTTTATCAACTTTCTCCACTCAATGTTCAGGCTGGAAATCCAGAGCTGATCCAGATGTTTCCCTTCTCAGCTAAGAGACTGACTAAGATGACCGGTTGTGGCTTGTCCGTTCCAAGGAGAGAGACATCTGGCTGGGACAAAGCCAGATGTTGCAACAGGCAAGATTCAGAAAGATTCTTGGCTTCGGAGAAAGAGGGAAGAAGGAATTTAATCAGCATTTTCCCACAATTTTTCCGTGTGCGTGTTTTTACCGCAAAGCTCTTGCTTTTTTTTTTTTTCTGGCGCATTTGTGCACACCGGATTTATTGCACAACCTGGCTAAATCTGCCTCGCATTCCTGCATCGTCTGGCTGGGAATTTTTTCCTAGCTTGTCTTAAAGGATCTGGACCTCTTCTCCGGAGGAGAGGAATCCATGGGCCAGGGGTCAGCCAGAAGCTCAACAGGGCAACATGGAAGCCAGCCTTCCAGCTGAGCGGGATCCATTCCTCTGTGGCCACAAGCAGGGAGGGCAAAGTGGGGGGGGTCTCCCTCCATGAGCAAGCAAATGTGAATGTGAATGGCGCTACCAAAGTGCCATGGACGCCTTAAATCCAGGGCAACTGATTTGGTGTTTGCTGATACTAACATGGCTGGCTGGCTGGCTGGCTGGCTGGCTGGATAGCTGGATGGATGGATGGATGGATGGATGGATGAAGGAAGGAAGGAAGGAAGGAAGGAAGGAAGGAAGGAAGGAAGGAAGGAAGGAAGGAAGGAAAGGAGGGAGGAAAGGAAAGAAAGAAGAGAGGGAGGGAGGGAGGGAGGAAGGAAAAAGGGAGGAGGGCAGGAGGAAAGGAAAACATCGAGGGAGGTAGATAGATAGATAGATAGATAGATACATAGATAGATAGATAGATTAATAGATAGATAGATAGATAGATAGAGAGAGAGAGAGATAGAGAGACAGACAAGGAAGGAAGGAAGGAAGGAAGGAAGGAAGGACTAATATAAAATAAAATAAAATAAAATAAAATAAAATAAAATAAAATAAAATAAAATAAAATAAAATAATAAAATAAAATAAAATAATAAAATAATAAAATAATAAAATAATAAAATAATAAAATAATAAAATAATAAAATAAAATAAATTAAATTAAATTAAATTAAATTAAATTAAATAAATAAAATAAAATAAAATAAAATAAAATAAAATAAAATAAAATAAAATAAAATAAAATAAAATAAAATAAAATAATAAAATAAAATAAAATAAAATAATAAAAAAAAAGTGTTGAGAACTACTGGCAGAATCCCCTTCCTTCTATTTCAACAGAATCCAACTAAAAGCAAAAAGCTTGAATGAAATCAGGATCGGTTTGAGATGCCTGAGAATGAAAAGTCACACTGAAACGATGCTCCTGTAACCATGGAGACCCACAGCGGTGGGATGCTGGTGGTGCTACAGAGCCAATGGATCTCCCCAGGGCTTGGGGGGGGGGGTCATCTAGACTGAGAAATCCTCTTCAAAGGAAAAGTTAATTAAGAGAGAGGAGGAAGGGATAGATAGATAGATAGATAGATAGATAGATAGATAGATAGATAGATAGATAGATAGATAGATAGATAGATAGATAGATAGATAGATAGATAGATAGATAGATAGATAGATAGATAGATATAGATAGATAGATAGATATAGATAGATATAGATAGATATAGATAGACAGACAAGGAAGGAAGGAAGGAAGGAAGGAAGGAAGGAAGGAAGGAAGGAAGGAAGGAAGGAAGGAAGGAAGGAAGATATCTATCTCTGATATCTGTCCAAATCCGTGTCTGTCAACCTTGACAGCTTTCAGATGCATGGAGCAGTTCCCAGAATTCCCCAGCCAGCTGGGCAGATACCGTTCTGTTCCTATACTTAGTCCTCAACGTATGACCAGGGCTGGCTGGGGAATTCTGCCCGTTGAAATCCGCACATCTGACAGCTGTCAGGGTGAGAAACACTGCTCAAAACCCATTATCTATCATCTCTCTATTGATCAACACCTGCCTGCCTGCCTGTCTCTCCATCCATCCATCCTCCCAGCTGGATAATTCTCTTTATTTTTAACATCTTGGGACGTCTGCTGATTCATACCCAATCGAAACCGCAGCAAAAGTTGGGCGAGGAAGCGTGGCTTTGCCAAAATAATAATAATTTAAAAAAAAAACGTTAAGCAAAGACAGGCCAGTCACTCAATCCGAGCCCATCTTGATGACCCCTTAGGGACCCAACACTTAAAAAAAAACCAACAACTCCAAAGTTAAGATGAATCTCCGTGCAATCTCTCATGTTAAAAACAAAATCGAAACAGCCTGGCTGAACCGTCTCTCGCTCTGCTGAAGCCTTAAAAGAAGAAATCAAAGCAAATGTCGGATTGCGTCGAATCTCTCTTAAATACCTGGATTTCCCGGGTGTGATACGCAATAATCAGGCCCAGTAAAATTGCAGTGGAGAAGCTAATGAGACACTTCAGGGCCAGGGAGAACATGGACCCCTGAAAAGAAGAGAAAGATAACGGATTAAGTTGTGAAGGTACACAACTACACACACACACACTTCCTCGTACCAAGCAGGCAAAGCTTAAAATCAAATATATTTTATTCGTTCTCTCCCCCTTCAAAAAATAAGATTTGGATGGATGGATCGTCCCCCCAGCGGCCCAGTCGCCACCCAACCTGTTAAAATAATTCAGGTAAATCCTCGGCTTACCCACTACTCATTTAGTGACCATCGGAAGTTAAAACGGCACTGGAAAAAGGGACTTAGGACCCTTTTTCACCCCTTACGAAAAAGGGTCAAGCAATCAAAATTCAGACACTTGGCAATTGACTCGTATTTATGACGGTCGCCGTATCCTGGAGGCTGGTGGTCCTGCGATCCGCTTTTGCAACGTCCTGACACTGGGGAAGCCAGATTCACTTAACAACCGTGTGACTTAACAACTGCAGCGATTCCCTCAACAACAAAGTTTGTGAAAGGGGGCCAAATTCACCACGTCTCGCTTAGCAATTGTTGTCGTAAGTCGAGGACTAGCTGTCTAACAACCCTTTCAACACCCTGTTTTGTCAACCGCTCCTGCCTTTCCAGTTTTGTTCCCTCTGGAACTTTCTTTCCATCGCATCCCTAGCCAGGGAAATCAATGATCACCCCTTGGTGCCCTTTCCTTTTAAAATCCAAGCCAGAAAAGAGCCGTAAACGATTTCTTGCTGGCAACGAAACCGACCCGGGCCAGAATGGTTGTAAAATGGTACAAAGCTGACTTAAATTTCTCACGGAGCCACAGAAACTTTGGGCTTGTGGTTGTAAGTCGAGGACTACAAAGTTGGAAACTGCACCTTCCTAACCGCGTGACTAACACAACTGCAGTGATTCCTTTAGCGACCGTGGCAAGGAAGGTCGTAAACCGGGGCAAAACTGACCGAAGAAACGTCTCGCTTAGCAACGGAAAAAGGCCCAATTGTGGCCGTGAGTTGAGATCCAGGTTTATTATTTTTCCGCTGGAACATTATTACCACAGAGACTTCCAGAAATCCCTCTAACTAGTTCTAAAAATCAAAGCGATGGAAGTCGGGGTAACCTTTAGCACAACGAAAGAATAAAAAAAAAGATTTAAAATCAGAATGAAGATTTCCTTCAGGAATTAGAAGAATAGATCTGAGGTATTTTTTTCCACACATCGATTTCTCTGTGGTGGAAAAACAGAAAGAAAAAAAATATCCCTCCGGAGAGGTATTTCCTATTTTTCCAGGACAAAAAAAAGAAAAGTGAAAAAGACATAAATCTCACTAATTTTAGCCTCCCGTGGAGACAAAAATCCATTGTCTCCGTGAGATAAACCCAGTTTGTTTTTTTTATTATTATTTCTGATCCAAATCTAATGTTTTCTGTCGGTAACCTGGGTTGAAAAAGGAACACAATCAATAACAGGTAGTTAATCACCTCAGTCGTTAAGTTAATAACACGGTCACTAATTGAATCTGGCTTCTCCATGGACTTTGCTTGTCAGAAGGTCGCAAAAGGGGATCACGGGACGCTGCGATCGTCGTAAATACAAGTCAGTCGCCAAGCGTCTGAATTTTGATCACGTGACCACGGGGACGCTGCAACTGTTGTAAGTGTGGAACACGGTCCTAAGTCCCTGTTTTCAGTGCCGTTGTAACTTTGAACGGTCACTAAACGAACCGTCGTAAGTTGAGGACTGCCTTGGAAGGTTTTTCGGCTCGCCATGGGCAAGTGGGGCGAAGAACAGGGATGAAAATCAAATTCTGAGGGAGCAAAGCTGCCTAGCTGGATAACTTTGACATCTGATCTATTAATTCACCAAAAATGCCGGTCGAAGGAAGAGATGGACCTCAGAGATCATTTAGTCCAGCCCCAAAATTGGTGGTTGAGGCAATGGGGTTTCTTTTGTGAGGGCTGAGTTGGCAAGAGGCCAAGCCGTCTGCTGGGCACTGCAAATCACGATCAACGGCTCAGCGCGAGGCCCCAAAAGAGCCCACTGTAGAGTTGACTCAATTAACTATCATCGACGGAAAACCTGGCTTACAGTGCCGGGCTGTTGAGGCAAGGCCTGAGTTGACAAGATTGCACATCACACTCAATGGCTCAGCACGAGGCCCCCCAAAGAGACGATCATAGAGCTGACTCAACAAACTACCATTGATGGAAAACCCGGTTTAGAGGGCCTTTTCATCGGATGCCGGCCAAGTCTTCGTATCTCGGCTTGACGGGAAAAGAATAAGATCACTTTCAGGCAGGATTCCCTCGAAACCGTGCCAAGCTGTGGTTCCCTAGCCGGGGGTCAACAAACAAGCCCTCTTCCTTCCGGTTTGGGAATCTAGGATCGATGCTGGCGATTGATTTTGCTAAAAAGCAGCCTTGGGAACAAACCAGCTTTCAGCCAGGACTTTCCCAAATCAATTAGGAAAAGAGCCAGATCTGCCTGCAGCCGGGCTGGCCCCGTGCCATAGCTGCCTGCCCGCAGGAAGGGAATTCTTTGCTCGCCCTGGGCACAGCTGTTACAACTCCCATTGCCACCCACGCAAGGGGATTCCTGCCAAACAAACCTTGTGTGTGTGTGTGTGTGTGTGTGTGTGTGTGTGTTTAACACAATAGAGCTGACCCACAAGGGTAGGAAAGGAGGGGTGGGCATAATTCAGGATTATTAATAGCTTGGGTGTTTACTTTCCTTCTAATCATAAAGCAGGCAGGTTGGGAGCAGAACAGGGATTCTCAATTCTGGCAGCTTCAAGATGGGTGGAGGTCTGCTCCCAGAATCCCCCAGCCAGCACCCATCTTCAGGTTCACTAGGATGCTGGCTGGGGGATTCTGGGAGTTGAAGTCGATCCATCTTAAAGGATGCTGGCTGGGGGATTCTGGGAGTTGAAGTCCACCCCTCTTAAAGCTGCCAGGGTTGAGAAAGGCTGGCTTAGAGACTAATTTAATAATTCGTCCTCAAGTCCAGAAAGATTTTCTCCCAGTTCCAGATGCCTTCGAGAAAAAACAAATCGATAAATCGTCCTTATCTGCCCCAAACCCCTTCCACTGGCTAACGCTGCTCACTCACTGGCTGCATTACCCTCTGCTCAACTGTGGCTGGGTGAGTAAACCATCATTGGGCGATTGCATCGCAAAATGGATGGGAGGACACCTGCAGTCGGAAAAGACCGGCTTTCCTCGGCTTTGGTGCCAGGCTGGATGAATGATTTGTTAACTGCCCGGAGAGACACGCAAGTCAGATGGGGCAGTCAAGAAACGTGATAAATAAATAAGTAGAAATTTATCAGCCGTGCCCAGACGTCTCCGGTGGGCAAGATTTGGCCGGAGAAAAGCGGAAAAATTGCAGGAGGAAAGGAAGCCAAGATCGGGCAGGTCTCGTGTGCCAATTCCTTAGTCGCCACGATATATATATAAAAAAAAAGATGTTGAGACTCTGGAAAGAGCACAGAGAAGAGCAACCAAGAGGATCGGGGGACTGGAGGCCAAAACATACGAAGAAGAACGGTTGCAGGAATTGGGGAATGGCTGGTTTAATGAAAAGAAGGACTTGGGGGGGGGGACATGACGGCAGTCTTTCAATATTTGAGGGGCTGCCCCAAAGAAGAGGGGGGGTCCCCCTTGTTCTCCAAAGCACCAGAGGGCAGGACAAGAAGCAATGGATGGAAACTAACCAAGGAGAGAAGCAACCTGGAATTAAGGAGAAATTTCCTGACAGTGAGGACGATTAACCAGTGGAACTGCTTGCCTCCAGAAGATGTGGGTGCGCCATCACTTTAAGAAGAGTGCTCCAGGGGGTGTATCAACTTCTCCCTCCTGCTGGGGGGGGGGCTCCCCACTAGAACCCTGCAAGGGGGGGGGGCTGGCCAAGAGACAGAGGCAAGGACAGCCCCTCCCTCTTTACTCATCCTCACCGGCTGGCAATATCCTAAACACACGCAACAGGTGGGGATAACCTGGATGTTGGCAGGCAGGGGCCGAATTCATGCCCTCTTTTTGCCCCTTTTCAAGCAGAGAGACTGGGAAAAGCCCCCTCCCCCACTTTGCCTGCCAGATAAAACCCCCTCCCCTTCCTCTCTCCCAAAGCCACACAGAATTTGCAAAATTGCCCTGATGGAAAAGCCATCAGCCATTTTTTTCCCCTGTCAGGTGGGGGGCCACGGAAGAAACCAAGTGTTTGTAATGCGGGGGGGGGGGACAGAAGTCAGGTAGAAAAATGTTATTTATTCACCCTGGGGAAGCTGAATTGCCCTCCCTTTCCTTCTATTCTCTCTCCACCCCACTTATCCAACAACTATAATCCATCACCTTGGAGATGGCAGGGAAGTACTTAGCTTGCCTGGGGGGGGGCAGTGTAGGGGAGGGGGAGAGCAAGAGAGTTGGGGAGCCAAAGGCAAGGGGGGGGAGTGTCTGTTCTTCTCATTCACTCCATTTATTCCCGCATCACCCAAGACAGACAGAGACAGAATCACCCCATGCCCAACTTTTGGGGTGAAGTGGGAGGAAGGTCCACTAAGAGAGGGGAGCAAAGAGGGGGGGCAAGTTTGGCTCTTCCCCCCTCCCCATCCAACTTCAGAAAGAGGTATGGAAGGGGGAAAGGAAGAGGGAGACTTGAGGTCCCTTCCCCAAGCAGTCAGAGCCCCATCCTAAATACCTGCAACAGGTATTTAGGATAGGGGCATGCTTCAGGGAGGCCCACCTGACAGGTTGCACACACACACCGCCCCTCAACTTTGGAAAGAGATCTGAGGAAGAGGAGAGCTGGACCCCCTGACCTTGAGGGCCCCTTCCCCAAGCAGCTAGCCCCTATGCAAGCGGCGTGCACTTTGGAGCCCCTCCTGGATGGCTTGGCCCCTTCAAAGACCCCCCCCCTTCCTCTTCTCAACTTCATAAATGGCGGAGACAAGGAAGAGGAGAGCCGGACCCACCCACACTGAGGACCCTTCCTCCAAACAGCCCAAGCGGGGAGCACTTTGGGGAGCCCCCGCAACTGGCTGCCACCCCTTCTGCAGCCCCCTGCCCCACTCAACTTTGGAAAGAGATATGGGGAGGAGGAGGAGAAACAGACCCACGGACACTGAGGGCCCTTCCCAAAACAGCCAGACCCTGATCCAAGTGGGGCGCACTTTAGGAAGCCCCCCAACTGGTTGGTCCCCACAGTGACACCCCCCCCATCCCTCTCTCAACTTTGCAAAGAGGTATGGGGAAGAGGAGGAAGAGGAAGGCCAAATCCACCGAGGTTAAAGTCCCTTCCCTAAGCAGCCAGCCCCTTATCCAAACGGGGGGCGCTTTGGGGAACCCCACCAAGTGTCTGCCCCCACCCCCAGCGCCCCCCCATGCCCCTCTCAACTTTGGAAAGAGGTACGGGGAAGAAGAGGAAGAGGAGGCCAAATCCAGGGAGGTTCAAGACCCTTCCCCAAGCAGCCAGCCAGCCAGCCCCCCTCTCCAAGTCCGGCGCGCTCTGGTGCGCCCTTTGGGGGGGGGGAGCCCCCCTCCCCCGCCCGTCTGGGGTCCCCCTCCTCGCGCCCCCCTACCTTGGAGTACAAGCCCCAGGAGAGCTCCGTCTCGATGACCATCACCACGATGCCGAACATGCCGAAGATGAGCGCGTAGTCGCTCAGCCGCTTGCGCTTCTCGAAGAGCGCGCGCCGGTGGCCCAGGCGGTAGCCGATGTTCTGGTTCTTGCGCTTGGGCGCCTTGGCGGGGGGCGGCCCGGGGCCCCCGCCGGAGGAAGAGGAGGCCGAGCCGGCGGAGGGAGGGGGCGCCTTGCGAGCCGGACCCTCGCCCGCGTTGGCGTGCAGGAGCCCCGCCGGCGAGTGGTTGTCC
This sequence comes from Azemiops feae, assembly GCA_023970755.1. NCBI lineage: Eukaryota > Metazoa > Chordata > Lepidosauria > Squamata > Viperidae > Azemiops > Azemiops feae. The sequence continues at coordinate 38,397 of JALGBA010000962.1, forward strand.
TCCCGGGAGATGACGATCTCCGGCGGCGGAGGCGCGCCGGCCGCCAGCAGTTGCAGCGGCTGAGCCTCGTCGGCGGCCGGAGCCGGCGCGGGAGGCGGGTTGGCGTCGAGCAGGTTCCGACGGGAGGCGCTGAGCCGGCTGAGCGGCTTCATGACGCCGCCGCTGTACTTGCAGGAGCTCATGGCGATCTCGGTGAAGGGGTTGCTGTCCCGCCGGTGCGCCAGCGGGCTGGCCTGCCGGTGCTTGGCAGCGCCACCGCCTCCACCGCCGCCGCTGGAGCTGGGCGAGTGGCCCGGAGCCGCCCAGCCGGGCTCGCCGCTGACGTTGGGCTGGCTGCCGTGGCGGGAAGCCGGGCGGAGGGCGGCCACGGCGGGGGGAGCGCGCAGGGGACCCCCGGAGGCCGCCACCGCCGGGGCCACCGGGGCCAGGCTGGAGGGCGCGGCGAGCTCGCCCCCGCCCGAGTCGAGGAAGGGCGCCGGGGGCTCCATCCTCTTCTTCTTCTTCTTCCTCCTCCTCCTCCTCCTCCTGCGCCCGGCCCTGGCCCCTGCCCCGGCTCAGCGCGCTGCCCGCCCCAGCGCAGGGGCATCCAAGCGGGCCCCGCGGCTGCCCAGCCTGGGCTGGGGCTGGGGCGGCTGGCGGCTGCTGCTGCAGCCGAGCTGCCAGCGGGCGCGACTGGCAATCCTTGGCACGCTCGCCGCTCGGGAACGCGCGCCCGGCCAAGCCCCCCTGCCCTGGGCGCGCGCTCATTGGCTGGCCGGGAGACGGCGGAGGGGGTGACATCACAGCCCCCCCGCCCCTCCCTATGGGGTGGGGAAGGGGCGAGAGAGAGAGGTGAGCAGGCGCCCCCTCCCCAAAGCCAAAAGCACCAGGACTGCGCCTGTGCGCGCCCCGGCGGCGCCACGGGATTCGCAGGCTGCTTTTCTCTCTCTCTCTGCGCCCCCCCAACTTCCTCCCCCCCCCAGGCTCTGCTTCATTCATTCGGCTTGGAAAAGGCCCTGCCTGGCTCCGCCTCCCGCCCCCGCCCAGCCCCACCCGAGACCGGCAGGCGTGGAAGGGCTGGGCGGGCAGGTGGGCGGAAGCAACAGGTGAGGCTGCTGCGCGCCTGGCTTGGCAAAAGGGGGATGAGGAGGAGGCTTTCCCGGTTGGATGGCCGGCAGGGAGGGTCCCCGACGTCTCTTGAGGCCGGGGAACAAGAGAAGAGCCGTTGCGCCCCTCCCCTCCCCTTTTACATCTGACAGGTAGACGCCCCAACATCTGGAAGAGCTGGTCTCGCCCATCTGCAGGCTCCCGTTTTTTTTTTAATTTTAATCCCCGCCAGTCCTCTCCAGCACCTGCGGACTCCAATTCCCATCAGCCTTCAGCTGGGAGGACTCCCTTAGGGCCAGGCGAGGTTCTGATTGGGGGAGCCGGGAACCCCCCTCCCCTCCCCCGTTTTAAAATAAAAGGTAAAAATGACTCCTTCCGATTCTAGTGCCCATCACCGCCCCAAATCCTCAAAGCGGCTTTTGCTTTACCTGTTGCACGGCTGCCTGTTTAAGGGCCACTCCGGGCCTGTGCGTTGGACACCGTTGGGATGGAGGGAGGGCTATCAAAAGGGGGTTCTCAAAGAAGCCCAGCGCCCCCTTTCTCTGGGCCTCGGTCAATAAACCGAACTGGATCCTTCTACATTGCAGAAAAATATGCAAAAAAATAATAAATCTGTCTTTGAGAATTCACCTTCCTTGGGGGGGGGCCTAACGGGGATCTTTATTTAACCTCTTCTGGGCCCCTTCAGGGCTGAAATTCATTTTGAAAGAAAAGGATTTAAATTCACCTGCATTTCTTGCCTTAATTTTTTTTGTTTTTGTTTTTCCCCTTCTGGGTCAGAAACGGGAGCACGTAGGAACATTGCAAAGAAAGCCTGGAGTTGTATCCCAGCAAATCTGATGAATAATAAAAAAAAGTTATTAAATCCTTTGGAATCCTGTCATTATTATTTTATTTTATTCTTTTGGATCTCCCATCTCCTGGCTGCCCCAAGAAGCAAAACTCAACATTGCAATTCAACTTTGGGGTGTTGCATCCACCTCTGCACGGTTCCCACAACTGGGGAGGAAAAGAGACCAGCTTCAACATTTTGGGAGACGTGGGGGATTTTTTTCCCCCCACCATTTGTCTTGCAAGGAAAAAACAACAACACAGCCATCTTTGTTGGTCTTTCTCTGAAGACAAATTTTTGCTCAACAGGTTGAAAGTGTCTGCCAAGGCTAGGAAGCCAGAACAGTGTATTTATTACACATACAACAGTTCATTTTAGTGGCCGTTCAAAGTTACAGCACTGAAGTGTGACTTTTTCACGACAGTTGTGGCCACGTGACCCAAATGCCAAACACTTGGCAACTGACTCGTATTTATGACGGTTGCAGTGTCCCTGGGATCCTGCAATCCCCGTTTGCGACCTTCCGATAATGGGGAAGCCATTTAACACGCGTGTTGCTAACTTAACCACTGCAGTGATCCGTTTAACGACTGCGGCAAGCAAAGTGGGACAGACCTCCCTTAACAACCGTCTCCGTAAATTTTGGGTGGAGTTGTAGCCGTAAGCTGAGCACTACCTGTATTTCTAGCCAGGCCAAATGTTTGAAGGGAACAGATCAGGGATGCAGGCACCTCAAATTACCTTCCCCTCCCGTTAACTCTTGAGGATCCTCACCACTCGAGGGCAGTCTACCTGCGCGAGCGGGAGAAATGTACTGCTTAGGCCTGCCCTGGGAACACCTGGCTGGATTTTGCTCCAACAGGGCGCAACAGCCTTGTATGCACACCCACTCCCCACCTTGCCCAGGTTTAACCCACCCGCTCAATCCAGGTTGCAGAATGAAGCCGCCAGTCAAGGCTGCATCCAAAGGCCAAATTGGTTCCAGGGGTGTCATTTTCCTGTTTTTTTCTTCTTGTGATGTGGCTTCAGTCCCAGTTGTGTGTGTGTGTGTGTGTGTGTGTGTCACCTGAAGTATTTCCATGAAACGGAAACTAACTTCCTCCTGCAACGGAATTGGCAGTCTCTGCTTTCACAAGGTGTCTGGACAAGCGGAAATGGTTTAACGACATGATAGTTCCAGTATTTGAGGGGCTGCCCCAAAGAAGAGTTGGGGGTCCACCTGTTTTCCAAAGCATCTGAAGGCAGGACAAGGAGCCACGGATGGAAACTAACCAAGGAGAGAAGCAACCCCGAGCAAGGGGGTTGGACTAGAGGACCTCCAAGGTCCCTTCCAACTCTTTTGTTATTCTGCACCACTTCTCTGTCATCCAAGTTATGGGTTGTCCCAAAATTGCTTTTTTCAAAAGGCAATTAAAAAAAAAGAGAGGCGGGGCCTTTAACCAATCAATGGGCTTTATTAGGAGCATCACCACCACCTCCCTGCCCAATCGGACGAGAGAGAAGTCGGGCTTTCTCATCAATATTAGCAATTAATGCCTAATACAGGAGGCCTTTGCAGGCTAACACAGCAACAGAGGCAGGAGATAGATTGGGGGGTCCCTGCAAACAGCTGCAAACAGGGAGGGCATTTCCCATTCAGAGGGGTGGATGGGGTGTCCAGGCTGAAAACAGCCCCCTCCCCAAGTTTCCCCCCCCCTCAAAACGAAGCAACCTTGCAAAGCTTTTCAACAACGTACAGCCCACCCTTTGCAAATGCAGTTGGCCAAAAAACCCTCCCGGGTTTTAAAATAGTTGCCAACTTATTTTAAATCCCCAGGGCTCCTAGGCCACAGGGAGCGTTATAAAACCCGGCACTGGAGCGGAGTTAAGCGGGGAGGGGGGGTTTTAAAAAAATAAAAATAAAGAGGAGATGCAGAATTGCATTTTCCAATGCATTTCGAATGCTTCTTAAAAGCGCTTCCAATCAAAATGTCGGAACGTGGCTTTTGGGGGTCTCCCCCACCCCTACCCCCATTTTCTGGAATGAAATCCCTACGGCCGGAGGAGAAATTGGCCCTCTGCAATGGGAATAGAGGATTTGGGGAGGAAGGAAGCAAAAAAAAAAAAGGAAAGAAGGAAGAAGTCAGAGCGACAGAGGGAGAATAAGGCACAGCAGTGTTGCTTCCCCAGCTCGGTGGGGAATCGGTGGGGTGTTTTTTTTTTAACCGCAGAGGAAGGTGGCACTGGGAATATTTCCTGATCCAGACGGAAATCTCCAGTGGGAGAAGTGGGATTTTCCACGACACCCTCGTGGATGTCCCCACCCCACCCACCCACCCGTGGGATTCTTTCTCTTTCCCTCCCCCACGGATCAAATCGGAACAACAATAAAAAAAAACTTGCATGAATTTCAAGCTCCAGGCACTGAAGTGGAGCATAGAGGAAGGACAAAAAAAAAAATCAGGATTTTTTTTTTCTCAGTGGGAGGACAAAAATCAGGATTTTTTTTTTCCTCAGGGGAAGGACAAAAATCAGGATTTATTTTTTTCTCAGTAGGATGACAAAAATCAGGATTTTTTTTTTTCCTCAGTGGGAGGACAAAAATCAGGATTTATTTTTTTTCCTCAGTGGGAGGACAAAAATCAGGATATTTTTTTTTCCTCAGTGGGAGGATAAAAATCAGGATTTTTTTTTTCCCTCAGTGGAAGGACAAAAATCAGGAATTTTTTTTTCTCAGTGGGAGGACAAAAATCAGGATATTTTTTTTTCTCAGTGGGAGGACAAAAATCAGGATATTTTTTTTTTCTCAGTGGGAGGACAAAAATCAGGATATTTTTTTTTCTCAGTGGGAGGACAAAAATCAGGATTTTTTTTTTTCCTCAGTGGGAGGACAAAAATCAGGATTTTTTTTTCCCTCAGTGGGAGGACAAAAATCAGGATTTTTTTTTTTTCAGTGGAAGAGGATATTTTTTTTTCCTCAAAAATCAGGATTTTTTTTTCCAAAAATCAGGATTTTTTTTTTCTCAGTGGAGGACAAAAATCAGGATATAGTGGTTCACATATTTTTTTTTCTCATGGGAGGGACTCAGATATTTTTTTTTCTTAGTGGGAGGACAAAAATCAGGATTTTTTTTTTTCCTCAGTGGGAGGACAAAAATCAGGATTTTTTTTTCCCTCAGTGGGAGGACAAAAATCAGGATTTTTTTTTTCTCAGTGGAAGGACAAAAATCAGGATTTTTTTTTCCTCAGTGGGAGGACAAAAATCAGGATTATTTTTTTTTTCCCTCAGTGGGAGGACAAAAATCAGGATATTTTTTTTTCCCTCAGTGGGAGTACAAAAATCAGGATTTATTTTTTCTCAGTGGAAGGACAAAAATCAGGATTTCTTCCCCCCCCCTCCCCCCCGTTTTGGAAAGCTGTAAGCGAGGATGAAAAGGCCGGGCTTGCTCTGCCCCCTGGTGGCGGGAAGCTGTACTGTCCTCATCTGAAAAGGGGGAGATAAACCCAAGACGGACCCCGTTATTTCTTCCACCAATGGGGAGAGGAATGGAGACCTATCAAAGGTGGGAATTAATCTTCCTTCCAAGATACCTGCCTGGTGGGGGTAAAAGCAGGTAGTAGCCCTGCTGAGATGGAGGAAAAAAAATAAAAAATTAAAAGAAGAAAAACCGGCACTGGATTATAGCACTTTCTGGAATGGAGTCCACCCCAGGAAGGAAATTCTCATAGCAGTACAACAAAGTTTAACGGATCGTTCCTCCCCTGGGGCATCTGCTTGGGAAGGACCTACACCAACGTCTTCACCCCTCTTTGGTGGTCCTTCAGCCAAGCCCCAGCCTAAGCACCCCCACCCAGGTGCCCCCCTCCCCAAAAGAGCGGCGGAGCAGAGACCGGGGAAACCCAGCCTTTCCTAAAGTTTGGTCTGGACAAACAAGAGCAGCTTCTCCAGCTGAGTCTCTAAGGACAGTTCATCTCCATCGTTGGTGATGACCCAGTCAAAAGGGACGCCTTGGTCTAACCCGCACTCGGATTCCGCGTCGTCAATTCCTGGGGGGGGGGCGAAAAAGAAAAAAAAAGATGGGAGGAAAAAAAGATTCGAACTTCAGATCTTCCCGTTTCGAGTCAAATGGAAAATCGGTGGCTTTTGCAAACACGCACACACACACAAGGCGCCCAACTGGAAGAGGCTGTCATCCACTGTTCTGCAGAGCCCTTAAGGACTAGAAGCTTAGCATCCCCGGCTTTTGCAAACACGCACACACAAGGCGCCAGACTGGAAGAGGCTGCCATCCACTGTTCTCCGGAGTTTCTTAAGGACTAGAAACTTAGCATCTCCGGCTTTTGCAAACACGCACACACGAGGCGTCCATCCGACACATTCGCACCATCCCACTTTTACCTGCCACAAACACCCATTTCCGTCTTCGCCGGGTCTGCTCCGTGGCGACCACCCTCACGACTTGCACCAGGTCCCCGTACACGTCTCGAAACCACTCCACGTCCGAGGATCGGCGGGTGTCACTCACAATCTGGGTTGCAAGGTTGGGAGAGGGAGAGAAGGGGAAAAAAAAAAATGACCCCTTGGGGGACCCGAGTTCGAATGCCGCATTCTGCTCCTCCCCGGTTTTAAGTCGATTTGCCCCATTCGCCCAGCCCAGCCCAGCCCAGCCCAGGATCGAGATGGGTGTTGGGAGTCGGTCCCGAAGGCAACCTCAGCTAGTCCCCGACTTACGACAATTCGTTTAGTGACCGTTTGAAGTTGTGGCACTGGAAAAAGGGACTTAGGACGGTTTTTCATCCTTACGACCGTTGTAGCGTCCCCAGGGTCACATGATCAAAATTCAGACACTCGGCCACTGACTCATATTATGACGGTCACAGCGTCCCGGGAGGGTCAGGTGACTCCCTTTTGCGGCCTTCCCACAAGCAAAGTCCAATGGGGGAAAGGCCGATTCACTTAACAACCGTGTTTCTAACTTAACAACTGCAGCGATTCACTTAAGAACGGTGGCGAGAAAGGTCGTAAAATGGGGCAAAATTCGCTTAGCTCCCTTCTCGCTTAGCAGCGGAAATTTTAGGCTCAATTGTGGTCGTAAGTCAAGGACTGCTTGCATATTCACCCTTCACCCTTACCCAGATGGGCTGTGTCAGGCCCTCCACCACGATGCGGCAAAAGAAACCGGGATCGCTTTGGCGTCGTTCTTCGCCCCAACGGATCATGTCTTCCCGATACAGCTCCTTGTAATCACTGGCGTCTAAAAGCCGCTGGAAGTTCAGGCCGTGTTCCTACGTGCAAGAAAACCAACAATTTCCTCTGCAATTCTCCAAATTCAATTCCTTAAAATCCCAAAAAAGGTCCTAATGCATCTGCGGAACTCACCACCCCATGAAAAGCCTTTTAAAGTGAGAACCTGACAAATCGCTCCATTCCAGGGAGCACAATGTCCTTTTAATTCTATTAATTTTTAAGTACACCAAGGGTTTTTAAAAAAAAAAAATTCAAAATTTTGCACTCCAATCAATCCAGATTCTACCCCCAAAAAACCCGCATAATAAAAAAACACAATCAGTTTTAAACTAAGCTATCTATTTAATCAGCGTTTCATGCTCAAATAAAATCAGATTCTACCGAAAAAACCCAAATAACAAAAAAACACAATCAGTTTTAAATTAAATTACCTATTGAATGAGGGTGCCATGCTCAAATAAATCCAGTATCTCCCCAACCCCCCCCCCAGGTAGTTTAAAAAAAAAAAAAAAAGGCACAATAAATCCGTTTTAAACCAAATTACCTTTGCATATTGCTTTTTCAGAGGCCCGGATAAGTGGAGAACGGTGCAAACGTCCAGCCCCAAACTGCCAGCAAAAGACAAGAAAAGGGAGGTCAGAAATCAACAGATTTAGAGGAGAGCCTCTCTAGCCAGTAGCAGTCTACCTCCCAATTCCCCCCAAAACAGAGGCCAAACGATCCCCCAAAAAACTCTGGAAAGACGCTGGAAGTTGGAAGCTGTTTGATCCAATTTCCCATTGAGATGTCTTTTCTGCCCGGTTTTGCTAGGAAAGAGCGCGATAGAGCTTCCAGAGGCAGTAGTAGTTTACCACCCAACTCATATCCACAAGGACTCCCAGTTTTTTTGTCCCCCTCCCCCCAGTTAAGGCACTGGAGCCTCTTTTCTAAACCAGCAATTGACCTATCTATAGATCACAGCTAAAGAACAAAAAACTGGATTCTAAAATAAATTTAGACCTGCTCGGAGTTGAGATCTAATCTAGATCTGATCAAATCTAGGGGGTTGACACCCACCTCCAGGGCAAGCAGGGGGTTTTTCTGGGCCGTCCCTCCCCCCCCCAAAAAAATCTTCAAACCTTCCTTTTCCCCCCACTTTTTCCTTTGTAAAAACGGGCGGCCGCATTGGGGATTTTTTGCATCCAGCTGCATTGATGTTTGGGCATCGCGTGTCTGTATGCACGTCTGTATGCCTGGGAGAAACGCGTGCAAAGGCGGGGGGCAGGCATTTGGAAACCCTGGACAGGGGAGGGGGCAATATTGAGGGGGGGGGGCATTGCCAAACTAGTGCCAGCCTTGCAGAGGCACGTGGAGGGGTGGGTGGGCTGCCTACCATCATGCAAACGGCCCGCTCCTTTCCTCTCTAATGCAATGCGACCCCCACCAATATTTTTTGCATGTGCATTATATATATATATAATATATATATTACCGGCTTTGGATTTCTTCGGCCACGAAATCTTTGCCCGATTTTCGCTTCCCGCTGAACAGCAGCACCAGCTTCGGACACGGCGCCATGGCGGGAGCTGAGCGCCGCAGCAACTTTCCCCGCTCCCACCCCCGCCCGGCCGGATGGTCTGGTCCGGGCCCGAACGTTCCATCCGCGCGCTTCCGCCTCCCTCGCTTCGCACCAATGGAAGCGGCCCGGGCTCCGCCGCGCGCAGAGCGGGCGCGACCATTTCGGAGGGGAGGGGAGGAGGAGGAGAAAGGTCCCACAAAGCGAAGCGCCCCAAGCAGCGTAGGAAGAGTGAAATTAGCCTGAATCACGGGAGGAGGCGGGGCAGGGCTGGCTCCGAAGGGGGCGGGGCTTCCACTAACCACGCCTACGTGCATTGCCTGCCGGCAACAGCAATAACAAAAGTTTTCTTTCTTTTTCATTTTATTTCTTCCTTCTTTTCCTTCCTTTTTTTCTCTTTTCTTTCTCTCTCCTTTTTTTTCATTTTTCCTTCTTCTCCTTCTTTTCTCTTTCTCTCCCTCCCTTTTTCATTCTTCCTTCCTTCTCCTTCTCCCCTTCTCCTTCCTTTCTCCTTTCTCTCCCTCCCTCCCTCCCTCTTCCTTTTTCATTTTCTTTCTTCCTTCTCCTTCTCCCCTTTTCCTTCCTTTCTCCTTTCTCTCCCTCCCTCTTTCTTTTTCATTTTCTTCCTTCTTTTCCTTCCTTTTTCCTTCTCTCTCTCTCTCCCTCCCTTTCCTTCCTACATTCCCTCCCTCCCTCCCTGCCACCGGCATTTCTAGGCTGCGTTTTCCATTGAAAAAGGTCTTTCGCGGCTGTGAGCCCAGAGAGGGTTAGATGGGATCGCCCATCATGCACAGCCAGAGGACGATGGGGATTGTAGTCCAAGCGCTAGAGATGGGGAAAGGTAGAAACGGGAGGCAGAAACGACGGCCCTTCTCCTTTCACAGATCTACTCAGGTCCCTGGTTCAAGGCTCCTGGCAGGCACAAAGAGACCCCCGTCCTGCCTCCAAGACAGAGTTTGCTACTTCCTCAACAACCCCCAGGATGTTTTTATGTGATTTACATGGTCTTTTTTTTTCAGAGCAGAATTCCAAAACAGGGAAAGGAAAAAGATGAGTTGGGACACTCCTACTTTGCCGCACAACGACCCTGCAGAGTAGGCCGGGCCCAGAGACAAGAGGCCGGCCCAAAGCTTCCCTTTAGCTGCTGAGAAACTCAAAAGACTCTCTCGTCCAGCCCCTACGGAGCAAGACCACCACCCCCGTCATTCTCCAGAGCAGTTCAAGGAAATTTTTTGTTCTAAATCAGTGCTTTTATTGGCTGTTGGACACACAGTGCAATAACAGACCGGGAAATAAGAGTGTCGGGAGTGTCATGCGGAGAGAAATTGGGCATTTAAGCCCCCAAGGCTGGGGTGGGGAGGGAAGGCTTGGGGGAGGGGGGGCGTCTTTGAACCACTCTTCCGCTAAAACAAAAACGGGCAGGGTCCTTACTGGGTGACGAACCCACAAAGAAGACAATTGTGGCGTTGTGAAACAAGGTGGGTCAATCTCTGCAGCTCCTCTTCCTGATTTGGCGAGGTGCTGATTAGCCTCTCGCCTGCCCTGATCGGCTCACGTGGGAAGCAAGACGGGGACCTATAGTTTTAAGCTCATTTGAAGATAAATCTGGGGGGGGGGGGGGGGGGGGGGGGGGGGGGGGGGAAGGAAGAAGCGAAGAGGCCAGAGAGAAATCTGTGTGCAAGAGGGGCAGAGAAGAACATTGGTGTTTCCCGTGAATACAGGTAGTCCTCGACTTACGACGTTCAAAGTTACAACGGCACTGAAAAACAGGACCGTTTTTCCACACTTACGACCTTTGCAGCACCCCGCCCCCTGGTCAGGTGATCAAAATACAGACGCTTGGCAACTGACTCGTATTTATGACGGTCGCAGCGTCCCGGGGTCGTGTGATCCCCTTTTGCGACCGTCTGACTAATCAATGAGGAAAAGCCAGATTCGCTTAACAGCCGTGTGACTGTCTTATCAACTGTGGCGATTCCCTTAACGACCGTGGCAAGAAAGGTCGTAAAACGGGGCAACCCCCCCCCCGCTTAACCAGTGTCTCGCTTAACAAAAGAAATTTGGGGTTCAATTGCCGTCGTAAGTCGAGGACTACCTGTATTTCACTCCAAAACACGGACTGTGGGAAGGAGATCTCTGAGGCATCCGCTACTAACTTAACTGGACATCACTCCAGACATATAAGACGGGATATAAGGATCAAAGAGGGGGGGTAGGCCCCCCCCCCCAAAAAAAAAAACGTGGCAAGGAAATTAAGAAGGTTCTTCCCTGGAGACTCCCAGCAAAGTCCAGATGACCGAAGGAGGGCTAGCCGTACGGCCGGTTCTTATGAGGGCTCCGCTCTTTGGCGCCGTGTCCGTGAGTTGATCTGCAAGAAAGGGAGCAGGTGATCCATTCAACAGGGATTCCTTCCTTCTCCCTCCCTCTCCCTCTCCTCCGCCTCCTCTTCCTTCGTTTGTTCGTTCCTTCCTTCCCCCTCCCTTCCTTCCTTTTCCTTCCTTCCTTCCTTCCGCCTCCCTCTTCCTCCTCCCCTTCCTTCCTTCCTTCCTCCCTCTTCCTCCTCCCCTTTTCTCCCTTTCCCTCCCTCCCTCTTCCTCCTCCTCCCCTTCCTTCCTTCCTCTCTTCCTCCTCCCCTTCCTTCCTTCGTTCCTTCCTTCCTTCCCCGTCCCTCTTCCTCCTCCTCCCTTTCCTTCCTTCTCCCTCCCTCTTCCTCCTCCTTCCTTCCTTCCTCCTCCCTTCCCCCCCCTCCCTCCCTCCCTCCCTCTTTCTCCTTCCTTCCTTCCTTCCTTCCTTCCTTCCTTCCTTCCTTCCTTCCTTCCTTCCTTCCTTCCACCTCCTCACCTGCGCCCAGGGGCCGCCCCAAGCTGCTTCAGGATCACGTCTTCGAAATCGTCCACCCCGTCTTCGCTCACCCCCAGCGACCGGGCCAGCTCTTCCAAGGCGTCTTCGGTTTTATCCAGAAAGTCCACAAAGCTGATGCGTTCGTGGGCGAAGACCCCCTCGCTGCCGAAATGCCCCTCCAGCGCCGGGACCAACTCGCCGGCGTATTGGCCCCAGCCCAGCCCGGCCAGATAATTCTGCACCAGCTTCAGGAAGGCGTTTTTCTGAACGGGGGCCAGGCCCTCTCGCTGGGCGCACTCGGTGACCCCAGAGCAACCCTGGGGGGCAGAATAAGGATGCTTGGCCAGCCTCTCCCACAATTCCTGGGGTTCCATCGGCTTCCTGGCTTTCCGGGGTCCCCGCGGGTGGTCTCCACTCCTGGGGGGCTTCGTTTGGTGTCTCTTGGGGTGATGTGGCTCTTTCTCGCTAGCCACTTTGGGGTCCCTGTCCTGGTGCCGGAACTTTTCCTCCCCCTGGTATTTCTTCTGCCAAGACTTCGCTTTGCCCTGCCTGGCTTTCCACGGAACCCGCGACTCTTTCTCGGCCTCGCTGAGGTCTAGCTCCTTGCCCAGCCTCTGCTCCAGCTCTTTCAGCTCCTCCAGGGGAGCTTTTTCAACCAGCCTTCCCAAATCCTGCCGAAAGGAAGCCAGCAAGGAACGCAGGCGGTGGAGTTCCTTCTCCTGACGCTCGGGTTTGCCGGGAGGGCGACGAGAGACGGCGTCCTCCCCGGGATGCTGGCGGGATTTGGCATTGCCCGCCGGCTCCAGCCTACGGACCTTCTCCCGGAGAAGCTGGGTTTCGCCCCGGGCGGCTGAGAGGGCCGCTGTCTCCCGCTTCAAGGCTTCTGCCAAACGCCTGTTTTCCGCAGCCAAATTGTGTTGCACGGAATCGACGGCCAAAGATTTCTTTTCGGACTTCTGCAGCAAAACCTCCAGCTCTTTTTTTTGGGCCTGTGAAGCAAGCAGTAAAAAAAAAAAAAAGAGAGAGAGAGAGAGAGAGATAAAAAAATTCTTAATTTTGCACTCCAAAGGGTTTCATTTCTGCAGTCAAAAATTCTTATTTTTTGCAATCCAAAGGGCTTCGTTTTTGCAGTCCAAAAAGGTTTCATTTTTGCGATTAAAAAAAAATCTTATTTTTGCAGGCAAAAAGGTTTGTTTTTTTTGCCCTCGCAAACGTTTTATTTTTGCAGTCCGAAAGGCTTTATTTTGGCAAGCGAAAACGGTCTTGTTTTTGCAGTTTTTGCAATCAAAAATATCTCTCTTATTTGCAGTCAAAACGCTCGTTTTTTGCAATCCAAAAATGTCTTAATTTTTGCAATCGCAAAGCGCTTAATTTTTGCCAACAGAAACGTCTTAATTTTTGCAATCACAAAGCTCTTTATTTTTGCGGTCAAAAAGTGCTTTTTTTTTTTTCTTTTGCACTCCAAAATTCCTTAATTTTTGCGATCGCAAAGCTCTTTATTTCTGCGGTCAAAAGGTGCTTTTTTTTTTTTTTTTTGCACTCCAAAATTCCTTAATTTTTCCGATCGCAAAGCTCTTATTTCTGCGGTCAAAAGGTGCTTTTTTTTTTTTTTTTTTGCACTCCAAAAATTCCTTAATTTTTCCGATCGCAAAGCTCTTTATTTCTGCGTCAAAAGGTGCTTTTTTTTTCTTTTGCACTCCAAAATCCTTAATTTTTGCGATCGCAAAGCTCTTTATTTTTGCGGTCAAAAAGTGCTTTTTTTTTTTTTTTTTTGCACTCCAAAATTCCTTATTTTCCGATCGCAAAGCTCTTTTCGGTCAAAAGTGCTTTTTTTTTTTTTCTTTGGCACTCCAAAATTCCTTAATTTTTCCGATCGCAAAGCTCTTTATTTTGCGGTCAAAAAGTGCTTTTTTTTTTTTTTTTTTTTGCACTCCAAAATTCCTTATTTTCCGATCGCAAAAGCTCTTTATTTTTGCGGTCCAAAAGTGCTTTTTTTTTTTTCTTTTGCACTCCAAAATTCCTTAATTTTTGCGATCGCAAAGCTCTTATATTTCTGCGGTCAAAAGGTGCTTTTTTTTTTTTTTTTTTTGCACTCCAAAATTCCTTAATTTTTCGATCGCAAAGCTCTTTATTTGCGGTCAAAAAGGCTTTTTTTTTTTTTTTTTTTGCACTCCAAAATTCCTTAATTTTTCCGATCGCAAAGCTCTTATTTCTGCGGTCAAAAAGTGCTTTTTTTTTTTTTTTTTTTTTTGCACTCCAAAATTCCTTAATTTTTCCGATCGCAAAGCTCTTTATTTCTTTTTGGCACTCCAAAATTCCTTAATTTTTGCGATCGCAAAGGTCTTATTTTGGCGGTCAAAAGAAGGTCTTCCTTTTTGCAGGTTTGGTATAAAAAAACTGTCCCAGGCTCTAAGCATAGAGGCGAAAAGGGTCATCATATACCAGAACTAAAACCATGGAAAGAAGTCCTCAACTAATTGTGCTGGGCTTGCTTAACGACTTAAGTCAGTCCTGCCTGACTTTACAGCTTTTTCGCTGCCTGATCTTACAGCTTCCCCATTGCCCAGCGGTTGTGTGAAGACCCCCTTTCCCCAATACCTGAAGTTCAGCCTGCATCAGTCGGATATCCTGATTTTCCTTGGCTAATTTATCCAGCAAGATTCCCATGGCATCCAAGCTCTTGGGATCCTCAGAAAGAGCTTCCTTGCCTGCGCGAAGTTGAGCGTCGTTCGCAGAGTCCAGGGAGGGTGACCAGTCCTGGCAGAGGGAGGGGGGAGAAAAAATGGGCAGGGATGACCTCTTGACCACAATCATGATGGTTTGATCTGTCCTATCTCTCTACCTGGTAGATCTGGAGCAGGGAAGAGAGAAGCACAGTGGTGTACGGGCCGTTATGGTTTTCCCAACCAATATCCCTTAGTGGACTTGAGCAATAGTAATTGTCCCATCTCTTTCCAAGGTCCATGCGCCACTAGTCCTCATGGATCTGGTTAGCTCAGACCTTCTCCAAGACTGTCCGTTTCACTGCTAGCAAAGGTTTGTGGGATTGCAGCGTTGGAAGGAGCCTCAGTGATCAATTAGTCGGGGGGGGGGGGACTTTAAGATGGATGGACTTCAACTCCCAGAAACCCACAGCCATCATGACTTCAACTCCCAGAATTCCCCAGCCTGTAACACATCTTAAATCAAGCTGATAATTTATTTATTTTTTTAAAAAAATGACGTCAAGACCGCTGCTTATCTTATACTCTACTCTTGTATTTCTAAAACCTTATTGGCCCAGCTTCTCTGTCACTTCATCTGTCTGCACACAGCTATCCTGCCTTCCTTTTTTGCAAACAGATCCTCCCAAATTCTGTTTTAATCCGTTATTCCAAGGTCTGGATCAGGGATCCACCCATAACCCCATCCCTTTTCCTTACCTGTCCACTGTTGGCAGGATGCGGCCCTTCTCCGTCAGAGCTCAGCCCCAGGTTCAGCATATCCAGACCTGCTGAAGGTGGAGGTGTGTGTGTGTGTGTGTGTGGGGGGGAAACGTGAAAAAAAAATTACAATTTTAAAAAATACGGGCAGTCCTCAACTTACGACTGTAACTGAGCCTGGAATTACGGTTGCAAATCCTTTCGGTGCTCAGCTGAGGCATCCCGTGGCTGGAGCAGAATGTTTTTTTTTTTAAAAAAAATTTTTCAGTAGTCATTTAATGAATGCAGCATGCTGCGCTTAAGGGCAGTGATTCAGTTAAGGACCGTGGCAGAAAAGGTGGCAGTATCCGGTGCCACTTGCTTAAGGACCGCCTTTTTTAGCAATAGAAATTCTGTTCTCAACTGGGGCCAAAAGTCAAAGTCTACCTGTACGGAAAAGCATGCAACCCTCGCCCCAAACTCACCGTCCTCGGCCTCAAGGAAGACCCCTGTAGAGAGAGGCAAAGAAGGATTTAGGGGAGAGATTAGAGAGACAGACAGACAGATATAAATACAGAGAGAGAGAGAGAGATAGCTAGATGATGGATTAGAAGACAGACAGACAGACAGATAGACAGACAGACAGACAGACAGACAGACAGACAGACAGACAGACAGACAGATAGATAGATAGATAGATAGATAGATAGATGATAAGACATACACAGAGAGAGAAATAGATAAGATAGAAATAGATACACACACAGATAGGTAGATGATAGATTAGTAGATGGATAGATATAGATGATAGAGCTAGATAGATGATAGAGATAGAGATATAGAAAGAGATAGAAAAATATCTAGCTATCCGTCTATCTATCTATCTATCTATCTATCTATCTATCTATCTATCTATCTATCTATCTATCTATCTATCTATCTATCTATCTATCTATCTATCTATCTATCTAGATAGATATAGATAGATATAGATAGAGACAGACAGACAGACAGACAGACAGACAGACAATGATAGATAATTCAGAAAATTCATCTGGGTGGTTCTTGCTTACCCAACGTAGCCAGAACCCCAAAACCCACAACGGCTAAAACGGCCAGCAGCCACTTCATCCTGGAAAGACCATCGTCCTCGTCCTCAGGAGCTCCCATCGCTCGATGGCGGGGCAGCTCCGGCCCCACCTGCTGGACCTCGACGCGGCCTTTCCGTCGGCGCAGACCCTCCACGTCGGCCTCGGGGGACGCTGCCTCTTCCCCGACGCTGGAAGCCTTTGGTTCATCCTCGGGGGGACCTGCGGGGGGGACAAGGGACAGAGGTCCAGGGTCACCTGCCCGGTTTGAAGGCCAGGCGGTCACTCGTGGCGGCCAGACAGAGGCCCTGCTTGGCCAAAGAGAAATATTCAAAATGGCCCCAAAGCCGATCCACCTGCGGGGGCGGATTGTGAGAGGGGGACACACTCTTCCTCCGCACGTGGGCTGTCCGTTTTCTTCTCGTCCAGCAACAAGAGAGTAGAAGATTCTTGGCTGGGAGAATCTCTGGAAATGAGGTTGTTTTCTGCCTCGGGACCCTGGGTGGAAAAAAGTGTGGAAGTTTGTCCCGGTGTGGAAGTGATTGTTCTTTATCTTTTTGTTCAGGGATGTATAGAGCAGAAGATGGGAAGGAAGGGAGGGAGGGAGGGAGGGAGGGAGGGGAAAAGGAAGAGAAGGGAATTGGAAAGGAAGGAAGGAAGGAAGGAAAGGAGGCGAGGGGGCGAGGGAGAGAGGGAGGGAGGGGAAAAGGAAGAGAAGGGAATGGAAAGGAAGGAAGGAGGAAGGAAAGGAGGGAGGGAGGGACGAGAGGGAGGGAGGGAAATTGGAAAAGAAGGAAAGGAACGGAAGGAAGGGAGGGAGCGGAGGCGAGGGAGGAGCGGGAGAAAAGGAAGAGAGGACTGAAAAGGAAGGAAGAAGGAAGGAAGGAAGGATGGAAAGGAGGAGGCGGGAGAGAAGGAGGAAGGGAGGGGGAAAGGAAGAGAAGAATGGAAAGGAAGGCAGGAAGAAGGAAAGGAGGGAGGGGAGGGAGGGAGAAGGGAGGGGGGAGGGGAAAAGGAGAGAAGAGGAATTGGGAAAGGAATAAAGGAAGGAAGAAAGGAGGGAGGGAGGAAGGTCGGGGGGGGAGGAGGGAGGGAGGGAATAGAAGAGACCGGGAATTGGAAAGGAAGAAGAAGAAAGAAGAAGACAGGAAGGAAGGAAGGAAAGGAGGGAGGAGGGAGGGAGAGAGGGAGGAAGGGAGGGGGGAAAGGAAGAGAAGGGAATTGGAAAGGAAGGAAGGAAGGAAGGAAGGAGGGAGGGAGGGAGAGGAGGAGAGAGGGAGGGAGGGGAGGGGAAAAGAAGCAGAAGAATGGAAAGGAAGGAAGGAAGGAAGGAAAGGAGGGAGGGAGGCGGAGAGAGGGAGGAAGGGAATTGGAAAGGACGGACTTGTGGAAGGGAAGGAAGGAAGGGAGGGAGGGAGGGGGAAGGAAGGAAGGGAGGGAGGGAGGGAGGAAGGGGGAAAGAAGGGAGAAGGACTGGAAAGGAAGGAAGAAGGAAAGAGGGAGGAGGGCGGGAGAGAGGCGAGAGAGGGAGGGAGGGAAAAGGAAGAGAAGGGAATTGGAAAGGAAGGAAGGAAGGAAAGGAGGGAGGGAGAGAGGGAGGGAGGGAGAGAGGGAGGGAAGGGAATTGGAAAGGAAGGAAGGAAGGAAGGAAGGAAGAAAGGGAGGGAGGAAGGGAGGAAGGGAGGGGGAAAGGAAGAGAAGGGAACAGAATTGGAGGGGAAGGAAGGAAGGGAAGAAGAGAGAAAGAAAGAATAAAAGAAAGGAAGGAAAGAAAGAAAGGCTATTTTGTTTTACATAGATAGATAGATAGAGAGAGAGAGAGAGATAGCTATAGATATATATATATAAATAGATAGATATATAGATATACAGATATACAGATATATAATATAGATGTTTTTGTTTGTTGATGCCCCAATTAATGAAATCCCAGCAGCCACTCACTTCCCAGGAGCCAGGGCTGCTTTTCAAAAAGCAACTGCACGGAGATTTGGATAATTGGATTAATTTAAAGGATGGAGAAACTGCCACTCTGGAGCTGTTCAAAATGACTTCAAATGCTACAGAGTCGTGGCTTTCCCCCCCACCCCCCATACACACACACACATGCCCCGGACCCTCAATTTCAACGTTCAACCTTTGATTCCTCTTCTTCCAGATCTGGACTGTCCACGAAAAGCTCGGTCTCGGGCGGAGAAGCTGTTGGGTGGGGGTGGGGGGACAAAAAAAACCCACAACTGATTTTTGACCCCAGAATCTTTTCACATTCCTCTTTCTTCATTTTTAAACCCGTAAATTAGATTTTTCACCGCCACAGCTTTGCCAACACGGGTGGCAGGAAAGGGCAGAGAGTTAAGGGGAAGTTTGTGGACAACAGGCAGCGTGGGAAAGAAATCTCCTCTCCCTTCCTGTGTCCCCTCAGTGTTAATCATGGTTAACTTGCCTTCCAACTGGGTTTCTTCTGAAGCTTCGCAACCCAGATCTTCCACAGGGGCAGCCTAGAGAGAAAAAAGCGGGTTATAAAGGTGTTTTTTTTTTGGAGGGGGACAAAAACCACGTCCAAAACTTCCCCAAATTGCCCGAGAATCTTTGAAAGAACTTGGCGAGATTAGATGCACAGTAGGCAAAATATAAGGAGTCCTCATTTACGTCGAGGACTCTTTTGGGCTGTGCTAAAGATGCACAGACAGCTAAATATGTCCGAAGACAGGCCAGTAAAATGGGAGGGACGAGGAAAAAAAGATGTGGGGGATTTCTTGACATGCTCTGGAAGCTCTTTTCTACCTGAAAAGCGCCTCCTGAATCACGCTCACCTCTGCTCCCGTGATCACCCAGCTGTTGTTTTCCGTCTCCTGCGAATTTGTGTGTTCAGCCATGCCTTTTCATGCCCTGAAGTGCTCAAATATCCACCTGGAGGGAGGGAAGGAAGGAAGGAAGGAAGGAAGGAAGGAAGGAAAAAGATGAGAGAGAGAAGGAAGGAAGGAAGGAAGGAAGGAAGGAAGGAAAGGAAGGAAGGAAGGAAGGAAGGAAGGAAGGAAGGAAGGAAGGAAGGAAGGAAAAAGATGAGAGAGAGAGAAGGAAGGAAGAAAGGAAGGAAGGAAAAAGAAGAGAGAGAGAGAAGGAAGGAAGGAAAAAGACGAGAGAGAGAAGGAAGGAAGGAAGGAAGGAAGGAAGGAAGGAAGGAAGGAAGGAAGGAAGGAAGGAAGGAAAAAGATGAGAGAGAGAGAAGGAAGGAAGAAAGGAAGGAAGGAAAAAGAAGAGAGAGAGAGAAGGAAGGAAGGAAAAAGATGAGAGAGAGAAGGAAGGAAGGAAGGAAGGAAGGAAGGAAAAAGATGAGAGAGAGAGAAGGAAGGAAGAAAGGAAGGAAGGAAGGAAAAAGAAGAGAGAGAGAGAGAGAGAAGGAAGGAAGGAAAAAGACGAGAGAGAGGGAAGGAAGGAAGGAAAAAGATGAGAGAGAGAAGGAAGGAAGGAAGGAATGAATGAAGGAAGGAAGGAAGGAAGGAAGGAAAAAGATGAGAGAGAGAAGGAAGGAAGGAAGGAAGGAAAAAGATGAGAGAGAGAGAGAAGGAAGGAAGAAAGGAAGGAAGGAAGGAAGGAAAGAGAGAGAGAGAAGGAAGGAAGAAAGGAAGGAAGGAAAAAGAAGAGAGAGAGAGAAGGAAGGAAAAAGACGAGAGAGGGAAGGAAGGAAGGAAGGAAGGAAGGAAGGAAAAAGATGAGAGAGAGAAGGAAGGAAGGAAGGAAGGAAGGAAGGAAAAAGATGAGAGAGAGAGAGAGGGAAGGAAGGAAGGAAGGAAAAAGAAGAGAGAGAAAGAAGGAAGGAAGAAAAAGACGAGAGAGAGAGGGAAGGAAGGAAGGAAGGAAGGAAGGAAGGAAGGAAGGAAGGAAGGAAAAAGGAGAGAGAGAGAGAGAGAGAGAGAAAATCGGGTTCCTAAAATTCCTTCCAGGTCCTGGCGTTATAAGCAGACTAGATTTCAAACTGGCTAAATCAGCCTCAAATTGTCTAGATTATTATTATCATCTTTGTTGCTCTTCTCTGGACACTGGAAAGAGGCAAGACAAGAGCAACGAAGATGGTTAGGGGGCTGGAGACTAAAACATACGAATGAATTGGGGGTGCCTAGTTTAATGAAAAGAAGGACGAGGGGGGACACGATAGAAGAGAATTTGTACAGAAGAAAATCGGGCTGGGAAATTAGTTCAGCGTGACAAGCAGGGGGAGACTCGAACTGGGGGCAAAGTTTACTGGAAATTGAAGAAGAGGCGTTTGTTTGTATTTCTTTCTCTTTGCTCGTCAAAAAATGGCCCCCAAAAAGCTTGTGCCACTGCTGCTCTTTAGCTAAAAAGCTCTTCCCAAAATAACCTAAGAATAAAAACATCTCTGGCCAGCAGAATTCAGCAGACCTAACGAGTGGGCTGAGTTTTAATTTTTATTTATAAAATAGATAGGCCACTCATCCCGCCGAACAGGAAACTCATCAGCGGCTTCCTGACCGAGTCGAAGCCACGAGATAAAAACCTTTTAAAAACAATGTCTTATTTTAATTCCGTGCCTCGCCACGCGCCAGAATAGCCTAGTTTTTTTAGCCCCCTTGAAGCCGGGTGAGTTCCAAAAAAATAAACAAATAAATACAAAAAGAGGGGGGGGGGGGAAAGGAGACAAAGGAGAAATCCTGCCGGCAGCATCATTTCCCCACCCCACCCAAAAAAAAGACTCTTAAGAAGAGACGAGGGCGACTTTAATGCCGCCCTGGTGGAGCTATTCTAATTCGAGAGAAAATGTCAAGAATCTAAATTATGCCGGTCACCAGAGGCAGGCGGTTATCCAACCCGGGGGGGGGGGGGAAACGGAGCTGTCCGAAGTTATAAGAAGCAGCACAGCACTGTGTGCTTGTGAGTGGTTGTGTCTGTGTGTCGGGTAGGGGTGACCCCAACTCAGAAACCTCTTTGAGCCTGGCAGCCTCAAAAGGGAGGCAAAGCCAGCAAAAAAACGAAAGAGACCGGCAAAACGGGGAGCTCCCCTATGAAAAAAGTTAAGTTTCTGTCTAGGAATCTCTTCCTGCTGGCTTACAAATTCTTACTCACCACTTTCCAAAGAACAGCTGTCAAAGCAACAGACAGGCTGGGACGAGGGGAAATAAAAAAAAAGGAAGGAAAGTGATATATTTTTAGCTCTGCTGAAGGCTATTTAGCAGGTGGAAATGGCTTTGCTGAGCAGAGCAGAAGGGGGGGGGGGGAACAGGGAGAAAGATTGGGGCCATCCAGACGCGGGAGAAGGAGGAAAAAGAAATCTGATTATTTTAAGGGGCAAACAGTTTGGCACACTGCAAAAGACCCAACTTTGCATCTAAAATGGAAGAAAGGGATATAAACGTCGAGCTGGGGGCCTGTTCGTGATTCTTAAGGCCGCTTTAGAAAGCACAGCCAGGCCACGCTGGGGAAAGAGGAACTTGCATCTTGCATTCAAGAAGCTCACCAACAATGTTTCCGCAAAACTTTGTCAAGCCATTTTTACCTCTCACCAGCAGAAACCTGCTGTGAATAGACAGACGTCACCAGGCCCAGTTTTTTTTCCCTGTTGTGGGGAAAAACTCCATCACACATCGAGGGGGGGGGAAATTAGCTTTTCTTCCCCCCCCCCAAAGAAAGAGACTATTAGTTCAGAAAGCGCTGGCAGGACAAGAAGCGACGGATGGAAACGAATCAAGGAGAGAAGCAACCTGGAATTAAGGAGAAACTTCCTGAAACAGTGAGGACAATTAACCAGTGGAACAACCTGCCTCCAGAAGTGGTGAATGCTCCAACACTGGAGGTTTTTAAGAAGAGACTGGACAGTCACCTGTCTGAGATGGCAGAGGTTCTGCTGCTTGAGCAGGGGGCTGGACTAGAAGACCTCCAGGGTCCCTTCCAACTCTTGTTAATTCTTCAATTTTCTTCCAGCCTGTTTTGAGACCTGCGGTTTGGCACCGTTGGCTTGGATGGTTCTTTTTGCAAGCTACCCCAAGCAGTTAAGGAGAAGAGGGGGAAGAGATTTTTTCCGCCACCAGATTTTTTAAAAAAAAGTTGGGATTTTAAGGCACGGCGATGAGTCTTTGCAGCAAAGGAAGGGGGGGGCAGCTAGAGTTCTCCACTGTGTGCCTGCGTGCTGAGCAATCGTGATTATTGAAACCTGGAAGGGTAGCGTCTTTTTCGATGAACACTTTTAAAAAAAATAAAAATCAATCAATTAATCAATAAAATTTAGCTTTGGTGAGTTGCAGCTGATGCCTTGAAGAAAAAAACCTGTTAGCTTTCCAGTTTACTGACGAACAGACTCTGCCTTTTACAAAGTCCACTGGGGGGGGGGGGAAGCTATCGCGCTGCAAATAAATGCAAATTTCGCTGCATTTGAAGGGAAGGGAATGCAAATAAGCGGCGGGAAGCAAGGACGAAAACCCAGAGTTTAAAAGGAAGCCAGCTTCTTCTGTCTTTGTTTACAGCGCGAACTTGACGGCTCCCAGAGAAATACAGAAAAGGGGAAGGGAAACCTCACCAAGCGGTGATACCTCAGGCTTGGAGGCATCGCTTCCTCCGAGGGGAAGGGAGGAGGGGGTCTCCTTTGCAAACCCTAAGACGGGGAGTCTCTCTCCCTAGCCTGTTGCAAATGCTCAGGCATCCAAGGAAGGGCAAAGCTGGATGTCACAAAACAAAACAAAACAAAACAAAACAAAAAACTAAACTAAACTTAAATGAATCTAATTTCCCAGCCTGAGAAAAAAACAAGAATAAAAATAGTAACATGGGAAGAGAAAAGCAGCTGGAAGCTTCGCACGTTCACCGGCCGAAAAAAAAAGATTACACGGGATGCAGGCGCCAAGCATCACCCCGTTGCTATGGTAACCCTGCAACACCCCGCTTCATCATCCCTGCTGGACCAAAACCTCGTTTCCAGGCTTGGGAAGGTGACTTTTCCTGCAGGGAGGGGGGAAACGGCTCTAAATGGGGGGGGGGCTTTGTTCCTCCTCCCCTCCCCTTTTGCTCCCCCCCCCCCCACACACCCCATGGCTTACCTTTAATCCAGGGGGCGCCCCGTTTGCGCCCAGCCGAGTCGCGGTAAATCCGGACGCGGCTGGCAAGTTTGCATGGCAAAAACTTCCTCGGGGAGGGAGGGAGGGAGGAGGAGGGAAGAGGGAGGGGGCGGGACTAGGGAAGAGTTCGGCAGCCAATGGCGGGAGGAACGCGGCGCCAGCCGGCCAATGAGAGGCGCGGGGCTGAGAAAGAGGCGGGTCGGTTGTTTTAAGTTGGGGAAAAGTTGGAGAATTAGGGGGGGGAAGAGCTTTAAAGGGGGTGGGGGACAAAG
Source organism: Azemiops feae (assembly GCA_023970755.1). Classification (NCBI taxonomy): domain Eukaryota; kingdom Metazoa; phylum Chordata; class Lepidosauria; order Squamata; family Viperidae; genus Azemiops; species Azemiops feae. Next base: position 61,763 of record JALGBA010000962.1, read on the forward strand.
GGGGGTCGCCCCCCCAGAAACACAGGCCGGGAGCATTGTTTTTAAGGAGGCAGAAAGTCCAATTTTAAAAAAATAATAATAATAATGAATTGAGTTGTGGGTCTGAAGAATGACTAAGCTGGATAGAACTGGAGAGGCAGCAACAGCTGAACTTTTTTTTATTTTATTTTAGATTTCCCTAGCAAGCAGCTCAGCCCTCCAAAGTTTCCAGAGCCTCCGCCTCTCACAACTGCTGGGAAGGGGGGCTGCATAAACTAAGCCCCCCCACCAGTTAAGATTCGCATCCAGGAAGAAGCTGAGGGGGGCACAGATGCCAGGGGATGGGCTCCCCTTCCCCCCCAAAATAAACTACATAAAATAAAATAATAATAAAGGGAGGAAAGGGTCCAAATGCTGGGCAGGAAAGCGTGGTTAGAGATTCCTCCTCCTAGCACTGATCAGGTTACCTAGTTGGGTCATGAAACGTCTGCAAGGAAACCATCAAGCTCAGAGAGCATCAAGCATTTATTTTATTTTCCTTCCTTCCTTCTTCCCTTCTCATTCCTCTCTTCTCCGCAAACCGCTCTCTCTTCCAGCATTGATGATGCTACCTAGTTGGGTCATGAAACGTCTGCAAGGAAACCACCAAGCTCAGAGAGCATCAAGCATTTCCTTCCTTCCTTCCTTTTCATTCCTTTATTTTCTCCTTCCTCTGTTCTCCACAAACCCCACTCTCTTCCAACATCGGTGATACTACCTAGTTGGGTCATGCAATGTCTGCAAGGAAACCATCAGCTCAAGAGACGCATCAAGCTTTTTTTCTTTCTTCCTTCCTTTTCTCCTTCCTCTTCACTTCGCAAACCTCACTCTCTTCTAGCACTGATGAGGTTGCCTAGTTGGGTCATGAAACGTCTGCAAGAAAACCACCAAGCCCAGAGACCACCAAGGACCCCTCATTTCAACCCTGAGCTACACATATTTTACTTTTATCAGTTCTTCCTTCACCAGGTTAACTAACTGCAGCAGCGCTCAGGAACAAGCAGGTGCCCCTGTTGTGTGGAGAGGGTCTCCCAAGACAGGCAGAAGTCTGCAGGGTGAAGCCTGACCTGACATTGGCAAGTTTGAAACGTCAAGACACCAATTTTGGGTGGAAAAACCCAAAGAAAGGGTTTGCTTTGCTGGTCAGCGGCCTTCACGCACTCCAAAAATCACATTAGCAAGGTCAGGAATATGGATTTTGGGGAGGCTTTGCCAAAGGGACGATCAAAATTCACCGCATGGATTCAGACCTCGGTGCCCTTTCCAGCCAAAAAGTCTTTTCTCCCTCCGTTCTCGGTTGGATCCAGGAATTTTCCGCCCTGTTTGGATTTGTCTCATTCCCCCCGGCCAGCAGAACGCAAAGTCCTGATCTTGAGTCCGGTGCCAGGATGCTTTTTGTACCTTCTGGCAACACAACTGTCCTGGCACACAACACCGGTTGCTTGGTGCATTCTCCGGAGGAAGGATGGGATGAAAGGCATAAATCTTGTCGGAAAGGCGTCAGGGGAGAACAAATGCAGGGACAGAGCCTGGCACACTGTGGTCTCCTTTTTTTGTTTGTTTGTTTGTTCTGGACTGAATATCCTGGACCAAAATTTATTTATTGCCTTCCCTCCCTCGTCCTCTTTCTCCCCCTCGCTGCGTTGGTATACAGAGAGGATTGAATAACGAGGGCACTTAATTCGAGGGGGGGTGGGGTGTCTCCAAACTTGGGCAACTTTGAAGACTTGCGGACCTCAACTCCCAGAATTCCCCAGTTGGGAACTGCCTTTGCCGGCTGGGGAATTCTGGGAGTTGTAGTTCACACACGTTTGGAGACCCCCCCTGACCCGAGTTTATAGCAAGGCTGCCTGTGAGACGGCTGGTTTTGAAGAGGACATGCTCAGGCGGCCCGTAAGGCGTTAATCCAACAGGGGGAATTGACTTTGTTTGCAAACTGCCAATTTGACCCAGATCAGAGTTGTCTCTAGATTCAAGGCTGAAATGCGTGAGCCTTGCTTCGTTGCCTCTCATTCTCTCTTTATTTACCCTTTTTTTAAAAAAAACCACCTTTGTTTTTATAAATAACTCAAGGCACCAAACGTGACTTAATAACCCTTCCTCCTGCCTCTCCCCACAACTAGCCTGCGAGGAGGACTGGGCTGAGAATGAGGGACTGGCCCAAAGTCACCCATTTGGCTTTCACACCTAAGGTGGAACTTGAACTCACTGTCTCCTGGGTGATTAGCCTAAAGTCACCCAGCCGGCTTTCGTGGATGGCTAAGGCAGGACTAGAACTCAGCACCTCCTGGTGATTGGCCCAAAGTCACCCAGCCGGCTTTCACGCCTAAGGGAGAACTAGAACTCCCTGTCTCCTGGGTGATTGGCCCAAAGTTACCCAGCCGGCTTTCGTGGATGGCTAAGGCAGGAGTAGAACTCAGCACCTCCTGGCGATTGGACCAAAGTCACCCAGCTGGCTTTTGTGCCTAACTAGAACTCACTGTCTTGTTTCTAATCTGGTGTCCTAACCACTGACTAGACCAAACTGGCTTTTATTATGCCCGATCACAAACATTACATGAGGAAATGTCACCAAGTATATCCGACATTCCTTGTCATTTTCTCTGCTTTGAATGACGGGAGTGGGTTTCCCAAAACGGGAACCTCAAAGGACACACAAACGCGCCAGCGGGAAGGCAGAAATCTGAAATCTCCCCGCCGCCCGGCTCTCGCGCCCTTTCAGCCAAGGTGGTAAAAAAAATTCATTTTTGTTTTTAATGTTCGCCACATGAAAACACGAGGGAGGGGTTGTGTATGAAATCCGGCTATGCCTTGCCCCCCCCCCTCCCTTTCTCTCCCCCCCCCCCCCCAGTTCTCTCCCCATTGAATGTCCAGCAGGATAGGAAAAATTATCCAAGTCACGTCAGGAACCACTTGACCCAAAAAACCGAACCCGACAAAAAAAAAGAAAAACGGACACAGCGACAAAAAAGTCAAATTACGGGAAGGCGAACGTAATAATAATAATAACAACAACAACAATAATAAAAAACAGGTCCCAAAAGTTGGTATTTGTGTGTGTGTGTGTGTGTGTGTGTTTTAAAGTCCTCTCGTGAGCCAAAGGGCAGCAGTTTGTCCTTTTCAATTATTTTTTTTTTTTCTCAAGAAGACAGCAGTCATTTAGAGCTATCCTAAAGATTCCGCTTTGGGCCGGTTCCGAAATTTTAAGCTCGGAAGGCCAAAATCAGGAGCACCCAGACCCTCCTCGGTTGCATTCTGTAGGATTGGGGGAAGGGGAAGGCAGTCTCTTCCTGCCAGACGACGCCCCCCCCCCAAAAGAAGAGGTATTAATTGCATTTGTTGGAATTTACTGGAAGAAACCAGACGATATACGGTTGATAACCGCTCAACTTCCGAGTGGACCAAACGGAGGCCAGGCTGAGCTGAAAGCTGGAATGGAGGCAGATGAGAGGAATGAAGAGGGAGGGGAGAAGATGGGGAAACACCCCCTCCCCTCCCCTCTTTTTTCTTTTTTCTTAATCCAGCCAATCTTTCAAGGCAAGCTGGGCGCTTTGCAGTTTCCAACGCAGTCGTGGTCTGGAGAGGGAAAAATAGAAGACCGCAGGACGGACGGCGATGCGTGACGGGTGAAGACGTAAAATGGGTGGGTGGGTGCCTCTGCGTCCAGCCACTGCAGCCCAACTGTGTGCCCAGCAAATCCAGGGTCAGGACTGAAGACCCTCCCCAACCGTGAGGTCGTGGGGGGGGGGTCTTAAAAAACAGACAGGCTGCTCTCTCTCTCCTCTCGGACCCCCCCAGAATTCTCCAGCTCCATTACTGCCTGGCCGGTGCAAAGGAACGGGATTCAGTGCCCCCTCCTCAACCAAGGGTGTAGTATAAACCGGAGTCACCGTCCCTTCTGGCCACCGGGGCGAGGACGGCAAGGGAGGGGGCGGGCTCAGCCGTCGTTGGCGGCCACCAGCTGCCCCATGCTCTCCCGGATGTAGACCGACTGGATCTCCTTGGTCTTCAGGCAGAAGTCGCAGGCCCAAACGGCCGAGGCCTCCGTGGTCAGCAGCCCGTAGGCGTTCTCCGTCATGCCCGTGCACTCCCGGTGGAACCACTTCTGACACGAAGCCTCGCACAGGATGGCGTCTTGGTCGTCGTTCACCTCGCTACGACAAGCCCCGCAGGGGTAGACCAAGCCGGGCGGAGGCTGGTGACCGGAGTTGCCAGCCGCCTTGCCGGCGGGAGGTAAAGGATTGCCTTCCGAGGTGCCGGTGGCGCCGCTGTGGCCGGTGCTGTTGGGCGGGAAGGCGGGCTGGGTGCCGTTGACGGCCGCCGGCGAGCCGGTGTGCTGTTCCTGACTGAAGCTGTTGGGGGGCGGGTGGAGGGGGGGCTTGCCGGCCCCGCTGTCTTCGGCAGAGGGGGGGAAGCCGGGGTCGGGCCCCGGGAAGGGGCTGGGGTTGGGGGGCAGGCTGGAGAGATTGGGGTTGGGGCGCTGCAGGGGGGACTGTCCAAAGAGGTTGGCGGGCTGGCTGAACCGCTGGGCCATCGGCGGCCCCCCTGGAGGGTTCAGGGCTGGCCCGGAGCCCATGTCTCCTCCGCGGGGGGGCTGCCCCATGGTTGGTGACATCATGGGGCCGAAGCCCCCCATGGGACCCTGCATGAGCTGCCCACTGGGGGGGCTGAAGTTCTGTCCCAGCGGCTGCCCGAACGGCTGCCCGGCGAAGCCCATCCCGCCGGGTTGCACGTAGCCGGGATTCTGGGGGGGCATGTTGAATGCCGGGCCCATCTGGTTCGGTCCAAAGGGGGGCGGCTGCCTCCGCATGGGCTGGGGCCCCCCACCGTAGCTGGGCGGGACCTGGGGGCCCATCGCCCCTTGCATGCGGAAGTTCCCGAAGGGGCCGGGGTTGCCGAGGAAGGGCGCGGAGGAAGAGCCAACCTTGGGGATGGCAAAGTCATCTTCAAAGGGGTTGGAGGCCACCAGGGTGATCCACCATCGGGGTGGGAGGGGGGGCAAACTCCGAGAGGTGGGAATAGGAGGGGCCCTGCAAGAAGAAAAAGCCGAGTAAACAGACCAGCATTCCTTCTAAATTGGTTATCTGCCAGAGAGGTTGCCTTACAATCAATGTGTGTGTGTATGTGTGTGTGTATAGAGGGAGGGAGGGGGGAAGAACAGATGAGGAGGGCCCAAACAAACTATAATCAGGATGCCTGATTAAACTAACTTATGTGGTTCTCATATAGGTAGTCCTCGACTTTCAACCGCAACTTGAGACAAGATTTCCAGCTGTACGTTTTTACAGTTGTAAGTCGAGGCACCCCGTGACCAGACCCGACCTCATGACATGTTTTGCGGTGGTCATTAAGCGAATCTGCACTCGTCAACGGTTGTAAGTGCAAGCCCATTCTTCTAAATGGCCATTTAAATAAAAAAAAAAAGCATATATAATTACACGGCAGGGCTATGGAAGAACGAACCCAGCCAAGGGCTGGACAGCCATTTGTCTGAAATGGTATAGGGTTTCCTGCCTGAGCAGGGGGGTTGGACTAGATGACCTCCCAGGTCCCTTCCAACTTTATTATTATTATTATTATTATTATTATTAATTATTATTAATTATTATAAGGCTGTCCTGCACCCAGGGCACGTGAAACACACCCCGCCCAAAATTACCTGTGTGTTGGACTTGCGACGTTTCTTCTCCGGACTCTTCATTTGAAGACCTGAGCAAGGCAGAAAAGGAGAAATTTTAGAATAGAATAGAATAGAATTCTTTATTTGTCCAAGCGTCTATGGAGATTCTCAGGTCAGAGTTGTGTCAAAAGTGCTTTTTCAAAAGGCGTCACAACCGTTTTTTCCTTTTTTTATTTGGACAAGTGTGATTAGATTATCACACTCATAGGAATTTGTCTCCTGCACAGCAGCTCTCAGTGTACGTGCAAAGCAACAAAATAATAATAGTAATAATAGTAATAATACCAATAAGAGGCAGTAATAGAGAAGATAAGGATAATAATTGTGTGTCTATTTTCTTTCTTCATCTGTCTTTCTCCCTTCCCTCTTCCTTTCTCATCTTTTCCTTTTTTTTTCTTTCTTTTCACCCACTCATCTTCTCTTCTCCTTCCTTCCTTCCTTCCTTTCCTCCCTCCCTTTCCTTGCTTTCTCATGTTCTCCTTTCTTTCTTTCCTTCTTCTTTTCACCCACTTCTCATCTTCTCTTCTTCCTTCCCTTCCTTTCCCTCCCTCCCTCATCTTTCTTTCCTTTTCATCCACTCCTCCTTATTCACTTTTTTTCCTTCCTTCCTTCCTTGTCTCTGTTGTGACAAGTTACAACAGCCAATGCTCGGGTGGGCTATATTAGTCATTGTAACTAAACACACACACACACACACAACTTTTAGACCCATGGAAGGCCCATCTCTCTGGCAGGCCAGCAGCCTACCTCACCGGGTTGTTGTCACTGCAGGGGAAAAAAAAGGTCAGTTTGGGGTGCAACAGTGAAGTCTACCTAGCAGGGTTGGGGTGTTTTGGAGCAGGGGGATAATATGGGGGGGGGCAATGAGCAGGACCAGCCCGGCTGGGGATGATGGGAGAGGCAGTCCACGCATGGGAAGTCCTGCCAAAGGGGAGGGGGCTTCCTGGCTCCCCCCCCCATCATCCCTAACGAGCTTTCCCGGTTGAATTTCCACCTGCCAGACCAAGAGCCCCCCCCCCACTTCCCCAGTCAGGCGGGACCCCGTTTCCCTAGGAACGCCGCCTCCTGTCTCCATGGCAACCACGCCCCCCCTTCCTTCCTTACCGGCCTTGCCCTGCTTGCGGCCTGGACCTGTGGCGAGGCTCCCCTGCGGAGGAGGTGGCGGCGGCGGCGGAGGAGGCGGCGGCGGACCCGGAGCAGGCGGAGCGAGGCCTACTCCCCCCTCCAGCTTGTCGGGGTGCGGGGCCGCCATAAGAAGCGAGCGGGCAGGGAAGGGGAAGCGGCTACGAGGGGCCCGCAGGCCCAGGCCGCGCCATCACGACGCGCGCCGGAAGGGGAAGCCGATAGAGAGGCGGGGAGGGGAGGAAAGCGGGCCCCGCTTCCGGTGGCGGGCTTCCCGCCCGGCTGTTCTGGGCGTCAAGCCTTCGTTCTCTATGGTCCGGGAGTAAAGGCGCCTTTCGGAAGGGCGGATGGGAACGCCGGAGCGGCGTCGACGTCACTCCCGAGCGCCGTTTTGCGTCCAATGTTGATGACGACATTGAATGGAGGCTCATGGCAGGAGTAAACAAACGCAGATTCGACCATCTTGAGTCTTAGTGGTTTTTTTCTTTTCTTTCTCTTTTCCTTCCTTTCTTTCCTCCCTCCTTCCTTTTTCTTTCTTCCTTTCTTTTCCTTCCCTTTTTTATTTCCTTCTTTCCTCCCTCCTTCCTCTTTTCCTTTCTTCCTTTTCCTTTCTTTCCTTTTTTCTCTCTCCTCCCATTCTTCCTTCTCATTCCTTTCCTTTTTTTCTTCATTTTCTCCTTCCCTTTGCTTTTATTTTTCTTCTTTCCTTTCTCCTTCTTCCTCTCCCTCCCATTTCTCCTTCTTTTCTTCCTTGTGTATTTTCCTCCCTTCCTCATTTATTTCTTGCCTCCTTCTCCTTTCCTTTTGGTCCCTCCATCTTTCTATTCTTTTTCTCCTTCCTCTTTCCTCTCTTCTCTCTTCCTTTTCTTCCTTCTCTTTCCCCAAAGAGAAAAAAGGCATCCCAGCAGCGACAAGCTTAAAGAAATACCAACCTTTAATAATAACTATTTGATTTCCTTTGGTATAATCGAGAGAAAATCAAACCGATACAAACTTTGTATAAAGGACGTGGATTTCGGGGTCCCGCAGAGTGGCGGGGACAGGCACAGTGATAAGAGAGTAAAGCCACACATTGGCTTCTGAGTATAACAATATACATGCAACACCAAATTATCAAACTTATGTACAGAACCCGGGAAGGTGGGGGGGGGGGGGAGACTGGGAAGAAAACCAGCCTCAACGCTGGAAGACAAACCCAAATTTTTTTCCTTCCTCTTTTCAGCTTTTTGGGGGGGGAAGCTCCAAAACCTTCAGTTTTGGGGCTCTCTTCCTGGAGACCATCCCAAAATGCAGGGAAACCATCCCTTAATCCAGATTGGGGAGAGGGGGGGGTCTCCACTGCTTAGCCTGGGCTTTTGTGGGTGGGGAGAAAAGAAGGGGATAAATTGTGGGGAATCCATGATGGATCGGAAGGAGGTGGGTGAGAAATGACTGCCTCTTTCTCTATCCTGTAGCCCCCTTCCCCCCCCAAAAAAAAAAACAGGCAGCGCCGCGACAAAACGTCCAGAGCAAGAGGAATTTTGCATAAAATCTGACCTGAAAAAAGGTTCAAGGCACACAACAGAAGGTATATAAAGTGAGTGAGCGGGGTCTGTGGGCAGGGAAGAGAGAGGGTTTGCGTCCCAGACCCGAGTGAATTGCCCCTTTTGTTTTCCCTTTTTGTGCTTTAAAAGCAATCTCCCAGAAAAAAAAAACACCTTGATTTCTTTGGCATCAGCTGCACCCGGCAGAAGACTCAACAAGGCGCTGTGTGGCAAAGACCGTCTCGCTATTCAGTTAGTGGAGGAGGGGAAAAAAAAATTGTTCCAAGGTGAAATCTGAAAACGACTTTATCCCGAGACTGGAATTCCAGCACTGTCAACAAAACTGAGGCTAGACCACTCTCGCTGAGGACTAGCGTGTTGGCTGGACGGCACTGTGCAGCGACGAGAAAAAGCCGAGCCGTGGCAAGATGTAGAGAGGTGGTCTGGGAGGGCACGATGGGTTTTGGTGCTCCTCCAAGTCCCTTCAAGCCCGGAGGATGCTTTGGCAGAGGAAACAGCCCATTTCTGGCAGAAAAAAGACACAAAGGGCGCTTGTAGTGATGCGACTCCAGCTGTTCTGCTCACTGTCTCCGCTCGACGGGCTGCTGTAGGCACAGCTCGCTGCCGGCCGAGATGATGGGCAACCGATTGTCCATATGGTGGCTAATCAAGTGGCTGACACTCTCAAAGCGGTGGTCCTTCGTCCGGACCTGGGTGGGAAGAGAACAGGGGGGGGGGGGGAGGTTGGCCAGAGAAGTACAGCTAGACCGCAGTCAAGCCCAACAACCGCAGCTGTTAAGCTAGGAACATGGTTGTTAAGTGAATCCGGCTTCTCCATTGCCTTGGCTTGTCGGGGAGGTTTGCAAAAGGGGATCACGTGACACCAGGATACTGCGACCGTCATAAGTATGAGCCAGTTGCCAAGGGTTTGCCGGATTTTGATCACGTGACCCTGGGGACTTGCAATGGTTGTGTGGAAAATGGTATAAAAGTCTAAGTGCTATGGCTATCTTCCTTCCTTCCTTCCTTCCTTCCTTCCTTCCTTCCTTCCTTCCTTCCTTCCTTCCTTCCTTCCTTCCTTCCCTTTACCTCCCCTTTGTTACTCCTTTCTTCCTTCCTTCCCTTTACCTCCCCTTTGTTCCTCCTTCCTTCCTTCCTTCCTTCCTTCCTTCCTTCCTTCCTTCCTTCCTTCCTTCCTTCCCTTTCCCTCCCCTTCATTACTCTTCCTCTCCCCTTCCTTCCTTCCCTTCCCCTCCCCTTCATTACTCCCTCTCCTTCCTCCCTCCCTCCTCCCTCCCTTCCTTTGGTTAGAATGTAGTATTTCAGGCTAAAATCTGCCGACTGCCAGGAGTTCGATCCTGACCGGCTCCAAGTAGACTCAGCCTTCCATCCTTCCAAGGTCGGTAAAACAAGGACCCAGATTGTTGGGGGGGGGGGCGATAGGCTGACTCTGTAAACCACTTTAGAGAGGGCTATAAAGCCCAGTGAAGCGGCAGATAAGTCCAGGTGCTATTGCTATTAAATACCACCCTTTCTTCAAACAGAGGGGTGTCCCCTCCACCCTGAAAATTCCTTCTTCTCCCCCCCCCCAAAAACCCCACCTACCACTCCTTCCGGATCGACAAGAAGCAGGTGTTTCGGCTGTCCTCCCTGCAGCCCGGTGAGCACATACTGGCCCGGCGTGGTGGTGCTCTCCCGCACCAGGAAATCCCCGTTGGCTTGCAGCAGCTTCTCCGATTCTTTCCGGCTCATCTGACCGTGATACCATGGTTCCCGGCGGAGTTGCTCCTCCATGCTAGCTGGCGGGTGGGAGGGAGGAGCAGCGGGCGGCAGCGGCGCCCTCAAGGCGTCCTCAAAAGGCTCTGGGGGAACGAAAGCCGCCGTTAGGCACGATCGGCAGCCGGGACTGTTTCTTGCCTCTTCTTACGACCCACGACGGCGCTCCAAATTTCTGTTGCTAAGCGAGTCAGCTTTGCCCCATTTTACCACCTGCCTCCCCACAGCCGTGAAGGGGACCGCCGCAGTTGTGAAGTTAGCAACACGGGTTGTTAAAAGTGACTCCGGTTTCCCCGCTGACTTGGCTTGTCAGAAGCGGATCACGTGACCCGTGGGACACGGCCACCGTCATAAATCTGAGTCAGTGGTTGTCTAAATTTGGACCCCGCGACCAGGGGGATGGTTGCTGCAGGGTGGAAAGGCTTGGAAGGGCGGAAAACGGCCCTAAGTCATTTTTTTTCAGCGCCGTTCCAACTTGGGACGGTCACTAAATGTACCGTTGTAAGTCCAGGACAACCTGCTGAGGAACTGGGGGAGTCCCTCCTTCCCTGCTGCTACTCACTCATGTCAAAGAGGTCTCTCTGGATGCTGCCGTTGGAGGTCACGCTCTGGAGGCCCGGCTGCAACTTCTCCAAATTTTGCACGTTCACGTAGGAAGGGTCCACCAGGAATTCTGGGCGGCCGGGCGGGCCCCGATCCCTGCCTGCAAGGGGGGACAGGGTGGGATCAGAAAGCGCCCCCCAAATACACAGCACCGGCTTGTGAAAACTGCCTGTGAGGCTGGGGGATTCTGGGAGTTGAAGTCCACACCTCTTTAAGAATTGCCCTGGTGGATAAACACAGCAGAAAACTATTGACGGCCTCTTTTCTCTGCTTTGATTCCGCTCGCTCTACGTCGAAGTAAAGAGGGCTTTATTGCATTTTATTTATTTATCAAGTTTATTCACCACCCATCTTAGCTTTCAGGTTTCTATCACAATATCCTAAATCAGTGTTTTCAGCTAAGTGGACTTCAACTCCCAGAATCCCCCAGCCAGCCTGCTTTAAGACGTGGACTTCAATTCCCTAGCCAACCTTCTTTTTCACCAAAAGCCACTGCTTGGAGACAAGATTATATTTAATACAACACACTGGGGGAGCTAGTCTATTTCCAAGTACCCATCTATTTGCTCAGCAAGCCACCAAATGCTTGCCTGTAGGGTGCTAGTCCTTATGAAACCCGGCAATTTTTTTTTTTCATATATCTTTGAGCAGAGCAACGAGATTCAATTTAGCGCCTCGCTGGTCTGTGCAGGGAATTCAGAAATTACCATGAATTGCAGAATTGAGTGGGTGGACTTCAACTCCCAGAAGCCCCCAACCAACCTGCCGGCTGAGGAATTCTGGGAGTTGAAGCCCACCCACCCTGCTGAAGGTACCCAACAGCCTTCCGCTAGGTATAAATCGAAGTAAAGAGAAGCTTCCAAGTTTCCATTTCAATAGCCGACGCTGGTGTTTTTCAAACTTTTGACAACTTTTTAAGACGCGTGGACTTCAACTCCCAGAATTCCCCCGCCCGCGTTTCACTTAAAAGGCGCCCACTTCATTGCTGGATCGCCTACCTTGTGCGACCGAATGTGGCTTCTTGGATTCGTAGTCCCCAGCAGCCACTTGCCCGACCGGCTACGGGAAGAAAAGAAGGAGCTTTAGTTGAAGGTGGAAAGGAGTATTTTCAAGTCCCGTTTTCCCGCACGCCGATATTCCTGCCCTTAATTAACAAATTGAAGAGCCTGTGTGTGTCTCGCCGGGTATCCAATTTTGGGGAAGAGCGCAGAAGGATAGAAGAAGAGGAGAAGTGGCTAGGAAGGAGCCCAGGGAAGACTCAATGGTCCGACGAACCCATTTTACAGAAGGGAGAGGAAAAACTGAGGACAAAAAAAAAAGCAGAACAAGCAGGGAGCACGTGGGGGATTCCGTCAAGACGGAAATGACTGACGTGACGGTGTCCACAATTGTCGGGGAGAGGAGGAGGGGGGGGAGCTTACCAAGGTGGCTCCCAAATTGTTGGGGGTCTGAGCCGCGGCAGCCCCTTCCCGCAAGCGCACGTCGAGCAGCCCCCCCAAGGGGGGGTCCTTTCCCGGGAAATCGTTGTAGTATTGGTGGTCAGGGGGCGGTTCATCCTCTTCGTCCCACGCGGAGCCGTCGAATCCGGCCATCCTGGCGAGGGCAGAGCGGACAACAGATCAGGAACACAGGCAGTTAGTCCTCGACTTACGACGAAAAACTGAACCCCCAAATTCTGTGGCTAAGTGAGACATTTGTCCGGTGGATTTTGCCCCCCAGGGCCTTCCTTGCCACGGTTGTTAAATGAATCTCTTCATTTTTTAAGGTTGTTAAGTGAATCTAGCGTCTCCCCCCCCCCCCGTGGATTTGGCTTGTCGGGAGGTGGCCAAAGGGGATCACATGACCCCGGGACACAGCGACCGTCGTAAATACGAGTCAGTTGCCGAGCGTCTGAATTTTGACGAGCAGGGGGAATGCTGCAACGGTTGTGAAGTCTGAAAAAAACGGTCCTAAGTCCCTTTTTTCCAGGGGCGTTGCGACTTTGAACGGTCGCTAAACGAACTGTTGTTAAGTCGAGGACTGCCTGCACACGCGCACACACACACACACAAACGAAAAACCCCGGGCTGGGGCCCAATCCTGCCTGGCCCTACCTGTCGTGAGGCGTGACGAGTTTAGGAGGGTTTTTAAGGTACTGCTTGAAGCGCAATTCGAACGCCTGTCCGATGGTGCTGATGACGTCTTGGGATAATCCCTCGGGACACTCCAGGATGTGGCAAGCTGCAGAAGGGGGCCCAAAGGGAAGGGGTGGCATTGATTGACTGATTGATTATCGATTATTGATTTCTTGATTGTTGATTAAAAACAACTGAAAAACAAACTGGAGGTTTTTAAGAAGGGACTGGATAGTCACTTGTATGAAATGGCATTGGGAGTGGACTAGAAGACCTCCAAGGTCCCTTCCATCTCTGTTATTCTGCTACTCTTTTTTCCTTCCTTCCTTCCTTCCTTCCTTCCTTCCTTCCTTCCTTCCTTCCTTCCTTCCTTCCTTCCTTCCTTCCTTCCCTTCTTTCCCTCCCTCCCTCCCTCCTCCATCACTGGAGGTTTTTAAGAAGCGACTGAACAGCCACCTGTCTGAAATGGTATAGAGTCTCTTGCTTGAGCAGGGAGGGCTGGACTAGAAGACCTCTAAGGTCCCTTCCAACTCTATTCTGATTATTTGAACCACAAGGCCCTAGGGAGAGAGGAAAAAAAAACCCAGCTCCCTTTCGTCCCGTACTCTCGCACTTCGAAGCTGAATTGGGTGGGGACGGAGAAAAACAGGATTAAACAGGCTGCAGGAGAAGAACCGAGCATTAAGCCAGGATTGGAAGATCCAGGTCAAGATGACGGGATCACCTACCTCTGTGATTGACAGGATCTTTGGCAACGTAAGCGACGTATTCCGCCGTATCCTGCGAAACACAAAACAGGCTGGTAACGACCAGATTTGGAGAAAGGGTTAAAATAATAATAATAATAATAATCAACCACATCTGTGCCCCAAGGGACTGTATATATATATATTTTTTGGGGGGGTGGGGGTGGGCCTTTTGCAAGAATTTTGGGGGAACTCTCGCTATACTCACCGGATCCCCTCCTGAAGCGAACGAAATGGACTGCATATGATGGTTGGCGATGATCTACAAGCCGAAAAAGAGGATGAAAATGAGACCGGAGATGTTGACCAGCTCAAAGCAGAGCGAGAAAAACACAATTCAGCTAGACCTCGAATTACGACAGTTTGTTTAGTGACCGAATATAGAATAGAGTATAGAATAGAATATAGAATAGGAATAGAATAGAAAATGAATAGAATAGAATAGAATATAGAATAGAATATAGAATATAGAATATAAAATAGAATATAGAATAGAATATAGAAAATAGAATATAGAATAGAATAGAATATAGAATAGAATATAAATAAGAATAGAATATAAATAGGAAAGAATAGAATAGAATAGAATAGAATAGAATAGAATAGAATAGAATAGAATAGAATAGAATAGAATAGAATAGAATAGAATAGAATAGAATAATAGAATAGAATATAGAATATAGAATAGAATATAGAATATAGAATAGAATATAGAATGTAAAATAGAATATAGAATAGAATAGAATAGAATATAGAACAGAATAGAATATAGAATATAGAATATAGAATAGAATAGAATATAGAATAGAATATAAATAAGAATAGAATAGAATAGAATAGAAATAGAAATAGAATATAGAATATAAAATAGAATATAGAATAGAATAGCATATAGAATAGAATAGAATATAGAATAGAATAGAATATAGAATAGAATAGAAATAAGAATAGAATAGAAATAGGAAAGAATAGAAATAGGAAAGAATAGAAATAGGAAAGAATAGAATAGAATAGAATAGAATAGAATAGAATAGAATAGAATAGAATAGAATAGAATAGAATAGAATAGAATAGAATAGAATAGAATAGAATAGAATAGCAAATACGGAATAGAATAGAACAGAATAGAATATAAATAGGAAAGAATGGAATGGAATAGAATAATAGAATAGAATATAGAATATAGAATAGAATATAGAATATAGAATAGAATATAGAATATAGAATAGAATAGAATATAGAATAGAATATAGAATATAAAATATAGAATAGAATAGAATGCAGAACAGAATAGAATAGAATATAGAATAGAATAGAAATAAGAATAGAATAGAAATAGGAAAGAATAGAATAGAATAGAATAGAATAGAATAGAATAGAATAGCAGAGTCGGAAGGGACCTTGGAGGTCATCTAGCCCAACCCCCCGCCCAGGCAGCAGACCCTACTACACCCTTTCAGACCGATCGGGCACTTCGGTCTCTTCTTGAAAGCTTCCACGCAGCCTCTGAAACTCCAGGGACCTTTTGAAACAGCCCTTTTGGGTTCACCCGAATCATTTGGCGGACTCTCTGCTTCTCTGCGGTCGCACGCCGCCCGTCTCCCGGTTGCCGGACACAAACCGAGGCCCGGCTGAAGCCCAGCCAGCCGCTCCGGAGGAGACGCTGCCCGGAGACCTTGCAGAGGGAGGGAGCCTCACCTGCTTGCAGTCGGACGCCATGAGGTTGAGGCTGCTGGTGGAGATGGTCAGGGTGATGGGCATGGCGGCGAACTTCAGGTTGGTCTTGCCCAGGATGGAGTTGAGCGCGCGGCCGCAGGGCTGCCAGAGGGAGACAGAATACGGTTTAGTCCTCGGCTTACGGCCACGAGGGAGCCCGACGTTTCGGTTGCAAAGCGGGAGAAATCTCTTCGGTGCGTTTGGCTCCCTTTCACGACTCTCCTTCTTTGCCGCGTTTCTTAAGGGAATCCCTGCGGTCGTTAAATGAGCCACACGGGTTGTTAAGTGAATCCGGCTTCCCCCAGTGGACTTTGGCTGGTCGGAAGGTCGCAAAAGGGGACCACGGCGTGACCTGGGCAGGCTGCGACCGTCCTATATAGGAGTCGGTGGCCAAGCGTCTGAATTTGGATCACGTGACCCTTGAAGGGGATGCTTCAACGGTCGTAAGTGTGAGGATTGGTCATAAGTGATTTTTTTTTCAGTGTCATAGTAACTTTGCATGGTCGCTAAAGGAACAGCTGTAAGTCAAGGTCTATATTCTATATTTTGTATTCTATTTTATAATCTATTCTATTCTATTTTGTATTCTGTATCCTATTTTATATTCTATTCTATATTCTATTTTATAATCTATTCTATTCTATTCTATTCTATTCTATATTCTATTCTATATTCTATATTCTATTCTATATTCTATATTCTGTATTCTATTTTATAATCTATTCTATTCTATATTCTATATTCTATTCTATTCTATATTCTATTCTATTCTATATTCTATTCTATATTCTATTTTATAATCTATTCTAGTCTATATTCTATATTCTATTTTATAATCTATTCTATTCTATATTCTATTCTATTCTATATTCTATTCTATTCTATATTCTATTCTATTCTATATTCTATTTTATAATCTATTCTATTTATAATCTATTCTATTTTATAATCTATTGTATATTCTATATTCTATTTTATAATCTATTCTATATTCTTTGCTGGTCAGAAGGCCGCAAAAGGGGATTACGTGACCCCCCGGGACACTGCGACCGTCATAAATACGAGTCAGTTGCGGAGTCTCTGAATTTTTGCTTAATGGAATGCAAAAATTAAACCAGCCCCTTTTGCTTGGGGATGTGTGTGTGTGTGTGGGGGGGGGGGTCGTGAAGCTAGGAAATCGATAGAACCTGGCATAACAATAATGCATGATTCATGATTAAGGGGAGGGGGGTAAATAATCCCCCTCCCTTTTTTTCTCAGCATCCATTAGTGGAGCTGGATTGGCTGTCTATTGATCAGCTCTGCAGATGCTGAACTTTTGATTGACGGCCTCTGATTTATTTCTCAGCGAGGGGCAGCCTCGGAAAATGGGGAGGGGGCAGAATTAGAGACCTCTCAGCTCCTCACCACATACGTCCATTTCCTTCCTGGTTGTTTTTTTTCCCCCCAGGATTTTATGATCAACCCAGATCTCGCTTCCGTAAGCCAAGTGGGGGGGGGGGGAGGCCAGCTCCTTGCGATAAAACACCAGGGGGGGGGGTCTCTTCTCAAATTTGAGAAAAGGGATTAAAGGGATCGAGAAGGGCAGCACAAAAAAGGATGAGTTTGAGAAAGGAGGGAGGGAGGGAAGGAGGGAGGCCTAGCAATACAAATCCCGGCCAACTGGGAAGGGTGAGAAAGAGACTCAAGTTCTCGCCACCTTGATTTTGTTTGGTATAAGACTATAAATAGAGAGAAACTTCCCCGTTTCTGTTAGGATACCCTCAAGTAAACGACGGTAGCAATTTGGGGATCCTCGGGGCGTCTCTCTAACAGAGCAGAACAGAAAAACAGAGCTGGAAGGGGCCTTGGAGGTCTTCTAGTCCAACCCCGTTCAGAATACAGAATAACAGAGCTGGAAGGGGCCTTGGAGGTCTTCTAGTCCAGCCCCCTGCTCAGAATAGGGAATAACAGAGCTGGAAGGGACCTCTAAGGTCTTCTAGTCCAACCCCCTGCTCTGGATACAGAATAACAGAGCTGGAAGGGACCTTGGGGGTCCTCTAGTCCAGCCCCCTTCTCCAGCAGGAAACCCTATCTCATTTCTGACAAATGGCTGTCCAGTCTCTTCTTACCTTCCTCCTGCGCACGGCTCCCTTCATGCTGGGCACAGCGTCACAAACCAGGCCTATCGCCTCCCTGCGCGAGAGGAGGAGAGAGGACGTTGGAGCGGGTCCCGACACACCACGCAATCTTCAACGTGCGGCAATTTCACAAAGCAGCCCAAATCACAGCAATTGCCCAGAGCCATCCCTGCTTGCAACGGAGCTCCGTCGAACACCTTGCGGGGGTGTATCCACATACACACACAGAGAGACACAAACCCACATGTGCTAGAACAGCGTTTCTCCACCCTGGCAGGCCTGTGGACTTCAACTCCCAGAATTCCCCAGCTCCCAGGGGGTGGAAAAACTCTGCTCGGCAGACAATGAAGTCCTGATCTTTGGCGTGAATCAGAAGAGATTTTTTTTTGGGGGGGGGAAATTCACTATTTTGAGTGGTGGAAAAAATTCACTCTCTCTAAAGACCCCTAGAGAGTAATTCCCAGATCACCCCTCCATGGAGTGGGGGGGGAAGAGCGGGGGGGAGAGGGAAATAGAGCGAGGCCCCTTTAATATTTGATGATGATGTATAAATGCTTCCTGTCGTTTGTGAATTAATTGGGGAGGGGGGAGATGTTATCAATGAGGAGAGGAAGCTTTTCCAGCCCTCTCTAGTCACTTCTCTGTAGACATTAATGGACTGGACTGCAGAGGGGAAAATACAAATACACACACACACACACACACACACACACACACATCTATCTTCCTCCCCCTTTAACTCTTTCCTGTGTTGGGCCTTCCCCGCCCAGCAGAGAGTCTAAAGCAATGTTTTTCAACCTTCTGCTAGGTATAAATGGAAGTCAAGTTTCTATTATAATAGCCTGAGCCGGTGTTTTTCAAACTACAACTCCCAGAATTCCCCAGCCAGCCTGCTTTAAGATGGGTGGACTATGACTTCCAGAATCCCCCAGCCACAATGCTTTAAATAGGCGGACCTCAACTCCCAGAATCCCCCAGCCAGCATGTTTAAGACATGTCAACTTCAATTCCCAGAATTCTCCAGCTAGCATGCTTTAAGATGGGGGGGACTTCAACTCCCAGCATGCTTTGCACCAAACGCCACTGTCTGGAGACCCGTTATATTTAACGCACCTCACTTATTTCCAGCCTCTATCTATTTCCTCTGCAAGCCAGCAAATCCTTGCTGTAGGGTGCTAGTCCTTATGAAATCCAGCATTTATTTATTTATTTTTTGGGAGGGGGGCTATAATCTTTGAGCAGAAGAACCAGATTCAATCCTCGCTGGTTTGTGCAGGAACCGAGTGGCAGAAAAGTCCCAAAGGGAGGTTCAAGTCCAAGAACTCATGCAGAGAAGCACCTTTATACAAGGGGGGGGGCTTTTTCTCTCCCCCCCCCATCCTTCAGAGAGGCCCCACCGTATTGTTAGCCAGCTCACCTGGTGACTTGGGTCCTGGTGCCGAAATCGAGGGCCCGCATGGACTGCAGCACTTCCACACAACCCATGTACTGCGCAGACGAGAAGAAGAGCAGAGATTAAAACCGGGGTCTTCCGACTTGGCCCTTTTATGACTTGTGGACTTCAACTCCCAGAATTCCTCAGCCTGGCTGAGGAAGATTGACTGAACCAGGGTGGCGAGAACAGCCGTCAAAACTCGCTAAAACGAGTGTCTCACTTAGCGACATAAAATTTGGGCGCCTTCGCGGTCGTAAATCGATTGCCTGTATCTACGACGTGGCAGGAAAACCTCCCTTCCGGAGCGCGGTTGCAACCCCTCGCCACCCCCTTCCCCGCTCGCTTGGCCCCCCCTAAGCGTACAAACCTCGCCCAGGTACCCCCCCCCCTTCCTCACTCACCCGGACCAGGTAGGAGACTCCGGAACCCATCACCTTGTCGTCCCGGTGCAGCCAACCCCGGCTGGGCTTGTTCACGAAACTGCCGTGCCGGGTCCACTCCTCGCCGCCCAGCTGCCCGCCTTCCACTCGCATCTTCTTCCCGCAACTCAGTTTGTTCATATCCTGGGGACAGAGACCAAGAACGCCCGTTGAGTCCGGCGAGGCGGAGGCGGCGCCCTCCGGAGGGTCTTCGGGGACCCCCGTCTCTCGGGAAAAGGCCCGGAGGTTCAGCAACGAAGCCGGGTTGGAGAGTTTCAGGTTGGCCATTTTGGGGAAGAAGGAGCAGAGCGTGGTGGGGCTGGCCTCCGATTCGGGGTCCCCCACAGGCAGCATGGGGCTGAGGGACGATGAGGAGAGAGAGCCGGTCAGCAACGGCGCAGGGTCGGGAGAGGGGACCCCCTCGGCCACGGGGGTCCCGTCGTCCAGCGAAGGCGGAGATTCGTCCTGCAAGTGGGTGTATTTGCTTTTCGGCAGGAGATCCATTTTTGGGGGGGGGGCTGCAGACTGGCGGAGAGGAGGAAGAGGAGGCAACCGCGACGGTGATGGGGATCAAGACCCCCCGAAAGTCCCAACCGATCCCAAGCTGGCGTCTTGTCAAGTCCCCGCTGGCATGCCGGGAAGCGGGCACATCTGCCGGGTCCCTGCTTCTCCCCTCTCTGCCCCGCCGCGGACACCAGGGACGCCCCCGATTCGGGGCGCCCCCTCCCCAAATTCAGCAAGCCATCGTCTTAACCCAACTGGAACCAGTTATCCATCCCATCCGATGACCGGTAACCCCACCCAGCTCCGGAGAGAAAGATGAGGCGGTTTCTAATCTGTGGCTGATGCTACGTCCCTGCAAGGCTGTTTCAGAAACTCCTGCCGCGCCACCTGTTGAATCTCCGCCCGTCTCCAGCCCTGGAGAGGAAGAGGACGAAGTTTCTAGTCCGCGGCTGACGCTACACCCCCGTAGAGCTGTTTTAGAAGCTCCTGGCCCTTCCCTCGAGCTGCAGCACCGCCTGTTGAACTTCTGCCTGTCTCGGCTGCCCTTCCAACACCCGGCAAGTCCTTATTCTCTCTCATCTGAGTCTGGCGGATGCTCAGCTCCAACGGAGGCCTCTTTTGGATCGGAGGGACCAGGTCGATATCCGTGCCAGGGGGGGGGCATCAAACGCCGCCAACGCAAAGGAGGGGGTGGCAGCAGGGGGGGACAGCTGGCAGCCCCCCCCTAGGCAGCCCACAAGGCTCCCTGTCAAAGCAGGCCAGGCCGGGTGCCCATCAGGGGGTGGTACAGGTGGCGTCGCGCGGCACCAGGGGTGGCGATGATGCAGATGGGACCGGAGACAATTTGAGGATGGTCGCACCGCCCAGCTGGTTGGGGGCTCAGCCTCTGAAAGCCCAGGAAAAGGGGGGGGTCCAGTTAGGGTTGCCTGGACCCCCTTTGGATGAGTCGGGGGGGCAGCGGTTGGCGATGTCCCCCTCTCCTCGCTTGCAATGCCCGCTCCGGCTTTGCGGCGCAGCAGCGGCTGGGATCTGGCTGGAAAAATCCTCTCCCAGGGAAGGCGGGGAAGGGGAAGGGGAAGGGCAGAGGCAGAGGCCAAGCCCCCTCCTCTCCCCCCCCTCCCCGGCCTGGTCACTCGCTGCTACCAAGGGGAAGGGCAGCGTGCTGACTCACACCAGCCTGGCCTCCTCCGGGAAAAGGGGGTGAGGGATGCAGGCGAGGGGAGATGAGACTAGGAAGGGGATGCGGCCGGAAAGAGGGGGGGGGCAAGGCCACTGGGGTCGCCCAGGCAGGGCCTGGGTCAGGGGGGCAGCTGGGGGGGGACAAGCCGGGGAGGGGGGTAAGGAGGTAGAATGGTCTGTGCCAAAGGGGTTTGCAGGCGCCTGCACGAAGACACCAGGCTACATGCAGGAGTCTTTTGCTCATTCAAGGAATCGGAACTCGGTGCAAGCTTATCTCCCATCCCTCAGTTCCCTTGCAATCGAGGGAGGGGTGCGACCCCCCTGCAAGGGAGGCCAGGAAGGAAGGAAAGTAGAGGGAGGGAGGTTGAAGGAAAAGTTAGATGAGATAGATAGATAGATAGATAGATGATAGATAGATAGATAGATAGATAGATAGATAGATAGATAGATAGATAGATAGATAGATAGATAGATAGATAGATAGATAGATAGATAGATAGATAGATAGATAGATAGATAGATAGATAGATAGATAGATGGGAGGAGGGAGGGAGGGAGGGAGGGACATACAGCAAGATGGATGGATGGATGGATGGATATAGGTAGACAGATGGATGGACAGATAGATGATAGACAGGAATGGATGGATGGATAGAGGGAGAGGAGGGAGAGAAAAGATAGATAGATAGATAGATAGATAGATAGATAGATAGATAGATAGATAGATAGATAGATAGATAGATAGATAGATAGATAGATAGATAGATACATACATACATACATACATACATACATACATACATACATACATACATAGATGCTACAACGGCCGTTAAGCGCTGTTGCAACTCCAGTCACTAAACGCAGAGTTTGTCAGCCGAGGATTACCTGCACAACACTGTGTAATTGCCAGCTGTTGTGTGGCTGCTGCTGTTGTTATTTCAACGAGCCGTTATTTGCAAAGCGAGGCATCGACACAGTTTCCTGAACTGTCTTGTCGACTAACCACAAGGTCTGCTTTTCGCATAAGGTGCGGTATAAAAGACAACAACCACATTTCGGGGTGCAGAGGAGGAGGAGAAGAGCCCAAAGCCGTCATGAAGCCAAAAGCAGAGCTGAAATCCAGAGTAGGCAGCCCGGTGCGCCCCCCCCTCCCAAACCGCCAAACTCTCCATGGAGGCTTCAAACAGGGGGGCTGAAATGCCTGACTTCCCCCCCCTCTCTCTCTCCCCCTCCGAGGGCTGCAGGCCAGGTAAACACTTGGCTCCCGGCCAGCGTGCTTTAAGAGGGGTGGACTTCAACTCCCAGAATCCCCCAGCCTGAATACTTCCGACTCTGTTATTCTGAGCAGGGGGTTGGACTAGAAGACCCCCCAGGTCCCTTCCAGCTCAGTTATTCTGTATTCTTCTGCACCAACTACTTTTGCTGGACAGCCAAGGGTTGCTGGAGACCGAGGCCATTTCCTGGACAGTCCGTGTCCGGCCGTGGGTGGGCAGAGCTGAAGCCCCCCCCTTGTTTGTTCCTTCCTCTGGGGAGGGAGGGTCAGCAAAAACACCCACCTGGGCAAGGCCGAAAGAGGGGAAAAATAACAAACCGAGGAGAGGAAGGAGTGGGATGGCCGTTTGGCTCCCAGCCTTCCCACCGGATGCTCCTCCGCTTGGCTTTTCCGACCCAGCTGAAGGACCCAGAGAGGGATGGGAAGAGGAGGCAGGAAATCACACACTCACTCACACACACACACATATACAGGAGACCCTGCCTGCAGCCCCCCCACTTCCTTGGGAGCTGGGGAAGAACAGGGACCAATGGCTACAAGCTCCTTTATACCCAAAAGTTTGGATTTTTCACCCAGGGATCCAGCCTCAAATTGCAGCATTGGAAAACCGAGAAAAATCACAATTCTCGACCATCTCCAAAAATAACTAAAAAAAGATCAATATTTTAGCCGGTCAAGTCTAAAGCAGCGTTTTCTCAAAGTTGGTGGCTGTAAGAGGGGTGGACCTCAACTCCCAGAATTCCCCAGCCAGCATGCTTTAAGATGGGTGGACTTCCACTCCCAGAATTCCCCATCTGGCATGCTTTAAGAGGGGTGGACTTCAACTCCCAGAATTCCCCAGCCAGCATGCTTTAAGATAATGGACTTCAACTCCCAGAATCCCCCAGCCAGCCTGCTTTAAGAGGGTGGACTTCAACTCCCAGAATCCCCTAGCCAGCATGCTTGTCACCAAAGGCCAGTATGGGGACACATTATATTTAATGCATCTCACTTGAGCCAGTCTATTTCCAGCATCTATTTATTTGCTCTAGGAGCCACAAAATCTGTGGCTGTAGGGTGCTAGTCCTCATGAAAGCCACCCATCTCTCTCCCCCCCCTCCCCGGTATCTTTGAGCAGCCTTGGGCACATTGTAGAATAAGCCAAGTCACGAAACAGCCAACAGATTCACCGCACAGCAACAATATTTGCCCTGTCCTAGCGGGTGTGACAATTATACAGCAACAGAGTTATATCTGGCTAAATTCCTGGGCGTTCTCGGCTTTTCTATTTCCTCCTGTACAAAGGTCCCTTTTCATAGCCCCGTGGCTGGCAGCCATCCAACAGGTGAAGCTTCCTGGCTTGTACAAAACCGCGACACGTAAAAAATGTTAGCGAGGGGTGGGGGGAGGGTGGACCTGTCTGTCTGGCTCCGGCAGGGAAATCTGGAGTATGCCATCAAGCTGCCTTCTGCCTCTTCCCAGGGTCTCGTGCTAAGCCGTGGCTTGTTTCGAGGAAACAAACCACAGTTTAGCTGCGTCCTCCAAAAAGGCAAAGCTGTAGTAGCAAGCTGGATGGGAAATGAACCAGCCGTCAGCTTAATGCCGTCCCCAAGGTTGCTCAAACTCAGCAACCTTTTTAAAAGATGGGGTGGACTTCAACTCCCAGAATTCCCCAAGCTGGCTGGGGGAATTCTGGGAACGGAGGTCCACGCCATGCTCAGATCTGTCAGGAAGGCTGAGAAAGGGAAGAAGAACAGCTGAGCCCAGCACCATAGCAGGGAGAGAGAAGGGTCCCACCCCTTACCGTGTACTCCATCACGGATGCCGGAGGTCTGCTCTTCGCTGGGGGCCAAACCTGCAGTTTGGTGACAAAGAAGGAATTAGGGAGGGGCTGTGCAGCATTTTGGAGAGGGGGGGGGCAATATTGCCTTTTCCCTGTACGTTTCCCTAAATCAGGGACTTGATGGGTGGGCTTCAACTCCCAGAATTCCCCAGCCAGCAGAGGCTTTAAGATGGGCAAACGTAAACTCCCAGAATTCCCCAGTCAGCATGTTCTAAAGTGGGGATGGACTTCAACTCCCAGAATCCCCCAGTCGCTCCTGCTAGAATAGCTCAGCTCCTTTTTTCCAACGGGGCCAAGCAGAGGCGGGCAAGGCAAAAGGGGACTGTTGGCTGCGGAGAACCACGGGGCCTCCAGGTGCCAAGGCAGTCTATCTCCAAAGACCAGCCGGACAAGGCAGGAGCGGTTGGAAGCTTTCAAAAACCTCCGAGTCTAGGGATGGGTTAGGGCTTCTGGAGGGATGGGGGCAATTTTGATCTAAGGGAGAGTTTTAGGGGCTCTTACCCTCACCCTAAGCTGATCTGCAGGTGACGGTCCTGGGTTCAAGGCTGAGGGCGGCACACCAAGATGGGTGATAATGGCAGGGGTGTTTTTTTTTGGGGGGGGGGAAAGACAAGAGTTTTATCCTGGTTTTTATTTATATATAAATAAAAATATATATGGTGTTCTAAAGAGCCCAAAATGTTCCGGCAATCCAACATCCTGAACAAAAACCACCAACGTCCCAAAGGCTTCCAAAGCAGCATCTAAATTTTGCTTGTTCAACAGGGTTCGAAGTCCCCCACAGTCCCCTGCCAAAACAAAGCCGGCTGTTTGCAGAGCTTCCAAAGGCGGGGGCACTCTATCTGACAACTGTCCAAGAAGGACCAACGGATGTTTTTCCTCCCAAACAGGAGGGGGGAAAAAAAAAAGGGGGGGGGAGAAAGTTGATTTTCTACACACCTCAGTCTCTGCTCATTTCTATTCCTCCTCCTCCTCCTCCTCCTCCGTAGCTTCCAAGCCGGGACAGAGAACCCACAATTTTGGGATGGAGACCCAGGAAAACAGACCCCAACCCACGCCACTCTTTTTTTAGCTGCAAACACCGCCACAAATCCTTTACTTGCGAAACCCGCCTGCAAGGGAGCAGAATTGCATTTCCTTAAGATATTTGGGAAGATATTTGCTTGGCCAGCCAGGAGAAACGTGGCACTTTTTCCTCCCTTCCAAGACCCTGCAGGAATAAGAGGGGCTCAAGCCAACGGGGGACCCTCCCTCATCCGAGGAATTTCAAGGGTCCCATCCTGCCTGTCTCCAGCCCAGAAATGTGAGGAAGGGGGGAATCCAGCTTGAGTGACACGAGCCCACCACCGTCCCTCTGGGCCAATTTCAAAGTGAGACAACCGAGGCGCACACGTACGTACGTCGCGGGCCAATTGCAAGGACAGGAGGGAGAGGGGGGAAAAAATTACAGAGATTTCATTTAACTTTTCTGGCCAGCCTTCTCTCTCTTTTTTTTTTCCTAAGGGGGGGGGGGGGGGAGAAAAGAAACTTAAACTGACCTGCCAAAGAGGATGGTGTAGTGACTCCTTGCTACTCCCCCTTTTTTCCGGTGGGCCACTCCAGTTTTTTTTTTTTAAAAGCTATGAAATTTGAGAATTGAGATCCCTCCTTCTTTTAAGGGGTGGGATGAAGCGAAGACTTTGCAGCCTGCCCCAGACGGATTCCAGATGGGGAAGGAAGGGCCCAATCTGGGGGCTGCATTTGTCGCTCTCTAAGGGGGCAGCTGGAGAGCAAAAAATACGACAGCGGGACACTTTTTTTTTTTGCACAGAAAGTCACAACCAACTTGGGCTGAGGAAATCAGCCCCGCTGAATCCTGAATGAAGCATCTCGGTTTGGAAACGAAGCCAGGAAACCTGGCTTACCAGCGGCAAGGCTGGCTCCACACGACACAGAGCCCCCCCTCCCCAAATTGAAGCAGAGCATGCAAAACATGGTGGGGTTGACCAAAATTGGAGAGAAACCTTGCAGAGAAGCGTAATCGGTTCCGACAGAGATTAAGGGAAGAAAAATCCTTCAAATTCAAATTCCCCAACTGCAAGCGGTTAAGATAGGGATGCAAAGTAGGAAAATGATGGATCGGGGTCCAGGACTGCAGAAGTTTTGAAGTAATGGACAGAAAAAGTAGTGCTTTTGTTTTTCTAAAGAAAAGGGGAGAGAGAGAGAGGAGAAACAGTGTCGCTTTGGATAGGAGATGGGCAGCACGTCGATTTAATAAAGAAATAACCCTGGCCCCAAGCTTTGCAACATCAAGGCTTGCAGCAAAATCGATTGAATAGAGAAATAACCCCGGCTCCCCAAACTTTGCAATGCCACAAGGCTCGCCTAGAAACAGACACACCTATGCAGCGATTTCCAAATGTTAAAACTGCATGCAATTCTCTTGCCGAGGGCAACGCGATCCACCCCACCCTTTCAAAACTCTCCAGCTATGGAGGCCATTCCCCCCCCCCGAAAAAAAAACTTCTAGAGAGGGTTCCAGAGACCATCTTCCACCTCTAACGGGCCGGCCACTTAGAAGCAAACCGCTCTGTTTTAGGATTTATGGGAACTTTTGTGCAATACCCTCCGGGCGATGGTGGCGAGTTGCATTCCCGTTTTGGACGCCTCCCCCACCCCCCACCCCGCTCCTTCCTGGTGGATTTTCGTCCCATGCCCGGCGACCCAAAAGCGGAGCCGGTTCCCCCTCTTTTGGGCTCCAGGAAAGCCCTGGAAGAGCGCTGCCCGTCGGCCCTGCGGAACTCCGGGGAGAAGGAAGAAGAAGGAGCCCTTTAAAAAGAGGGAAGCGCTGAGCGCGGCTGGGAACGAGAGGCCGCGCGCGGACGTCTCTGGCGCGGTCTTCCCTCTGGTCCGGCTGTCTCCTTTTTTTCTCTCTCTCTCTATAGTACTCTTCCTCTTTTCTCGTTCTCTCTCCCATTTCTTTGTCTTTCTACCTTTCTCCCTGTCTTTTCTCGCTTAGCACTCTCTCTCTATATATATATATATGTGTGTGTGTGTGTGTGTGTGTGTGTGTGTGTATATCTCGGAACAGTCTTCCCTCTGGTCCGGCAAGACACTTTTTTCTCTCTCTCCCCCACCTCACATTCCTCCCCTGCCCCGTCACGCAGAGGGGAGGAAAAGGGGGAGTCGGGCATTGTCAGTCTCTGAGTAAGAGATTAGTAACAGGCTTCGATTACAAAACAAGCGTTGAGACACCTCGGGAATCTTGCAGCGGCGGTTCCTCGGAACACGAGGGGAAGGGGAGGGGACGGGTTTTCGGGGGAAAGGACCAAAAAAAAAAAAAAAACCCCACCAGCGCTTTCGACACTCGGGACAAATTCTGCTCGAACTCTGAACCTCGACGCAGACTCTCCTGAAAAGGAGGCTGACACGGGGGGGAGGATCTACATACACTGCTGAATTCTCACGAACCGCCAAGAGCGGATCCGCCCGCCTCAAGCGGCAGTCCACCTTCTCCGCACGTCTCCAAGGGCGCCTCTCCCGGAGGGAGGAGACTTGCGCCTGATCCTACCCCGCAAGGAAGGGATATTAAAAAACAACAGTGCAAATAAAACGAACGCCGCAGGGCCAAAGAAAGAGCGCCCCGGCGGAGCAACGGGTGCTCCCAGCCGCCCTCGCAGGACTGTTGTGCAGCTTCTTGGAGACCCCACCCAGCTTCCCCGATATATTGCAAAGTTACGGCGGCGCCCGATTAAACGAACTGCCCGGTGCAACGTCGATAAAAGGCGGGGGGGGGAAGCTCGACCCCCTTCTTACCGGGGCGGCCGAACCATTGGGGTGCAAAGGCGGCGGACTGCGGCTGCTCCGACGGCGCCTCTCGGACAAACTTCTGGGCTCTTGGAGCCCTGCCCCGCCCGTTTTCCTCCACCAATCGTTTCCGGGTTCTGTCCCGCCTTTGAAGGCGGGGCTGCGAGGTCGCCCGTGTTACCGCCCCTTCCCTTGGCAGCCTTTCCTAAGCTTCCGGTAGGGCCACTCTTGCCTTGGGACTCGCTCCCCACTCCTCCTTCCCCCCCCCGGTGTCAAATGGAACCCACTGCTCCGTTTATTCCCACGGGGTTATTGTAGAGTGGGGGGACGGAAAAGACACCACGCGAATGAGGGAGGGAATGAAAGACCACCAAACGACTTCAGTATTGTTTAAGGCGGGAGCGCAGCGCTGAATAAAATTCTCATTCAAATTCGTCCTAGTCTTCACTTCGGTCGTCGGGCGACACAACTTCTTTCTTCTTAAAGGGGCAGAAGAGCTCCCCTCAGGAATGACTTCGCCGAGTCTTCCGTCTTCAGCTCACCGGTTTTCGCCTCAGCTTCTTTCTTCCAAGCTCTTCGGACTTCAAGCTCTTCACCCCACCTTCTTTCTTCCAGCTTCTTCGGCGGGCTGACTGAAAGCGTCGTTTCCCGCTGTCACCTTTTATACTTTCCCTCCAAAGCAGCTCTCAATCCGATTGGTTCACCGCACCATTGGTCTTAACTTCTCATTGGCTCCTGGTATGGCTATTTTATAGGTCCCCCGCGGTGACTCAGAGGCCAATCAGCATGCAGGCACACCTGGGGAAGCTCCTCATTGGTTGAAAACGAGGCAACTCTAATCCTTTACCTGAGGCCCCGAAACCTTTTTTAATTTTATATATTAAAGATATAGATAGATAGATAGATAGATAGATAGATAGATAGATAATGATAGATAGATAGATAGATAGATAGATAGATAGATAGATAGATAGATAGATAGATAGATAGATAGATTTTTATATATATATAGAGAGAGAGGATAGATTAGATAGATAGATATAAACAGGGAGAATCTAAAAGGCAAAAATGAATTTTATAGGTTCAACTACCTATAAAATAAGCAGACTAACTGGAAGAATGGGATATGTAGTCCCCTCTGACAAAAGAAAGGGAGGTTGGAGAACGGGAGTGATGGGACTTGTAGTTTGACACACACAGAACGGAGGGCGAAGTTTGGCAGGGCTGAGGTAATTCCCAGCAGAGCCAATCAGGTTCCGCCACGTCTATTGAAGCGCCCGCCCTCAATCCCTGCCGTCCAATCAGCGTCGAAGGCGGCGCCTTTTGAAAAGCGGCGGTTCGGCGGACTAAGCGAGGGGGGGGAAACCGAGAAAGGGGCGCATGCGCAGTGACGGCGGGCGCCTCCCCCTTCCCGTCCTCCTCCAACAGGCGCCGGCGAGCGCGGGGATTCGGACGCCGCGGGGGCCGCCGGGAAACGCCGAGCAGCGCCCGGAGGGAGCGAGCCAGAGGCCGCCGGCCGCCCCGCGATCGCCTTCCCGATCATGACGCACAAGCAGATCTACTATTCGGACAAATACGACGACGAGGAGTTCGAATACCGGTGAGAGGGGGCGGAGCCTGGCGTGGCGGGGAGGCGGGGCCTGGAGGTTTCCGCGACGACGCCACGTGAGGGGGCGGGGCTTAGCGCAGGGGCGGGGCTGATGGCAGCTGGAGCCTCTGATTTATTATTGTTATTTAATATATATTTTTGCCTTTTTGTTTCAATTTTTTTTAATTTTTATTCAGCCAATTGAAATGCAGACTCACCCCCCCAAAAAAAGCAAAAACAACGTTTTACAACAACCCCCCAAAATGTTAAAGGTTAAAAAAGTGCATTAAAAAAGTAACATGTTGTATTTTTAGCCTTTTTTTAATAGAAAAAAATAAGGGGAAAAAATCCTAATTTTGTATGCCTCCCGGAAATCTCCTAGAGTTGGGCGGTCGATAAACTTAAAACGAATTTAACCTGATTAGATAGTTTTATCAAATTTTAATCCTGACTCTTTTTTAAAAAAAAATCCTGACTCTTTATTGCTTTATTGATGGGGGGAGGAGAAAAAAACCCCACCCTGCTTCAACTCTTTGAAAAGTCTTCTAGGAAACTGTCCATCATCTGTCTGGCAATGATTTGGACTCCATCTCCCATGGTTCCCAGCCTTTGGCCGAGGTTGATGGGAGTGGAGGCCTGAGAACCCTGACAGCAAGTCAGACTGAGATTGTACGGGATTGGGGGGGGGGGTTATCAAGAATGCAAAGAGGCAGCAGTTAAGAGGTGCTGGACAAGTTTGGTGGGACTACTACAAGTCCCATCACTCTGTATGCGGGCTTTTCCTTTCCCCCTCTTGGACCCCAGTGGGACTTTGTAGCTGGGGTCCGACGTTTGCTGACCTCTTGCTCCTTCTCTTCCCCTCCCCCCCCGCCGCCCCATGGCTCCTCTTGCAGGCACGTCATGCTGCCCAAGGACATCGCCAAACTGGTCCCCAAGACCCACCTCATGTCCGAGTCGGAGTGGCGGAACCTGGGGGTCCAGCAGAGCCAGGGCTGGGTCCATTACATGATCCACGAACCAGGTAGGGTGGCAGCTGCTGAAAAACCCATCTGGGGTTTGGGTCTAGAGAGGTCTCTGTGCAAAGTTGTCAATTCCGAGCGTCAGTTTTGGCGGTCAGTTTCAGGCGTCGGGGATCAGCCTGTCCTGAGGTTAAAAAAAAATCCTTGGCTTTGAAGGCCTTCAGAAAAGAGATGGCCATTGAGTGGCTTGAATCATCCGTTAAGGCGCCAGTTTGGTCGAGTGGTTAAGGCACCAGCCTAGAAACCAGGAGTGGGGGAGTTCTAGTCCCGCCTTAGGCAGGAAAGCCGGCTGAGTGACTTTGGGCCAATCACCAGGAGACAGTGAGTTCTAGTCCCACCTTAGGCCTGAAAGAGGGCTGGGTGACTTTGGGCCAATCACCAGGAGACGGTGAGTTCTAGTGCCGCCTTAGGCACAAAAGTCATCTGGGTGACTTTGGACCAATCAGCAGGAGACAGTGAATTCTAGTCCCACCTTAGCCCTGAAAGCCGATTGGGTGACTTTGGACCAATCACCGGGAGACGGAGAGTTCTAGTACAGATACAAATAAATACAATACAAATAATAAATAAATAAAATAAAATAAAATAAGCAAATTATTCCAGGCTTGGCTTTGCCCAGCAGAACGTGATTCTGGATCACTCCGTCATTCAGGATCTGGTTATTTCCTGAATCTTCCCCGCGTAAAAACTGATAAGAGGGATTTTATTACAGAAATGCAAAAAAATGCCCCCCCCCAAAACATTTTTTTCCCCTTCTGCAGAACCACACATCTTGCTGTTCCGAAGACCGCTGCCGAAGAAAATAGAAAAATGACACACATCTGTCCTCTTCTATGTTTTCGATAGAAGCACCGTTTGGGAGAACAGCTGGTTCTTTTATCTCCATTTTAAAATTCCGAGAAATATTTTAAGATGGCGGTCCAGAAAACGCCGCTCGACATAACCAACACTGCAGCCAAGAAAAAAAACGGGTTTTCCCTGCAGTATTTTACCTGGCCAAAGCAATCTTCAAAAGCTACAATAACTTGACTATTTTTAATACTTTTTTTATAATGGCTGAAAACTTGGTTCGCCCAAGAGGGCCCAAATTGTTTTTTTTTAAATCTCTGGTCTTGCAAAACTTCGTTCTGCTGTGTTGTTCTTAAAATGTGTGTTTCCTTTTTAATCTTATTTTTCAACTTCTGCTTTAGGGCTTTAAAAAGTTGGATACGATTGTTCTTTGGCCTGTATTAATAAAGGGTCACCATGTTAAGGATC
The DNA here is from genome assembly GCA_023970755.1 of Azemiops feae. NCBI lineage: Eukaryota > Metazoa > Chordata > Lepidosauria > Squamata > Viperidae > Azemiops > Azemiops feae. Next base: position 93,466 of record JALGBA010000962.1, read on the forward strand.
ATTTCTGTCTTTGTGTAGCCCAAATCAGTCACAGTTTTCTGTGCTGTTTAAATAACTCGTGCTTGTAACTCCGACATTGGAATAAGTTGCTGGAAGGGGGCAATCCTGTCAAAGATAACTGAAAATTATGAGAAAATATTAACACTGTTGCTGTAACTACACTGAGTTCAAATAACAATTTGAGTGGCCCTGGTGCAAAGGTTTAAAGTCCATTCTGGACTTTAAACTTTGACCAAGTTGATATCTATCAATCAATAAATAAACATAGGCAATATTTAGGCTTTTGCTTCAATGGACAAATCCAGCAACTTCTGTGTAGTTACATCCATGTTGTAACCCCGATTAATAGTCAGTATATAACCTAATGTACTATTCAAGAAACATTCTGTACATATATATATATATTTTAAAAAACTACCAGGTCAAGGAAGCTAGATTCTTTCTCCTTGTTTTTCTTGTGCTTACCTCTGTTTTTAAGCTTGCTTTCTGGGCCTTTCCTTTTTTAAAAAAAAAATTGCAAAGCTTTATTAATGGAAGTGCTTTCTGTTACTCGTGTTTACGCTGGAACACAATTGTCCTAAAATATTGTTTTAACTGCAGTTTAATTGCCTTGTGTGTTTATTACATTGCCTGGGGATAGGGATGGTTGTAAAAAGCAGGGTGTAAACGGCTAAAATCATCATGATTAATAGTTGGAGTTTTCTTTGACCGACCAGGAAGATCTTTCCTGAGCTGATCCAAATAAAGATTGTTTATATGAGGTTTTGGATCTGTTTATTTTGGCCGATCAACCTGGTGCTTTCGAAAGCGATCCGTAGGGTGAATGTAGATTACGTTTCCAATCCTTAAATCCAGGGTCGTTTAAATAATGTGTATGTATAATAATATTGTATATATCATTGTTTAAGTATAGTGTAAATAATATTGTTTAGGTAGAGTCTCACATATGCAACCCAGGGGGAAAGGCCAGCCTTCTTGGCAGATTTAGGATTTTAAAAATTGGACCCACAAGAAATTTGTCTCCGCAAACTCAAGTGTTAAACAGAAATAATAATTTCCAACATTGCACACAATTCAAGAAGTGGGGTCTCTCGGCCAAATGTCACAATGATTTAAAAAAAAGGGGGGTGGGATATAGAATCCAAAGGGCAACAGCCTTGCAAACAAGCTTGCCTGTATACAAGGAAGTGCCTGGAGGCATGATGGGAAATGTAGTTTCCCGGGGCCTAGAGCGGCGCTCTCCGCCACGCCGCCCGCGCCTTGTGGCCAATCCGCGCTTCTTCCACTCCTCGCCCCTTTTCCGCTAGGCCAATAGAACGCGAGGCAGGCGGAGCTCTCAGGAAGAAGCAGCCAACGGGCGAGCGGCGGGCGGGGCTCCCCAGCAGTTGCTCGAACAAGGCTTGGGTAAGTCGAAAAGGCGAGCAACGGGGGGGGGGTGCGTGGGAATTTCCCGGGTCTTGCTTGAAATGGTATCTCCCACCCTGGAGGCTTTGCCAAAGGGGCTCCTGAGCATGGGCAGAGCGCCTCCCTCCCGGGAGCACGTCCCCCGAGCATATGCAGAGTGTCAAAAGACCCGCGGAAGTGAAGGCTTTCTTCTCTTTCGGGGTTGCTTAACGCAGCAAACTAATTATAGGATGAATCCTGGTCTTGAGAAATAGTCCCTGGATGGATCAATCCTTTCTTGATGACTCAGTGCAGCTGGAATAAATAAATCTGCAAATTAATATATATATTAATATATATATATATATATATATATATATATATATATATATATATATATATATATATATATATATATATATATATATATATATATATATGCAGATTTAGTCTGGAAAGGGTGCAACGGGAGGCTGGGTTTAATTGATTAATTCAATCAATTAAATGGATGGAAGCCAATCAGTATAATCCCATTTTAATTTTACAGGGCAGAGAATGCCCGAATCTACGACACGTTAGATAACTTTACTGCTTCCCAAGCGAGAAAAATAATCATCATAATGTAGAAACTTCCTGCCACAAGAAAACAATCTCCCAAAGTTTGTTTTTATAAAATAATAACAACAACAATAATAATAGTAGTAGTAGTAGGGTCCTTGGTGCTCTTTGGGCTGGGTTGTTTTCTTGCAGACGTTTCATAACCCAACTAGGTAACATCATCAGGGCTAGAAAGGGTATTTGCAGCAAAAAAACAAAAAACCATCCTTTCTAGCACTGATGATGTAACCTAATTGGGTCATGAAACGTCTGCAAGAAAACCACCCAGCTCAGAGACCACCCCTCATTTCAACCCTGAGCTACAAATATTCTCCTTTATTGGAAATAATAATAATAATCCTGCAAGACTTACAAAATAAATAAAATCCTGCAACCGAGGTGTTTGTAACAAACGTATTTTTTTGGGGGGGGGGGCTTGTAGGTAACACAGCTTCAGAAACTCCCCCCCCCCAAGCTACATTTAGAACTGGCAGCTTCCAAGGGCCGGTCGCTCCTGCGCTGGGATCGTTGCCTCCGCAGGAACGTTGTGCAAGCCGGAGGGCCCCGGGGGCGTCTGCAAGCGATGGCGACCCATATAGATGGGGGAACTTCGAGAAACAGAGGGGGCACCCCCCAACCTGCCCCCGTGACTGCCGGCATCATTGTCATCGGAGATGAGATTTTAAAGGTATGTGAGCCTTCACACATTGGTGTACGCTTTAGGTCCTCCTGCTTGAGCAGGGGGCTGAACTAGAAGACCTCCAAGGTCCCTTCCAGCTCCTATTCCTATTCCTATTCCTATTCCTATTCCTATTCTATTCTATTCTATTCTATTCTATTCTATTCTATTCTATTCTATTCTATTCTATTCTATTCTATTCTATTCTATTCTATTCTATTCTATTCTATTCTATTTTCTATTCTATTCTATTCTATTCTTCTATTCTATTCTATTCTATATTCCTATTCTATTCTATATTTCTATTCTATTCTATTCTATTCTATTCTATTCTATTCTATTCTATTCTATTCTATATTAGATTAAAATATTCTGGAGAATGGATTTAACAACTGGACTCTTCTTCGGCTGAAGAGCATCCTTCTAATAAAATCTTTTTTTTTCTTCCTTTTCTCGTTTTCAGGGATACACGCAAGACACCAATTCTTTCTTCATGTGCCGCAAACTCCGCTCGCTGGGGGTGAAGGTGGCCAGGATCTCGGTGGTGCCCGACGAGGTGGAGGCCATCGCCGCCGAGGTTAAGTCGTTCGCCAACAGCTTCACTTACGTCTTGACGTCGGGCGGAATCGGCCCCACACACGACGACGTCACCTTTGAAGCGGTGGCAAAAGCCTTCGGGGAAGAAGTCCGTCCCCACCCAGAGATGGTGGAACTCGTTAAGAAGTTCTTCGGCAAGCAGTCCAAGCCGGAAAGCTCGAACATGAAGCTGGCCTGCGTCCCTGAATCGTCTCTCCTCAACTACGGGGTGGACGAGAAGACGGGGCGCACCTTCCCGTATCCGCTGATCAGCGTCCGGAACGTCTACGTTTTCCCCGGCATCCCCTCGTTGATGAAACGGGCCCTGAATGGTCTCGGACACCTTTTCCGAAACGAGAAGACCCAGTTTCACAGCCGGGAGATCTACGTGAACGTCGAAGAAACTCGGATCGCTTCGGCCCTTAGCGAAGCCAACGCCAAATTCTGGCCTCGCACCAACCTCGGCTCGTATCCCGACTGGGTCAGCAACTACCACCGGGTGAAGCTGATCCTGGACTCGGACTCGGAGGCCGATCTGGACGAGCTGCACGCTTTCCTGATGGAGAAGTTGCCCCAAGGGGTGGTGGTGCCCTTGATAGCCGATCCCGTCTCCCGGGCTGCTACGGATGTCTACGGATTGGCTGAGTCCGGTAGGTACCCCTATCCGCCGTACGGACGTATCTTGAGTCCGGTAGGTACCCCTATCTGCCGTATGGACGTATCTTGAGTCCGGTAGGTACCCCTCTCTGCCGTATGGACGTATCTTGAGCCCGGTAGGTACCCCTCTCCGCCGTACGGACGTATCTTGAGTCCGGTAGGTACCCCTCTCCGCCGTACGGACGTATCTTGAGTCCGGTAGGTACCCCTCTCCGCCGTATGGATGCATCTTGAGTCATAAGTTGAGGACTATTTCCGTAGGTCAGCTATCCAGGAGATTTATTGCCTGGTCAGTCAAATGATTTTGCTCATCATACCCCCTTCTTCCTCCCCTGCAGGTTCTCCTCTCGGCCAGAAGGTGGCAGCATCGCTCAGGACCATCGAGGAAAGCTTGGATAACTACAGTCTCTCCAAAATCTGCGCTGGGTTTAACGGAGGGAAGGACTGCACGGCCCTGTTGCACCTTTGCTACGCTGCTGTGCAGAGGTGCCTCACTTTCCCTGCTTTCGACACTTCAGGATCAGAATAGAGCTGGAAGGGGCCTTGGAGGTCTTCTAGTCCACCCCCCTGCTCAAGCAGGAGACCCTACCGTATACCATTTCAGACAGGTGGCTGTCCAGTCTCTTCTTAAAAGCCTCCAGTAGTGATAGGATAAAATATAGAATAAGGAATGGAATGGAATGGAATAACAGAGTTGGAAGGGACCTTGGAGGTCTTCTAGTCCAACCCCCTGCTCAAACAGGAGACCTGGTACCATTTCAGACAAATGGTTGTCCAGTCTCTTCTTGAAAATCTCCAGTGATGAAGCACCCACAACTTCTGGTGGCAGGCTGTTCCACCGGTTAATTGTCCTCGCTGTTAGGAAGTTTCTCCTTAATTCCAGATTGCTTGTCTCGTTGATTCGTTTCCATCCGTTGCTTCTTATCCTACCTTCTGGAAAATAAATTGACCCCCCCCCCCTCCTCTTTATATTGCTTTATGCTCTTTATAACTGCTTTGGCAAGCTCAACCAGTGATAACAAAACCAGCCTCCCATATAGTCGCAATTAAAAAAAAAAAAAAACCTTACGTTTCGGGATGCTTTAAAAAGAAGACGCTCGTTTCTAGTCCTCATTGTTGACGTCAGGCCTATATTGCCCGTAAAGCTGCCAAGTTCAGTCTTGCTGGAGGTTAATCCAGGAGGTTAAATACCAGCAGACTTAACGACCATTTGTTCAGTGACTGAAGTCACAAAGGCACTTAATGACCGTTTTTCACACTTAACGACTATTGCAGCATCCGAATGGTCACGTGATCAAAATTCAGAGGCTCGTATTTATGACGGTTTGCAGCGTCCCGGGGTCTTGTGATCCCCTTTTGCCACCTTCTGATAAGCAAAGTGGATGCAGAAGCCAGATTCACTTAACAACTAAGTGACTAGCTTAGCGACCTGCTTTCTCTACACAATTTGGTGTGTAGGCCTGGTGGATTAACGTCCCCAAATCCCTGGGGACGATGGGTGTTGTTGTCAATCCCCCTTTAGAGATAGGAGAACCTACAGCTGGGTCCAAATTACAACTTCCGTCCCTCCCAATGCGGATGCTTGAAGCTACAGATAGTCCTCAATTGAACGACCATTTAGTGACAGTCCAAGTGAGTTGTGACAGTCAAGCTGGCTCTTGAAAGGGGCTGTTGCTAATTCTTCCTTTTTTAAAATAAAAAATAAATTTTGCTTCTCCACAGACGATATCCAGAGAAGCTGGAGCAGCTGCAAACTCTATATATCCGTACGGTTCTCCCCTTCCCGGAGATAGAAGAATTTATTCAAGATACGGCTCAACGGTAAGGATCAATTCTTCCTTTCCAGGCACCTCTTGGTAGCGCCTTGAATTTCATCCCCAAAGCCAGCTGGGTAAAAAAAATCGGTACGAAAGTGATTCGTGCCAGCCACTTTCTCTCAGCCCCGGGGAGGAAGCAATGGCAAACCTCTTCTGAAAACAAACAAACAGACAGGACCCCTCCAAGCAGCGTCCAAGAATCAGAGACAATTCAAACAAATGGTCCACCGATCCCACCCACCCATCCACCGGCTGGAGCGGGCCAGCCAATCCCAGGGCGGGGAGCGGATTCGAAAGACGGCTTCGTGCCGAATTGGGGAGATTTCTCGCCTGAATCTCCCCCGCGATTTTTCCCCGCAGGTACAACCTGCGCATTTGCGTGGTTCACGGGAACATCAAGGAGGGCCTGGGGATCCTGAAGAGTCAGCAGCCGGATCTGGAGGCCGTTTGGATGGGCACCCGCCGGACGGACCCCTATTCCTGCACCCTCAAGCCCTTCAGTATGACGGACCCCGAATGGCCTCAGTTTATGCGGGTCAGCCCTCTGCTGGTGGGTCCCGCACACAGACCTCGCTTGGGGGATGCTTTCCCAATCAAATCTTTATTGCCGATAAGTCCTCGACTTACGAAACAGGCCGTTTAGTGCCCGAAGTTGCAACGGCATCGGAAAAAAGGAACTTAGGATCGTTTTTCACACTTGTGACCGTCCCCGCTTGGCAACTGACTTGTATTTATGACAGTCGCAGCCTCACACACACCCCCAGTGTGATTTTTTCTTGCTAAAACGCGCTGGGTTGGTTCTTGGGAGGTGTGACTTTTGTATAGGTGTCTCCGTGTGTGTCAAATATCCCTTAATTCTTTTTTTTTTTTTTCCCTCCCTTGCTCAGGACTGGACGTACCACAATATATGGAGTTTCCTCCGCAGCCTTTACATCCCCTACTGCATTCTATACGACAAGGGGTAGGTGCAATAATATCCCTAATTTTTATCTTATGGAGGGGGGGGGAAATGCGTTTACGGGTGTATTTGCGCGAGGGAATATTTGAGATTTAAAAGGCCAGACCTGTTTAAAAAATTTGGGGGGTTAGGGGGAAGAGGAGAGAGAAAAAAGTGACTTACGACTATTTTCCCCACTTAACCATTGCAGTCTCGTGATCAAAATTCAGACACTTGGCAAGTGACTCGTATCTATGACGGTCGCAGTGCCCTGGGACCACAGGATCCCCTTTTGCGACTTTCTGACCAGCCAATGGGGAAGCCGGATTCATTTAACAACCGTGTCCCTTACTTAACTGCAGCGATTCCCTTAACAACCGTGGCAAAGAAGGTCGTAAAAGGGGGCAAAACCCACTTAGCGACGGCTTCGCTTAGCAACAAAAATTTCTACGGTCGTAAGCCGAGGACTGCCCGTATATCACGAAGCTGATTAGCTCCGGATTGATAATGTGTTGTTGTTGTTTGTTTGTTTGTTGTCTTGCTGGCTTCGCATCTCGGCAGCTACACCTCGCTGGGCAGCATGACCAACACGCAAAAAAACCAGGCGTTGCGTTACACAGACCCACAAGGCCGGGAGTCCTACCGGCCGGCTTACGAGTTGGAAGACGAAAAAGAAGAACGCCTCTCCCGCCATTGAGCCTCGATCGCGCCTGTAAGCCAACAATGCTGGTTTAAGCAAGACCCTTCCCACCCCCCCAAAAGAGGAACTTAGTTTCAAAGCAGGCTTGTTAGTGTCACAAAATGGAATTCATGGGTGACACAGCCATCCTGGGATTTATCTAGTCCTGTTGGCATCTGTCAGGCCGATCTTACACGGCAAGTATATTGGTTCTCTGACCTTGTCCGTTTTTTTGTGTTGGAATAAAAAACAGGTTTTTTTCCAATTCTCACCGACGTTCCCCTGTCCTCATTTTACTGTGATTGAGGAAAGCCAAAGGGATTATTATTATTATTAGCATTAGCATTAGCATTATTAGCATTAGCATTATTATTATTATCAGCAGCATTATTAGCATTGTTATTATCAGCAGCATTATTAACATTATTAGCATTATTATTATTCACACAGTCAGCCAGAAATTTTTGTCCACCTATCAAGTCCTTACCAAGGACCTGGGATAGGCAGATCTGAATAAATAATAATAATAATGATAATGATGATGATGATGATGATGATGATGATGGGACCTTGGAGGTCATCTAGTCCAACCCCCTACTTAGGCAGGAAACCTAGTGCATCAAAATTCACAAAAACAGCAGATTAAAAAAGTCTTCTCAAAATATAAAACGCCAGCAGTGCAGGGAGTTGTTGTTTTAAAAACACACCATACCAGCGGCAACATAAAAGGATGTCCGAAAAATCAAATTACGCCCCAGCCGTTACTCAACCTACAGCCCATATCTAGGGCCGAAGGGAAGGGATGATTTGAATTCACTCAGAGAGCAGCTTTTTTGCTCAAAACTTGTTGCCAAGTTTTCAGATGGCTGGACTTCCCACTCCCGGAATTCCCCAGCCCAGCCTGAGGATGGAGGGGGGTGGGTGGCGGTGTTTCTTTCCCACCACCCGCCGGGAGGAAAGGGAGCAGAGCCTCCCCGTCCAAGAGCAGTCTACCTGGGTCAGGCAGCGCAGGCAATCTTAGCGCCCCAGGAGGCGGCTGGCTTGGCGGCGGTTGGAAACAGGATGCTGGGCTTCCTTTGAGCTTTTCCGCGGGGGCTGTTTATTCGCCCCCCCCCCCCCCCCCCAATTCCCCCCCCCCCCCCCACCCCCATGGCAAAGCCGCTTCCCCATTCCTGACTCCGGCGTCGCGGGTCCTGGGCCTCCGCTTTTTTTTTCTGCAAGCAGTTTCCTGCTTCTCTTGATAAAGATCCTGTCCGCCTCCAGCCGAGCGCAGCCCGACTGGGGCCGGCGCCAGGGGTCACCGTGTGGCCAGCACTCCCCCTCGGGCTGCTAAGGACCGAGCCAGGCTGGGGAGTCCCTCCCCACTTCCCTCTCCTCCTGCCCCCCCCCCCAAGAGCCAGTTTTCTCCGGGGAGGGGGGGGGCTCAGAGCAAAGCTGGGTGGGTGACACTCTTTGGATACTCCGGGCGCGCCGTGCGTTTTGGAGAGCTGGTTGCGCACGGAGGGGAAGGGCAATTCCCTTTGAGATGCTGGCTTTGGCCATCGGGGGAGGAGGGAGGAGGGCGCTGATTTGGCTGGGAGGGGGGAAGCTAAGGCGAACAACCCCCCCCCCCCTCCCGCCTTGCCTTGCTGGCGCCAAGCGCCGCTGGCTGGGTCCTGGGATCCAGAGTCGTGCGGCGCCAGCGCAATCTCTCCTATCTCTCTTGGGGAAGTTGGAAGAGGAAGCCGGGAAGATAGCGCGGGTCGCAGCCGCGGAGCGGACGCCCTGGCTTCTTAAAGGGACAGCCTTCCTGATCTTTTGCAAGCGACCCCCCCCCCACTCCTACCCTTTGGCAGGAGAGACCCCACTAGAAGACCCCACGTTTAGGGTAGGAGGGGAAAAAAATTCGGTTGCATTCCTGTCTTCTTGCAGAAAAGGGAAAATTGTGGCAGGTGCTGTCCCAAGGACCTTTTGGTTCTACCTGGGTCAAAACAGAAACGGGGACCTTGAGAACTAGAAACCTGGCTTGGCTGGCAGAATGATTCCTGGGTTCAAAGAGAGCTAGGAAAGATGGAAAGGTTTGGAAACGGTGGCCTGTGCCCCCTTATTATCCATTTCTGTAATAAGAAGAGACGGGATGCCTCTTTAGGGCTGCCTAATGGGGGGGGGTGCGGGCTTTGATTCTTCCCCTTCCTGGGGGGGAGGTCAGAGGGGCAAGTGAGAACAAACCAGGATAAAGAGAAAAAGCTGGCTTGCTATCAGCCCAGAAACACAGACCCTGCTTGCTTGTTCTTTAGAAGGTTTCCAAAAGGGGTCAGCAGCTGGAATCCGAAGCCCCCATCCCTGCCCTAAAATTTACCCCAAGGGCTTGGCCTTCAATACCGACCCTGTGTCATTGCACTCACACAACCCCTGAATGGCCACACATAAACACACTGGGCAAGACTGCGGAACGCGTATATCCACTGCTAGCTGGATTTGTGTGCCCCAGAATTAAGGGGGGGGGGAAGCAAGCTTAAGGGGACCCAATCCCAGATTGTTTGTTGGTGCAAATCCAGAACGGGGCTCTTTCCATCCAGCATATTCAGCCCTGACCTCAGCTCAGTCAAGCACGGCTGGACTTGAACCCAGCACCGGGAGATTGCAACGTCAAAGCCGGGGTGCAAAAGGAAGAGACCCCAGCCTTGCCCCCTCGGCAGGCCCCCTGCTAACTGCCCCCACCCCTTCAAACCAAAGAATTGGGGGGGGCGGTTTGGCAAGTCTGGCCAAAGGGGGGGGAAATGCCCTTTGCGGCTTCTGTTTTGGGGTGCCAAGCCCTGAATCGGCCTGAGATTTTGGTTGCTGTCCCCCAACACTGCCTGAGTAACCAAGATCTCCCCCAGGCAATCCGAGGTTACTCCAGCCCCCTCCCCATTTTCTCTCCCTCCCCCAGAGGCAGGGCCAGGGAAGGAGGAGGAGGAGGGAACACCCAGCAAATAAAAAGATCCGGGCAGGAAACCTCTGGGTCCAGAGCCCTCCCGTTCTCCAGCCCACGGGCAGCATCCAGTGGAGACCTCAGACCTCCCCTCTTTACGCAGTGAGTTAATCCTTGGGGAGGGGGCACTCAAACCTAGGCAACCCTCTTAACTTTGCAAAGGGGGGGAGGTTAAGATTTGGAGGCGAGGTGTACTGGAGGGTGAACTGGGGCATCCAGTTCCAGAGATGGGGTTTTGCCTGGACTGTATCCTAAAAAGCTGGACCTGGGTGTTTCTGCGTTCACACATATCTGGGGGGGTGGATAGGTGGTGCATCGGTGTCATGTTCTTCCCAGGTTGTGGGAAGGTACCATTGTCGTCCTGAATTCGGGGATGCCCATTTCAGCAAGGGTGACAGTCTTGTCTGTCCTTGGGAAGTTGTGTGTGCGTGTGTGTGCGTGTGTGTGTGTGTGTGTGAGAGAGAGAGAGACAGCTCCCTCCTTTTCACTCTTTTGCACAGATTAGTGCCGAAGTCCCTCGTCCTAAGAGAAAGAGTTACTGGTCCTAAGAGAAGGAGTTACTGGTGTCGCTGTGAAATCCCACAATTGTGTTTATTTTGGGCTTTCTTTTCATTTTGCCTTTCCTCCTGGAAGGAAAAGGCGGCGGGCTTAACGTTTCCTCCTCTGCTTTTCCCTCTACTTGTGTGAGAACAACAACCCTGCGGGATAGGCTGGGCGGAAAAGGGAGGGAACTTCAGAGGACATCTAGACTACCACCCCTCTGTTGGGATTCAGAGCTTGCCACCCAGCCTCGGCATAGAGGCCTCCAGTGTTGTTACTTTAAACCGAGAGAAGGAAGAGAAATTGGAGAGCCATCCAGAAATAAGAAGGATCTGAATCCAGTATCAAGGACTTCGCTCCTCGCTGTGCCCAAAACTGAAGTTGTGCTTGCATTGGCCTACCTCGCAAGGCTGTTGTTTACTCGGAACGCCAACCTCTGGATGAAACCAACCTGATCATTGTTGACTTTATTGTTCTGTTATTTTACTTCTGCTCTGTTCATCTTTCTTTCTTTTTATTGTTGCCAGAATTAAAATAATAATAATAATAATAATAATAGAGTTGGAAGGTACCTTGGAGGAGGTCATCTAGTCCAACCCCCTGCTCAGGCAGGAAAACCTATATCATTTCAGACAAATGGCTGTCCAGTCTCTTCTTAAAAACTTCCAGTGTTGGAGCATTCACCGCTTCTGGAGGCAGGTTGTTCCACTGGTTAATTGTTCTAACTGTCAGGAAGTTTCTCCTTAGTTCCAGGTTGCTTCTCTCCTTGATTGGTTTCCATCCATTGCTTCTTGTCCTGCCTTCAGGCGCTTTGGAGAATAGCTTGACTCCCTCTTCTTTGGGGCAGCCCCTGAGATACTGGAAGGCTGCTGTCATGTCCCCCCTCGTCCTTCTCTTCATTAAACTAGACATACCCAATTCCAGCAACCGTTCCTTATATGTTTTAGCCTCCAGTCCCCTGATCATCTTTGTTGCTGTTCTTTGCACTTTCCCCCCCCCCCAAAGTCTCAACATCTTTTTTTGTAACTTGGGGACCAAAACTGGATGCAGGATTCCAAGTGTAAGGCTTTATAAAGCAGTTAGTAATGTAATAATCATAATAATGCCTGCCAACAACTAATAAAATATTTGATGCCCGGCTGTTTATGTTCTCCCTCCCCCCCACCCCCCACCCAGACTCATGTTCCGATCTCGAAGAGCCAATTTGGTGCAACGGCTCTGGAGATTGCGCTGCGTGACCCCCGGCCTGGATGACAACCACGGGGCCCTGAAGCCGGTGGCCCACGCGCTCTTCAAGAAGCTGAAGGACAAGGAACTGGAGCTGCTGCTGCAGGCGGTGGAGAACCAGGGTGCCGGAGAGTCCGGCTGCGTTTGGCTTGAGCCGCGCGGCATCAAGCTGGGCCCGTCGGCATCGCTGCTGCTCTGCCGTCTGTACCGCTGGCCGGACCTCCGCCAGCCGCAGGAGCTGAAACGGCTGTGCTTCTGCAAGAGCACCGGGGGTGAGGGGGGCGTCCACTGCTGCAACCCACACCATCTTAGCCGGCTTGCTGCACCCGGTGGGTATGGGGGGGGCGAGGGGAGGGGAGGTGGGGAGGGGTCTATCTATCTATCTATCTATCTATCTATCTATCTATCTATCTATCTATCTATCTATCTATCTATCTATCTATCTATCTATCTGCTGTATATCTATCTATCTATCTATCTATCTATCTATCTATCTATCTATCTATCTATCTATCTATCTATCTATCTATCTATATCCTCTGTATCTATTTATCCATCCATCCATCCATCTGCTCTATCTATCTATCTATCTATCTATCTATCTATCTATCTATCTATCTATCTATCTATCTATCTATCTATCTATCTATCTATCTATATTTATCTATCTGCTGTATATCTATCTATCTATCTCTATCTATCTATCTATCTATCTATCTATCTATCTATCTATCTATCTATCTATCTATCTATCTACCTACCTACCTACCTACCTACCTACCTACCTACCTATCTATATCCATCTATCTGTCTATCCGTCCATCCATCCATCCATGGGGCAAAGCTGACAGTAACCGTCTCGCTTAGCCACAGAAACGCGAGGCTCGGTTGTGGCCGTAAGCCGAGGACCGCCTACACTTCAAGGCTTCTCATGCGCTTCCTTCATCTGTCCCCTTCACAGACACCCCCCCTCCGCCGTATTGCAAGGTCTCACCTTTTGCTTCACCCCTGAAGGGCGCCAGCATTTTAGAAAACAACTGCAGAGGATGGCAAGGTAGGTAGGACGGAAGGGGAGGTGTTTGTGCTGTGTTTTGTGTGTGTGTGCCGTGGGGTTGTTTAAGTTGCAGCTAACACGCAAAAAGGGTGCTGGGGTGATTGGCCTCAGCGCTTACCCAGATCAACAGATGCGATTAATTGAAACTTCCCCCACTTGCTGGGGTCCCTCATTTTGGTCACCAGGTTACAAAAAAGGCGTTCAGATTCTGGAAAGAGTGCAGAGAAGAGCAACAAAGAGGATCAGGGGGGACTGGAGGCTAAAACACACGAAGAAGAACGGTTGCAGGAATTGGGGATGTCTAGTCTAGTCCTAGTTTAATGAAAAGAAGGTCACCAGGTTACAAAAAAGGCGTTCAGATTCTGGAAAGAGTGCAGAGAAGAGCAACAAAAAGGATCAGGGGGGACTGGAGGCTAAAACACACGAAGAAGAACGGTTGCAGGAATTGGGGATGTCTAGTCTAGTCCTAGTTTAATGAAAAGAAGGACCAGGGGGGGGGGGACACACGATAGCAGTGTTTCAATATATTTGAGGGGCTGCCCCAAAGAAAAGTGGGGGCACCTCTCCTCCAAAGCCCCTGAAGGCAGGACAAGAAGCGACGGATGGAAACTAACCAAGGAGAGAAGCAACCTGGAACTAAGGAGAAACTTCCTGACAGTGAGAACAATTAACCAGTGGAACAACCTGCCTCCAGAAGCGGTGAATGCTCCCACACTGGAAGTTTTTAAGAAGAGACTGGACAGCCATTTGTCCGAAATTGTATAGGGTTTCCTGCCTGAGCAGGGGGCTGGACTAGAAGACCTCCAAGGTCCCTTCCAACTTTGTTATTCTCTTATTCTTCCTTCCTTCCTTCCTTCCTTCCTTCCTTCCTTCCTTCCTTCCTTCCTTCCTTCCTTCCTTCCTTCCTTCCTTCCTTCCTTCAATTCCCTTCCCTTCCCTCCCTCCCTCCCTCCCTCATCACTGGAGGTTTTCAACCATTTGTCAGAAAAGTTGCAAGGTCCTTCTTGAGCAGGGGGCTGGAATAGATGACCTCTGAGGTCCCTTCCAACTATGTCATTCCGTTACTCCAACAGGCCGTTAGATGGCATCCCCCCCAAAAAATTTTGCCAACTTTTATTTTGGTAATTTCCAAAGACACACCTTCCTCTTTCCCCCAGCCCCCCCCCCAGGGAAAAATGCATCCTTCAAAGATGCAAACCAGGGGGACAGAGAGAGAGAGAGAGAGAGAGAGAGAGAGAGAGAGAGAGAGAGAGAGAGAGAGAGAGGAAAGGTTTGTTTGTCTGGGCGTGCCACGTTTTGTGGATTGTCCCGGAGAGGGAAAAGAACCAGGAAGCCCACGTTAGAGGCAGCTTTCCTCATTCCTTCTCACAGACAGACGGACGACGTGTTTATTTCTAGCAAGAGGAAGTGGCCGCCGGAGAGAGCGAGACGCTCACAATCTCTTGACGTACAAAGCAGGGTTGACCGTTGGCGTCCGGCCACGTCCAAGCAGCCTGGGCGCCTGGTCTGTTTCCCTCTTTCAGCCAAAGACAGGGTGCCCCAAGAGGGTCCCACGCCTACATGCCGCCCCAAAGCTCCGCCGCCGGTCTTGAGGCCGCCTCTCCCCAGGGACGGTCACTATTGCATCCAGTTTTGGTCGCCACGATATTTAATAAAAGATGTTGAGACTCTGGAAAGAGTGCAGAGAAGAGCAACGGAGATGATCAGGGGACGGGAGGCTAAAACGCACGAAGAAGAACGGTTGCAGGAATTGGGGATGTCTCGTTTAATGAAGAGAAGGACCGGGGGAGGGGGGAGATGATAGCAGTGTTCCAGTATTTGAGGGGCTGCCCCAAAGAAGAGGGAGTCAAGCTATTCTCCAACGCACCTGAAGGCAGGACAAGAAGCAAACAGATGGAAAGGAATCAAGGAAAGAAGCAACCCTGGAACTAAGGAGGAATTTTCTAACAGTGAGAAAAATTAACCTGTGGAGTGGGTTGCCTGCAGAAGTTGTGGGTGCTCCATCACAACTTTGAACCGTCACTAAATGAACTGTTGCAAATTGAGGACTACATGTATTGTCTATATATGATAGATAGATAGATAGATAGATAGATAGATAGATAGATAGATAGATAGATAGATAGATAGATAGATAGATAGATAGATAGATAGATAGATAGATAGATAGATAGATAGATAGATAGATAGATAGATAGATAGATAGATAGATAGATAGAGTGAAAAATGGTCTTAAGCCACTTTTTTCAGTGTAACTTCAAACAGTCACTAAACAAACTCTGGTAAGTCCAGGACCGGCTCTAAACACGCTTGTCCCCTTCTCTCCTGCAGACACCACCCTCTCCCGCTGCTCCCTGAAAGACGGCTACTGGTGCAAACTGGCCTACTGGGAGTACCGCCTACGGGTGGGGAGGCTCTACCCAGTCCACGAAGATCACGTCTGCGTTTTCTCCAGCCTGCTCCAGGG
This sequence comes from Azemiops feae, assembly GCA_023970755.1. Taxonomy (NCBI): domain Eukaryota; kingdom Metazoa; phylum Chordata; class Lepidosauria; order Squamata; family Viperidae; genus Azemiops; species Azemiops feae. The sequence goes on from JALGBA010000962.1 coordinate 109,032, forward strand.
CAACGGGCTCTGCCTGGGCCAGCTGGCATCCCGAAGCCGCAGCCAGGCTGTCCGCAGGACCCAGGCTAAGATCGGCCGTGGTTTGTTACTCAGCCAGGAAGCCAGCGGGGTCTGGGCTTACAACCGCAGCGAGCACCCCCTCTTTGTCTCGTCTCCCACTCTGGGGCCCGTGGGGGGCTCGGCCCCTCCGGTGCACAAAATCCTGCCCGGTTACTCCGTCAAGGTGTTTGATTACGAGCGGGCCGCGCACCTGGCCGCCAGGCGCCCGGGCGCCGGCGAGGGTCCCCGCGACGAGCACACGGTCCGGATCAGCTTTGCGAAAGGTTGGGGTCCCACTTACACCCGCCGGTTCATTACCTCTTGTCCGTGTTGGCTGGAAGTGCTGCTGAACGCCCCGAGTTGAAGCAGCTGGGAGAAAAAATACAAAACGAAACACAGAACACAGGGGTTGTGGGAACGCACCGCGCCCAAATTCAGAATTCGGAATAGAGTAGAGCTGGAAGGGACCTTTGAGGTCTTCCAGTCCAGCCCCCTGCTCAAGCAGGAGACCCTATCCCATCCCAGGCTGTCCAATCGCTTCTTAAAAACCTCCAGGGATGGAGCACCCACAACTTTCTAGTGGCAAGCCGTTCCACTGGTTAATTGTCCTCCCTGTTGGGAAATTTCTCCTTAATTCCAGGTTGCTTCTCTCCTGGATGAGTTTCCATCCGTTGCTTCTCGTCCTGCCTTCAGGGGCTTTGGAGAATAGGTGGACCCCCCTCTTCCTTGGGGCAGCCCCTCAAATATTTGAACCCTGTTATAATATCACCCCTAATCCTTAAAAAGAAATAATAGAATAACAGAGTTGGAAGGGACCTTGGAGGTCTTCCAGTCCAGCCCCCCGGTCAGGCAGGAAACCCTATAGTACCATTGCAGACAAATGGTTCTTCAATTTTTTTCTTATAAACTTCCAGTGACGGAGCACCCACAACTTCTGGAGGCAAGCAGTTCCACTGGTTAATTATCCTCCCTGTTCGGAAGTTTCTCCTTCATTCCAGGTTGCTTCTCTCCTGGATGAGTTTCCATCCGTTGCTTCTTGTCCCTTTGCTGGAGAAGTCTTAAAGCTTTCAGGGGCTCCCCGCCCCCCTTTTTCTGAATTTACCTATTGCCTTTGCCATCTAAATACAGGCAGTCCTCAACTTAACGACCAGAATTTCCCTTGCTAAGCAAGGCAGGTTATTAAATGAGTTGCCCCCAATTTTGTTTTTCCTGCGGTGGTTCACTGCAAACACCACCACCCCCCACCCGGGCTGGGAAGCTCACAAGCAGCGACCACGTGACTCTGCTATTCTGTGACCGTCGTAAATACAAGCCGGGTTGCCCAGCACCCTAATTTTGACCCTGGGGGGGGATGCTGGGATGGTCGTAAGTGCAAGAACCCTAGGTCCTTTTTTAAAGCACTGTTGTACTTTCAAACGGTCGCTAAACGAGACAAGTCGTAAGCCGAGGACTGCTTGTACCCTCGGGAAAATAGCCCCCCAGCAGGCAAAACAGATGCACTTACAAAACAGGAGACCCCATTTTTTTTTTATTTTGGAGGGGGGAGCAAGAAGTCTCTGCCAAATTGTAACGCAAGGAGGGAGCAGGGCAGGGGTCTCCAACCTTTGGCAACTTTTAAGATTTTGTGGACTTCAACTCCCAGAATCCCTCCGCCAGGAGGAATCCTGGGAGTTGAAGTCCACAAGTCTTAAAGTTGCCAAGGTTACAGACCCCGGAAAAGGAAAGAAGGAAAGGAAAGGAAGATAGACGAAGGAAAGAAAAGAAAGACAGAAGAAGGGAAGGGAAGGGAAATCTCTCTTGACTCATTTAGCGTCCGTTTTTTCCATCCGTTCTTTTTTTTTTTTTCCCTTTCTTACTTTCCATCCCATTTTCTCCTACTCCGCCATCCGGCGTTCTTGAGCTTCGCAGGCTTAATTTTAGAGTCAGCCCGTTCTTCTTCTTCCTTCTGGAGTTGAATGTTGAAAATGGAAAGAAGGGGAAAAAGAAGCAGATGAATGACGTTAGGAAAGGTGAGACAGGTTGGAAAGTGGCCGGGAAATTGGTCCCCCGTTCGTTGCAAAAAAGTTGGAGGGAAAATAATAATCATAATGTTCAGGTTGTGGATTAAGAGAGCGTAAGTTGCTTTGTGGTTTGAGAAATTTTGGATTGTGATAAAGATGCGGGGGGGGGGGGGAAGGAACGGGACTGTATGTATTTTTTTCCCTTTTGGCATTCTCTCTGAAATTAAATCGCTTAAAAAAAAATAACCGAACGGTTTTTGTGGTTATTGTGAAAGAAAAACAGAGTAAAAACAGAGTGCGAGTCAAAAGTGGTTTTTTTTATATACTGTACTCAAAAATCTTAAATTCAAATGCACAGATACGTCTATTCACCTAAATGTTAAATATTCTTACCCAGGAATCTATTCCATAGTTTTACAATTATCCAGTGCTCTTGAACATGTACAGAGCGATCAGCGACTGGGTTTTTCCTCCTGCCTATTGGGCTGAATCAGTTTCCCACTTTGCAACTTTGCAAGGCAAGAAAGGTGAGGAGTTTTTTAAGTGGCAGGCTACTGAGCATGTGCAAAGTGAAATTCTTCTCCTCTATAGTGCAAACGGTGTTCCAGATTCCAAATGCATTGCATTTGAGGGTTTAAGGGGGGGGGGGAAAGAGGTCAAGGATCAGCAGAGGCTAAATCACCCCCTCCCTTTCGCCAATATAAATAGACATTTAAATAATAGACAAATAAATATGTTTATTCAACAAAAGCTGGAGTTCGCAGGCCTGCCAGCAGAGGGCGCTCGTTGCATTGTGCTGCTAATAAAACTTCAGTTATTTCTCGTTTAAGGTTGAATTCATTTGTCCATCAATCCCTTTTTGCTTTTCATAGGGGTTACTTGGCAGGCAGATACCCAACAGGTTATGCTTCCCCCCCCCACACACACACACACACCTACAGATGCAGTGCTAGGAACAGCCAGTCTGTCGCTTGGGAATTTAATGAATTTATCTGCAAACTTTCCTGCATTCAATAAATCAATTCAAACTTTCCTGCAATCCGTCCCGCATTGAATCAAATTGAAATATCCAGTGCTGGGAATAGGATAGTTTTGTAACCCAAGTTAAATTACTTGTGTGAGTTGTGTTGCTTCCTTCTGGCTGGGAGGGTTGTGCTTAACAGGTTGCACAAATCCACCCATTGCCCCTTGTCAGCCCCTTTTATGCCCATCAAATTGTACATCCCTGTTGTGTAGGCCCAACCAGGAGCAGTTTATGAAACCAGCCACGGTTAACAACAGCAAACCATGGATTCCTGCAACGTAACCACCATTCGTAGTCGCATCAATGCCAGGCCTTGCCACAGGCTGCTTTGCCGATGTACGACGACAATTGTGCCCCAAGTTTCTGACGCTAAGCGAGATGGCTGCTAAGTGAGTTTTGCCCCATT